>CM061054.1:44529394-44849841 GCA_030762865.1 Paraleonurus japonicus
ACGTGGTGAAGGCGAGATGACTTCAGCCAGATGCCTCCTATGGTTCCGCCCCTATGCCCCCTTACCTTTGAAGTTCCTTCCTCCAAAGAAGAGGCATGCATAGCTCGGGCTTTGGAGAAGGATGCGGAGATGGCTATCGCTGCCGCCGAGACAAGAACCTCCCCGATCCCCCGCTAATTTCTGAAATAATTTCTCTTTCTTTCTCTCTTTTTATGGGTTATAATGAATAATTTATTTTGCTATTTTTGGTGCTTTGGTTTAGCACACAAACTTTGTTCTCCCTTGTAGGAGTTTGAACTTTATTGCCCCCTTGTCGGGGCTTTTTGCAATGAATAGGTGCTTTCCTCCCTTGTCGAAAGTTTATTTTTGCACATAATATTTATCCTCCCTTGCCGGGAGTTAGTTTCTTGCTAAATAGTTGATGTCCTCCTTTGCCGGGAGTTAATTTACGATAAATAGCTTACATATCCTCCCTTGCCGGGAGTAGAACATGCATGTTTCTTATCCGCACCTTTTCATATATGATCTTTGCTGCATGTTTTTAAATTGTTTAGCTTCTAAGTCTGTTAGTTCGAATGCATGATTTAGCTACAAAGAATATCTTAGTTGCAGCTTAAGTATATGCTCTTTCACATAGGTTGATGACACATCTGCTTGGAATTTCCCCTTTTTCATTCTTAGGGGTTAATGCCTTAGATTCTACTTGAACCCAGATTCTTAGATTTTCCCTTGACTTTGTAGTCGAGGAGTTTTTCTTGATAGCTTTTCTAAGCTTGAAGTTACCCTTTCTTTAGCAACTTTTGTCCTTGATTTGGTATCTTCTCTAGGGTCACTAAATCCTTTCTATTGATTTAATATAGTTTTGTTTCAAAAATCTTCTCCAGGCTTATATTAGTTAACACCTTTTTATAGGTTTAACTTAGTTTCCTCTTAAAAGACCTTTTCTAGGTTTGGATAAGTTAAACCTTCCTCGCAGCTTAACTTAGTTTTCCTTAAGTTATCTCTTAATTCCCTGAAGTTATCTCCTAACTTCAATCCTCTCAAACCCTTGTTGGGCTTTGGGTTAGTTAAGCCCTTGCTTTGCCAAGTTTAATTTAGTTTCCTTCAAAGCTATCTCTTAGCTTTAATTTAAAACCTTATCCTGGCTAAAGCTAATTAAACCCTTTTTATAGGTTTAACATTATTTCCTCGATTATTCTCTGGCTTTGATTCTAGAAGCCTTATTCAAGCTTGGGTTGGTTAACCCTCTCTCATAGGTTTAACTCTGTATTTTTCGAAGCTATCCCTTAGCCTCTATGTTCTAAACCTTATCTAGGTTTAGGTTAGTTAAATCCTGCTGTAGATATAACTTTGCTTGCATGAAACTATTTCTTAGTTTTTGTTCTCATAGCCCCCTTTTAAGGTTTAGGTGGGTTAAACCTTTCTCGCAGTTTAACTTAGTTTTCTCGAAGCTATCTCTTAGCTTCTTTTCTCGCAACCCTCTCTGGGTTTTAGGTTGGTTAAACCTTTTCTACGTTAAACTTAGTTTTCTCGAAGCTATCTCTTAGCTTCTTTTCTCACAACCCTCTCTGGGTTTTAGGTGGGTTAAACCTTTCGCAGGTTTAACTTAGTTTTCTCGAAGCTATCTCTTAGCTTCTTTTCTCACAACCCTCTCTGGGTTTTAGGTGGGTTAAACCTTTTCTCAGTTTAATCGAAGTTTTCTCGAAGCTATCTCTTAGCTTCTTTTCTCACAACCCTCTCTGGGTTTTAGTTAGTTAAACCCGATCTTGGGTTTAACTTGGTATCTCGAAGCTATCTCTTAGGTTCTTTTCTGCAACCCTCTCTAGGTTTCGAGTTAGTTAAACCCTTTCTCGCAGTTTAACTTAGTATCTCGAAGCTATCTCTTAGCTTCTTTTCTCGTAACTATCTCTCGGGTTTTAGGTGGGTTAAACCTTTTACGTAGGTCTAAGTTAGTTTTCTCGAAGCTATCTCTTAGCTTCTTTTCGCAACCCTCTCGGGTTTTAGGTGGGTTAAACCTTTTTGCGGGTTTAACTTAGTTTTCTCGAAGCTATCTCTTAGCTTCTTTTCTCACAACCCTCTCTGGGTTTTAGTTAGTTAAACCCATTTCTATAGGTTTAACTTAGTATCTCGAAGCTATCTCTTAGCTTCTTTTCTCGCAACCCTCTCTGGGTTTCGCTTAGTTAAACCCTTCTGCAGTTTAACTTAGTATCTCGAAGCTATCTCTTAGCTTTAATATATATTGATTGATGCCAATTCAACTCGCTAATATTCATCATGTTTGTTTTTCTCATTGAATGTTTTCTCGAATTTTACTCTTTCATGTAATTTTGCGAAAGTTATCAATTCTTATACAATTGATCGTGTGTTGTGATGCAATTGTATTAAATAACACGCAATCATATTGTCTCAATCGTAATCAACGAAAGAATAAACCTGACAAACTCATGAATAATGAATAATTTCTTTCATTAATTGATAAACAGATCTGTTTGATTGACCATAATCGATCAACACAAGTCAAGAACTAACTCACCGCTTCTTTAAAAACTTCCCTACGGTAAAAGCCCCGGTGGGAAACGCGAGCGGGGAAAAGAGTACAAGTGGAATAAAATTACATCCACAATTCAAACGACATAATCCAAGCAACTCTAAAATAGAAAAAGGACCACCTACTTGCAGCGAGGTGGGAATTTTTTCAAGCGTAGAATTTCTTCAAGTGGCGAGACATTCCAGGTCTTGCAACTCGATTTACTTCCATATCCTGCGGCTCGTAAGCCTCTCCTTTAAGGACTTTGATCACTTTGTAAGGCCTTTCCCACTTCTGTCTAGCTTTCCAATGTTCTTCAAGGCGTCGGCTTGCCTTAGCACCAGGTCTCCTTCCTCAAACCTTCGGCTTATGACTTTCCGATCATAGGCGGCCTTCACTCGACTCTTATATCTCTCAACTTTCAGTGAGCTATTTTTCGCTCTTCCTCCAAAGATATCTGATTGGAGTATATAGGGTAAGAGTTATTAAGACCAATCAACAAAAATATCGAACCCAAGGGAGAAAGTATGCAAACGAAATTCAAGGATAAAAGTTCTAAATGGCTAAAGTTGCAACAAGCTCTTGAACTAAATCACTACAAATTGCAAGAAATTAAATGGCAAGATTATGCAAACAATTTATCAAACACTTAGAATGCAAGATCAAATAGACTAAAATCAATGAGGGAATTGGGTGCAAGGGATAATCTCCATCAAGGAATCCATGATTAACAAGCTATGATTGTATCCAAATGCAAATCAATCAAATTAGAAAGCATAAACCATCATGAAATTAATCACTCCATTAATATCACAATGCCTAATGTGAGTATCCTTAGTTCTTCCCATCTCTCAATGTAGAAGTCCCCAATTCATACAATCATGCAAAATTGAAACCCGATTAACACCTAATCACGTTAGCTCAACTCTCGCCTATTGCTAGGGTGATCAACCATTAATCAAAAGAGACAATTTTTCATGAAGCACAATTAAGAATCACAATTAGGAAGCAATCTAATTCAATTGATCACAATTATCAACAATCATAGAATGAGACAATCACTTCATCCCTAATTTCAATTATCCCAAGCACAAGGCTATTAGCCCATGGTGCTACAAGCAAAAACCATGGCTAGAAAATCTAAGAAAGCAATTGAAAATCTAATCACTACAAGCAATGAATTAAAAAGATCAAAGGGTAAGAACATCACCAATTAAGCTTCAATAGGCAAAAATAAGAATGATTAATCTTGTACAATGCTTCAATTCAACTTCACTTCTTCTCAATTCTCAGCTGCAAACTTCAATTACAATCACCAATCTACTAATCTAATGATCTAAATGTGGAATCTATCTAAATTCTAACAATCTAGTGCAATTACAAGTAAATTCAAGCTACAAAATGTAAAATTCGCTCAAAGAAACTCCTAGAAATCGCTCTCAACTGCTAGAATCCACCCTTCCTTTGTTTTGGCTTCCAAGGACTTAAAAACTGAAATTTTTGGTTTTGGGCACTCCTCGAGTCGAGCTTCGGCCCTCGAGTCGAGGCCTAAAAGTCGCTAACACGTTTCTTTAAAATTCTCTCCGCCTCGAGTCGAGGCCTAGCCCTCGAGTCGAGCTCGCTGCAATTTTCATCTCCCTCGACTCGAGGCTCCTCCCTCGAGTCGAGCTTCCTGACTTTTTAAAATGATTTCCTCCAAGCATGAACCTCGAGTCGAGGTCTGTGCACCCTCGACTCGAACTCGAGATCGTGGAATTTTTATCGAGAAGGGCTCCGGTCCCGACCCGTTTCGTCCCGTATGTTCGTCTTTTCATTCTAAGAATACCGGTACTCTCGGTTTGGCAAAATTCCACCGATTTACCTGCAAAACGGGCGAAATACATCAAAACCTCTCAAAGTAATACTTTTTAGGCAAAAGAGTGATACTTTTCACATTTAGGCACAAAATCATACTTTAGCTCACTTTTGCACTAAAAATAGCCCTAAAAACATGTATCAATTCACTCCAATCACACCCGCAAACTTGAATTGTTGCTCGTCCTCGAGCAACGTAGAAACTAAGAACAAAGGAGTGAATTGATTGCAATTATGTCACATGGCACCATAGACGAAAAATAAGACAATAGAACTCATCAATGATCACTTGTATCAATGCAACTATCCACTAGCAATCAAGACAAATCATGCTCAAACAAATGCTCAATCAAATACTCAACACATTGCTCCTTCCATGGAGTGTTTCACTCTTCACTCAAGTGTATCAAGGTTTAAAGCACTCAATCATCAAATTCACAATTAAGTACACCATATGCTTGCCACAAGACTTAATCTCAATCAAAATCATTTGTGATCAATCAAGAATCAAAAAGGTCTTTCTTTTAGGTTGTAATGTCGGCTCTTTGGAAAGGTGAGATATTTATGGATAAGAGTGACTAAGTAGTAGAGACTTGAATGTAAACTAATCCATACAATGCACATCTCTTCACTTTCATCTAGCAACACTCTTCCTTTTGAACTTCAATAATCAATCCACCATTCACTTGAGCTTTCTCTTTTAAAGCTCCCAAATTGAATCATTTCATTTTCATGCATTTTCTTCACAATTCAATCTTTCACAACCTTTCTTTTCTTTTATGCTTCATTCATCACTTAGCTCATCATCTTCCCACACTTAGCAATCAAATCACCATCATTAGCCAACATTCAAGCTCAACTAAACATAGGACAAGAGAGGCTCATAAAAAAATAGGCTAAATGGTTTCAATTTCACTTGGCTTGCCAAAGAATAAGGATCATAAGGCTCAACATGGCTTACTAAGGAAATCAAATGTATTTGGTAGGAAAGTATTTGGCAAAGTGACTCATCATTCCAAACATGGCCTCTTATCATTTTAATGAAATCACACAAAGATCAATATCAACAAGTCTAGTGGCAAGTTCTAGTATACAATTCATGAATGATGCACTCACAAAGGAATCAAATCAACCGTATAAGATGTACGATTATTAAGGCACAAAAGCTCACGGGCTTAAATTGAGCAATGAATCAAGAATTTTCAATTACATTCATCTTCACATAATTAATCAAGCAACTAGCATCAAGCTACACATCTACTCATGATCATATCAAAATCCAACAATCTTATAACTCAAGCACAAATGCTCATGTACATAACCTCAAGCATACTCACTATTTCAAGATGATACTCAAAAGATGTCAATTAATCCACTATTAAGCTCAAGACAAATGAAGCTCAAAATATACAAGGGAGCCAAGACACAATTATAGCATCATCATCATTAAGCAATAAACTCATCCATCCCCAAAATCATAGAAGAGCACAAAAGAATTAGAGAAGAGAAGAGAAACACCTCCCCCAAACTTAGACAAGTCTAAGTTTGAAAGGAAATGTTGTACCAATAAGCCTTTAAACTCCATTTTTCTTCAAGCATGCATAGAGCTCCTCAAGTTCCAAGCGAATCTCACAACCTACAAGGATCAAAAGACCCAATTATTCAAAGCAACAAAATAAAACAAACACACGAAAGCAAGAAAGGATGGGTTGCCTCCCATCAAGCGCTATTTTTATAGTCCTTTGCCGGACGGAACTCTAGGAGTTCATACTTCCCTTTCTTCTACAAGAATGTTAGGCACTTCTTTTGGGGTGGAAGGGTCCTTGTGCCTAACCAAAATCTCCTTTGTCAATAGACAACATCCCATTTCGTCTTCCACTAGGAGTTTTCCTTCTTCTTTGATCTCCTTCACTTTCAACACCTCTTTGAGTCTTTCTACTCCTAGTAGTCTCATCCAATTTGACTCCCTCCATACCACTTGATCTCCAACCACAAAATTTTCAACTTTCTTCTCAAGTGGTGGCTTCCTTTCTTCTAACACCCCCAAACTTGAGCATTGCTCAAGTTTGGTCACTTCCTTCACTCCTTCTTTTTCTTCCTATCTCCCGGATCAAGCAAAGGTACATGAAGAGCCTTCTCTTTCCTAAAATCATCAAGAGAAACACAAGAATTATTAGAAATCATATTACAAGAAGGAATAAAATGCTCATTAATTAAAGAATTAGAAGAAGTAGAAGGTGGAGAATCATCCCTATCAATTGAAGGGCACAAATCAATGATCTCTATGTAGCCACATTTCTTCTTCTCCATCTTGCTTTGAGCAACTTCTTCCATTGGAGCTCTAGAAAATGTCACTTCTTCGCCATTAAAGCTCAACGTGAGCTCCCCTTTTCAACATTCACAATGGCTTTTCCGGTTGCAAGGAAAGGTCTACCAAGTATGATAGGTGCCTCAAGTTCTTCCTTCATGTCAAGAACAATAAAATCAACCGGGAAGATGAACTTGCCAACTCCTACTAATACATCTTCAATGATCCCAAATGGTTGAGCATATGATTGATCCGCCAATTGAAGATTTATATTTGTAGGAGTCACCTCTCCTAGCTCCAACTTCTCAAACACGGACAAAGGCATGACATTTATACTAGCTCCCAAATCACACAAGCCTTTGAGGTTCCCACTCTCACCAATCTCACATGGAATTATAAAGCTCCCCGGATCCTTTCTCTTTTGTGGTAAGTGTCTTTCCAAGATCTCCTTGCACTCCTCCACTAGCTTGAGCATACCCTTTTCATCCCAACACCTCTTCTTAGCCATAATCTCCTTCAAGAACTTCTTGTAGTGGGGTATTTGTTCAAGGGCATCCAATAGTGGAATATCAACATGCAAGCTTTTAAAAACCTTTAAAAACTTACCAAACTCCTCATCAAGCTTCTTCCTCACAAGTCTTTGAGGAAAGGGAACCGCTTAGCTTTCATAGGCACTCCCCATGCATCTTTCTTGGACTTCTCTTCTTCTTTCTTGGACTCTCTTCTTGCTTGCTCTTCACTTGACTCTTCTTCCTCCACAACCACATTTTCTTCAATAACTTCTTCCTCTTTCACCACCTCTTTTTCAACATCCCCATCTTGAGGCATCTTTGGGCCTTCATAGCTAGCACCACTCCTTAGTTGAATAGCACTACAAAACTCCTTTGGATTAGGCTCGGTGGTAGATGGATACTTCCCTTTGTTTTGCATGTGATCCACCGTAGAAGAAAGCTTCCCAACCGTTGTGGCTAATTGTCCCACTTGGTGTTCAATGGTCTTGAATATTGAATCATTCGCCTCCAACTTCTTCATTATCATCCCCAAAATCTCCTCCGTGGTAGCCTTTCCTTCATTGTTTGGAGCCTTTGCACCGGATCAAATCCGGGAGGAAATTGAACGGCGGCTCTCGGATTGGCATATGAGAATTTTTCGTGTCTCCTCCATGTATTCCCATTAAATGGAGCTTGCGGTTGAGGTTGATAGCTTCCTTGTGGCCTATTTTGGTAAGGAATTTGGTAAGGCCTTCCTCCTTGATAGTTCCCTTGATAGTTTCCTCCTTGATAGCCTCCTTGGAATGGAGGCCTCCCCATATAGTTCACTTCTTCCATAGGCATTAAGCTTTGAAAACTATCAACTTGAGCATGTGGTGGAGGATTTCCCTTTGTTGTGACACGGTAAGAGCTCCAATCTTGTCCATCATGGCCATCATCATAGACTTCATACTCTCCATTTCCTCCACTTGAGACACCCGATGGTGGTTCCCCTACTAACACTTGCTTGAAACGAATCTTGAGCAATATTTTCCATAATTTGTTTCATTTCTATCACCGACTTGGACCAAATTGACCCATTGGCACAAGCATTCAAGAAAGCTCTATCGGAATCATTGAGGCCGGTGTAGAAATACATAATGGTTTGCTCATTGGAAAAACCATGTTGCGGACAATTGATGAGTAGCATACCATACCTCTCCCATGCTTCCGGAATAGTCTCTCCATTCTTTTGCCGAAAGTGAGAAATAGCTTCTTTTGCTTGAACCGTCTTGGATGGCGGATAGAATTTCATCAAGAATCTTTTGCTAAGGTCCTCCCATGTACGTGCGGTTCGGGCGGAATAGAATTAAGCCAAGCTTTGGCTCTCCCGTAAGAGTGAAGGAGAAAAGCCTAAGCTTCTTTGCATCTTCGGGTACCCCATGGTATTTTGTAGTATCCGAAATCTCTAAGAATTGTGCCATATGTTGATGTGGACATTCATCTTCGTTCTTGCCTTCGAATTGTCTCTCTCTAAGCATCCTCACCAAAGCGGGACTTATCTCAAAATTGTTGGCTTCTATTCTCGGCCTTGCTATCCCATCGTAGTGCTCTCTAGGTTGTGGCTCAAAACTCTCTCAATGGCCTCCCTTGAGGTGGTAGTTCATTCCTAGGTTGTGGTTGTGGTTGGGCATTTGGAATGTGGGGTGGCTCATGGTATTGTGGCTCATTCATGTAAGGCATTTGAGGGAAGTATGGTGGATAAGGTGGATAATATGGGTATTGATGGACTTGTGGAGGATAAGGGTATGGATTTTGGTAAGGAAAGTGTTGTGGTGGCATCCCTTGAAATAAAGGGTTATCTTGAGCATTAAAATTGTTCCCATGACCTCCATTGTCTACTCTTCCCTCTCCATGTCCATTCAACTCCTCAACTTGTGGTTCACCACCCCTCTCTCCTCATTCCGTTGATCTTCTCCTTCCATATCTTCCCTTCGTCTGTCTCTCACTATTTCTTCTCAACGTAGCCTCAATTTCCAGATTTAGTGGCAAGGGTGGAACACCACTTGATCGTGTTAGCATACACCTACAATGCCACAAATCCAAGTATCAAATTCTCACCAATAAAAAAACACCAAAAATAAAAATAACAACAACAAATAGCCACTTCAAACAATCCTCGAATCTCACTTATTGGCGCAAAAACTAACTCCTCGGCAACGGCACCATTTGATTGGAATATATAGGGTAAGAGTTATTAAGACCAATCAACAAAAATATCGAACCCAAGGGAGAAAGTATGCAAACGAAATTCAAGGATAAAAGTTCTAAATGACTAAAGTTGCAACAAGCTCTTGAACTAAATCACTACAAATTGCAAGAAATTAAATGACAAGATTATGCAAACAATTTATCAAACACTTAGAATGCAAGATCAAATAGACTAAAATCAATGAGGGAATTGGGTGCAAGGGATAATCTCCATCAAGGAATCCATGATTAACAAGCTATGATTGTATCCAAATGCAAATCAATCAAATTAGAAAGCATAAACCATCATGAAATTAATCACTCCATTAATATCACAATGCCTAATGTGAGTATCCTTAGTTCTTCCCATCTCTCAATGTAGAAGTCCCCAATTCATACAATCATGCAAAATTGAAACCCGATTAACACCTAATCACGTTAGCTCAACTCTCGCCTATTGCTAGGGTGATCAACCATTAATCAAAAGAGACAATTTTTCATGAAGCACAATTAAGAATCACAATTAGGAAGCAATCTAATTCAATTGATCACAATTATCAACAATCATAGCATGAGGCAATCACTTCATCCCTAATTTCAATTATCCCAAGCACAAGGCTATTAGCCCATGGTGCTACAAGCAAAAACCATGGCTAGAAAATCTAAGAAAGCAATTGAAAATCTAATCACTACAAGCAATGAATTAAAAAGATCAAAGGGTAAGAACATCACCAATTAAGCTTCAATAGGCAAAAATAAGAATGATTAATCTTGTACAATGCTTCAATTCAACTTCACTTCTTCTCAATTCTCACTGCAAACTTCAATTACAATCACCAATCTACTAATCTAATGATCTAAATGTGGAATCTATCTAAATTCTAACAATCTAGTGCAATTACAAGTAAATTCAAGCTACAAAATGTAAAATTCGCTCAAAGAAACTCCTAGAAACTGCTCTCAACTGCTAGAATCCACCCTTCCTCTGTTTTGGCTTCCATGACTTAAAAACTGAAATTTTCAGTTTTGGGCACTCCTCGAGTCGAGCTTCGGGCCCTCGAGTCGAGGCCTAAAAGTCGCTAACACGTTTCTTTAAAATTCTCTCCCGCCTCGAGTCGAGGCCTAGCCCTCGAGTCGAGCTCGCTGCAATTTTCATCTCCCTCGACTCGAGGCTCCTCCCTCGAGTCGAGCTTCCCGACTTATTAAAATGATTTCCCTCCAAGATGAACCTCGAGTCGAGGTCTGTGCACCTCGACTCGAACTCGAGATCGTGGAATTTTTATCGAGAAGGGCTCCGGTCAGGCCCCGTTTTCGTCCCCGTATGTTCGTCTTTTCATTCTAAGAATACGGTACTCTCGGTTTGGCAAAATTCCACCGATTTACCTGCAAAACGGGCGAAATACATCAAAACCTCTCAAAGTAATACTTTTTAGGCAAAAGAGTGATACTTTTCACATTTAGGCACAAAAATCATACTTTAGCTCACTTTTGCACTAAAAATAGCCCTAAAAACATGTATCAATTCACTCCAATCAATATCCAGGTTTTCTCTCATTAGTTCCTCGTTCTGCCTTCCCGGAAGTGGGCTAGATGGTGCATTTCCATTCCCACCTCGAAGGTATCACTGCAGCCTGCCCCGTACACCAAGTCAAAGGGAACTCCTCGGTTGGCTCTCTAGGGGTGGTTCGATTAGCCCGTAGAACCGATTCCACTCATCTACCCACCTACCTCTAGCTTTATCCAGGCGGTATGTATTCCATTCACAATTGTCCTATTGGTGACTTCCACTTGTCCATTGGTTTGGGGATGTGCCACCGAAGTGAACCTCTGAATAATCTTGATTATCAAACCTTTCTCGTAACATGGTTCCCATAAATTGAGTCCCATTATCTCGACACCGTAATCCTAGGTATGCCAAACCTGCATATATATCTCCATAAAAATTTAATTATATTACCTCTTCGATCCTCGCTAGAGGTACAACTTCCACCCACTTGCTAAAGTAGTCCACTGCTACTACAAGGAACTTCCTGCCAATTGCTAATGGGAATGGGCCTACTAGATCTATGCCCTATTTTGCAAAGGGACATGACGAGTACATGGCCCCCATATCCTCTACAGGAGGTGGATAAGGCACCCATGCTTTTGGTACTTCTCACACTTCTTTACCCGGTCTTTGGCATTCTCGGGTCATGGTAGGCCGAGAAATATCCAGCTCTCAAGGCTTTTCAAACTATTGCTCGGGCCCCCGCATGGTCAAAGACAACAACCTTCATGGATATCTTTAATAACATACCTCCCTTCTTAAGGGGAAAAACACCTCAAGTAAGGCTACGTGAAGGACCGCCGGTACATCCTATCTCCAATCATTATGTATCGATCCTCCACTTCGAAGCTTTTCTTTTATCTCGGTAGCTTTCCGGGTTACGCAATACTCGATAAATACCGGTTCTCCAATCATCCTCGGCTCCGATGAACACCACCGAGGAAACCGTAGCTTCTATTTCTACGTCACTGGGGTGATCTTCCCCCTCCCGTGAGTGTTGTGGAACTCGCCAGCTTTAGACGAGCTATCCACTGGAGTTTTCTTCTCGAGGTATCTGTCGACCTCAAAAGAACTAAATCTACCTTGCAGCTCCGCTACTCGCCGTAGATAGGCTATCATTTTCTCATCCTTTGCTGCACGCCCACCTGTAACTTTGTTGAGCTACAAGCTGGGAATGCGAAAACACGACCACTCGACTGCTCCGGCTCTACAGACATCTCTGCTCCTCGAATTAAGGCCTTGTACTCAACTCCGTTATCCGAGGTAATAAATTCAAACCTTACCGCAACTTGCATTTCCTGGCCCTTTGGATCAATAATCACGATTCAAGCCCCGTAACCTTGCATGGATACGGACCCATCCATAAATAATCTCCATTCTTCTTCTGCAGCGCACGTGTACCTTCTGAATAAAGTTAGACAAGGCTTGTGCTTTGATAGTCCTCCGTGGCTCAAAATCCACGTCATACTCCCCGCCTTGACCGCCCACTTGACCATCCTCCCCGAGAGATCACCTCTGCTAATTACCTATTTCGAGAAGATAATTAGTCCGAACAATGACCTTAAGCGATAAAAATAAGGTCGTAACCTCCGGGCCATAACCATTATAGTCGTGGCTGCTTTCTCTATCTCCGAGTATTTTTTCTTTTGCTCCTTGAATCAGTTTACTTATATAGTAGACTCGGTTTCTGGGTTGACCCCTCCTCCCTCTCCAACACCGAGCTAAGTGAGACCCCACCTACAAAGAGGTAGAGGTAGAGTCTCTCCTCGCATCAAGCTTCGCTACCGTAGGTAAGCGGGCCAGTGCTGCTTGAGCTCCTCGAACGCCTGTTGGCATTGCTCATCCCACTCGAACTCGGATCCCTTCCTCAAAATCCTGAAGAAGGGGTGGCCTCTCTCTGCAGATCTCACTATAAATGCGCCCAATGTCAGTAATCCTTCCATTTAGTCTCTGCAGCTCCTTAATATTAGTGGGGGCTGCATGTCGAGCACAACTATTACCTTGGCAAGATTGACTTCAATTCACCGCATTTGGATCACCATGTATCAGAAATTTTCGGACCTCACTCCAAAGGAACACTTATTTGGATTCGACTTCATGCCATTGGACCTCGGCAATAAAAAGTTTCCTCCAGGTCACCCACGTGTCCCCGAGCCTTTACACTCTTCACCAACATGTCATCTACGTACACCTCCATATTTCTCCCTAACTCGGTCTTTAAACATCTTGTTAACCATTCTTTGGTAGGTTGCTCCTGCATTCTTTAGTCCAAAAGACATTCTAATATAGCAAAAATTCCACCGACAATAATGAAACTCACATTTGGAATAAGCTGGAGGAAAAATCTATATTTGATGGTAGCCTTGGTAAGCATCCATCATACTTAGCAATTCAAATCCGAGAAGTAGAATCGACCATCCGTCAATTAAGGTAATGGATAATGATCCTTAGGGCATGCCTTGTTCGATCCATTTTCCATTTTCCACCTGGTTTTGCCACCAACACTTCGTTAGATAGCGGTGGGAAGCTGGATTCGCTTAACATGTCCTGTCTCCAAGAACTTCTCCGCCTTTGTGATGGCATCATTTTCGTCCGAAAACTCTCAATTTTTGCTTCACCGCTTAATCTTTGGATCCACATTGAGGTGGTGAATCACCACCTCCTCCGGAATACCTGTCATTTTAGAGGTAGAAAAAGCAAACACATCTGCATTTCTTCGTAAAGGCCGTTATTAGATCTTTTTCCAATCTCGGCTCAGTGGACCCCAATCCTTGTTGTGTACCCCTTCTTGTCTGCAGATACGGCTCGACCATCATCAATTCTTCTTCATCTCTCATTTTGGAGGATTAGTTTCCTCCATGATCTTACATCTCTTGGATTCACGATCAACCTCCTCATCTCTTTTCAGGCTGCAATACAACTCTTTATAAGCCATCTTCACTACCTCCACGTAGCATTTCCTAGGCTGCACTGGTCACCGGCTACCTCACCCACCTCATCATTCACTTTGGAAACTTGAGTTTCATGTGATAGGTTGATATGACCACTGAAATAAATTCAATATTGGCCTACCAAAAATCATGTTATAAGATGAGGGTACATCGACAATCGATCAAAAAATTGGCCATTACTACCCTCCTCCGTGGAGCTTTGCCTAGCCCCACCGGAGGGTTACTCGACCAAGGGTGGATCGCCCTCCCTGTAAATCCATACGATCTTGTGTCTATCGGTGCCGCATTTAAATTTATTTTCTTGAAACATTCCAAGAAAATGATGTCTGTGAGCTCCACTGTATCTACGAAGATCCTCGCATGACAGTGTCCAGGCCACGTCTGTTGTGATGACTAAAGCATCACTATGGTCTTCCTTCCTAAGACCCCCATCCTCTGGACCAAAATAAATCCGAGGTGTATGACCTACCTCCTTCGATTCGCCTCACTTGACATTTCTCCTATTTCTCTCCTCGGGATCCTCTATCTAGCTTTTCGTGCACCTTTGAGCAGAATCTCCCTCATGCACCTCCTACTATAATTTGGATTAGTCCTCTCTTTTGGGAGGGTCTTTCCTCCTGCCTCCCTTCAATCATCTTTCCCTTTTCTTGACTTTATCATCGACTTCCTTTCTTTTTGCACTCTAGAACTAACCCGATCTCTCGTAAACAAATTATTTAAGATGATGCGCTTGAATCATCCTTTCAATCTCATCACGTAAGTGAAAACAATTATTAGTGTCATGCCCATATTCATTATGGAAAATGACAAAACTTATCGACTTGGGCCTCATCGACCCTGGATCGTGACCAAGAAAACTTCATTTCGGGGTGGTTAGATGCTACCTCCAATAGCTCATGGAGTTCTAGTTTCGGGAGACTTGTCAAACTGGAGCGAGGTCCAAGTTTCTTTGCTTTCTCTGGCTCCGTCGTTGAGCTTTTCTTTGCGAGACTCCTTTTTTTCTCGTGTCCACTCGGCTTGTGTTAGATCGAAGTAGTTTTGATGAGTTAAAAGAAGTCGGACAAGGATCAACTCGGCGAAGAGCAGCGAGGTAAAGATCCAGATTAGGCTGATCGTGACTAGAAAGAGTGGTTAAGTCGGTGAGGATTGAAGAGGTAGAGGTCATCTCGAGACAATCTTGAGACAAGTCATTTGCAGGAGACAACTATAAAGAGCTCGAGACGAGGTCAAGACAACTATAAAGAGCGATTTACTAGATCAAGATCAGTGAAGACAAGAGCGAGTTATCAAGATTAAGTTTGTTAGGCGGTTTTAGTTTGTTACAACTAAGCTGTCTCTCGAGGCTTATAAATAGGTCTAGGCATAACTTTATTCCATATACAACGAATTCATTACTGCACTTTCACTACGATAATTCACAAGTTTTCCAAAAAGTTCACACAAGTTTTCAAAGAAATTTTTCACAAATTCTAAGTGTTTATAGAACACTATTACGTACATCTTCAACACACTTTTTGCCTTTGTAAAGTTAGAATTTCGAGAAAAGTTTAGGAGTTGAGGATAGATTGAAGATCGGAAGATCATCATTGTAAAGTTGTAAGTTGTACGTTGGCAAGTGAGTAAGTAAGTGGTAGAAGAGACCCTTCTTCAAGTTGAAGGAGAGTGGATGTATGATCGAGTTAGATCCGAACCACTATAAATTGTTGTGTTCTTTCTTGCTCTCCTACTTATACATTTCTTAATCAATTTCAACTATTAATCAAACTTCAATTTGCATTCACAATCAGACTTGTTATCATATTGCTTTTGATCCATTTAAAGTTGAGTTTAAAATTGATTTCATTGTGTAAAACTTAGGTTTCTTGAATTGATTTTCTAGATTTGAAAAAGTTAGAAAATCTATTCAACTCCCCCACCCCCTTCTAGATTTTCCCTAGAAGGCTGTTTCAAGTTTCTCTTTGTTGGGTCCCTTTAGAAAGAGTTAATCACGAAAATGGGATACCCTCTAGTGATAATCTAGAAGGGGGATGAATAGATTATCAAAAACTTTTTCGAGCTTAGATAATCTATCAACTCCAAAATCGGTTTAACGTGAAAGCAGGTTATTGATTAAACTCAATTCAGATAGGATCTAAAGCTTATCGGATATTTAATATTGTGATCAAGAAACAATCAATGAAAACAAGTAAACAATCAATAAGAAGAAATAACACGAGGATTTATAGTGGTTCGGATCAAAGCGATCCTACTTCCACTCTCCTTCTTCAAACTTGAAGAAGGGCCTTCACTTACTTACTTTCTTCTTCTTGCCGACTTACTTACAATGATGAATCTTGACCTTACAATGAATTCTTTCCAATTTACGAATATCTATGGCTTGAAGATCTAATGAAAAAGTGTTCTATAAACACTAAGAAGCTGAAACGTATAAAACGTTTGTGAATGTGTACAATTTACATTTGCTTGTGAATACAAAGTATAATGATGAGTGCAAAGTATCAAAAGTTAATTCTAAAATAATTTCTATCCCTATTTATAGAGATCTTCTCTGGTAGTTGTAACTTTCTTGAATTCGGTTTTGATCGAGTTATAACAATATAAGCCAATTACGTAACTTCCTCTTGAGTTGTTGAAAGCTGCTTCTTGAATCTTCGTATAATATTTCTCTAACACCTCATCGTCGATGTTTACTTCACCTCGTCCTCATCTTCTTTCTGTCTAGGTGTTTTAGTATTGTATTTCAACTATCTTCTCTGTGTTGTCCTTGTCGATATCTCGACCTCATCGATATTCTCTCATTATCTGGAAATCGTCCTTGTCGACATCTTGTCCTCGTCGATATTCTATACTTAGTTTTATTTATAAAGAAATACTTCACTGCCTATACAAAATGCTCAAATTTGGTCATCCTATTTTACATTTTTAACACATTAAAACTAAATACACTTTTCCTTTTCCTAACAATTTCCCCCTTTTTGATGATGTTAAAACTCATTTCAAGAAAAGAAAAAGCAGTTAGTAAAAATTGAGAGTGAAACAAAATATACAAATAAGCCACATAATCGGATAATCGAGCAATAGTTCAATAAGCGAGATGATTAGAGCAATGTAGTTGCTCAAAATCAAAGTCAAGTACTTTGAAGAAAACATAGATGATTTCAAAGTTTTCGGATGATTTAGTGTTATAAGTTTATAAAGCGAGCTTACTTAAATCAAGAGTTAGTTAATGAGTAACAAGTTAGTTAAATACTTCAAATTTCGTGAGAGTAGTTCAAAAAGATATATTTCATGACTATTCACGAGGATTTTCACATTCTTATAACTTCATCTTTCACAAAGAAACAATCGGAGGAGTAAAAGTAAGACTTAATCATACCACCTATCTTCTTCTCGGAATAGTCATCCGATCGAGACACGATTCTTCAAGCTCGGTGTCTCCTCACTTTCGGCTAGATCGGCTACGGTCTCGGCTTGGATCGGCATCTGCTTCACCTTTTCTCTGTCTAGTGGCCATCTTGCTTTAGTGGAGCAGACATGGTTGCATAAGGCGGTGCGACTATGTCCACATTAAATTCTGCGTCTCCAAGGTCGATTAAATACTGATAGAAGTTTGGGTCTTTCGCCTCTAGCCATTCATGAAAAGCAATGTTCTCGTCATTGCCCCAAGAGATTTTCTTGCGAGACGTGAAAGCAGGAAGATCCATTCCCCTTCATAAGCTCTCCATTTAGCTTGTTGATCCATGGGAAGGATTTCCTTGGGCACGGCTCTGTTCTATGGAATGGGCGAAAGACTTCTTCTCCTTCGTATTCTTTGATTTCTGCACCCACTTCCTCGTCTTCTGTCGTACGTCTTCCCAACTCGCCTTTTCTTGCTCCCTTCTCCTCTTAGCTTCTCTTCTCTTATACTTTTCTTTTTCCTCTCTTCTCCTTTTAAGCACTTTCGCCTCTTCTTCGTCTCGATCGGGTCTTTTGAAATTGACTTGAGTCCTTAGCTTTCCCAGCGAGACTTAGAAGAGGATGGGGAAGATTTGATAGTCGGGCGGGAGAGCGGGATCAGCCGTGGAAGGAAGTTCGGGTTCGAGACTCGAGACTCGGTATATTCATTTGTGGTTCTCCTTTTCAACCTTCTCAACGCCCTCTGAGATTTTTCCTCAATCTGCTTTCTTCTTCTCCTCCTCGGCTTTCATGACTCTTGAAAGCTCATCTATCCTCGAGATTTAGCGCCATTAGCTGATCATCTTGCAACTCAACTCTTTTCTTGAGCTCACTATCTTCCCCTTTTTGACATCGGCAAATCGGGTATTGCAGATAGTGGCTACTTGATCTATGTATCCCATGAGTTCTTCTCTAACGAGTCTGTCTTTTGATCAAGCTGGTCATATCTCTTCTTTTGACCGACCTCGGCTAAATCTGAATTCATCATCTATGAACTGCTTTAAGATAGTTGTCTGTCTATCTTTTTCCAAAGCTAGCCGCATCTTTAGCACTTGATGAAATGAGGCTTCTTTTGCTTTCCGGGCTTCTTTCACTTGATCCTCAACGAGTCTCTTATTTCAAGTATAAGCGAGCAAACATCTTGTTTAACCCACTCATCTTGAGAGTTCATCTACGAGGCAACTTTCTTTTTGACCTCCGTCATCTGTTCCTCATGTCTCATTCCGGAGAAATATAGATCAATCTTGGTTTTCTAGAAGCTGACTTCTACATTCTCCTTGATTGATGATGTGATGACATTAGGAACCGGTTGAAAAGCATTGAGACAAGCGGCCTTGAGATTTTGAACTTCGGCTTTCGGGGCTTCCACTTCGGATACGACGCGAGATGTGGAGGGCAAGATCTGTTCATCGGATGGAGTCGGATCTATTTCTTCAATTTACGCTACGATTTGCCTCTCCTCAATCTGCTCTGTTTGTGCCTCCTCAGATTTGTATCCATCCCGGTGGCTCATCGGCAGCTCCACCAATTACTTCCTCTACCCTTTCCTCCTCAATAACAGCTTCTACATCATCTTCAATACTTCCCCCTTCTCGGCTACTTTCTCCACCTCCTCTGGAGTCTCATCTCCAAGATATACTCTTTGTATAATATAATCAACAAATGTGTTTTCGGTGAGTATATCTTGGAGCGACTTCGATTTCGCCTTCTTGAGAACCTCCTTCTCCCGGATGGCAAGATTGTTGCCTCTGCCTCGCCTATCGAATATTTGTCTCTTCAAAGGATCCTAGCACGAGTCTTCTTAGCGAGATAGACATCGATAAGCTCCTTCAATAGCTCAGGCTCGTCCTTGAGAGTGGATTCTTGTCTTAGAAGAAATTTCTTCCCAAGAATTCGCAGAGAGGTCTCGATTGGCCCCATCTCCCCGGATGGGTTGGGTATGTTTAGATAAAGATCGGGTTCGAAGTGGTTGTGGGTAGGAAAGAAAAGCGGGTCGAATGAGGGTTGGGTTTGTTTTGGACTTATGGGAGTAGACCGTTTTAGAGGCTCGGAGGCGGCGGTCTTGTCTGCCTCTTCATCGCCGGAGTTGGGAAGAGATGGATTTAGGTACTCCATCCTCGAGATGAGGATGAAGATGATGAAGGTGATTTGATTTCTTCTCCTTTTTCGATTCATCTTGAGGCGAGACTTCTCTTGTCTCCGTCGGCACGATACACCAACCTCTTGGTGGGACACTTCCCCCTTGGGAAAGCTGTCCTCTCCTCTTAAATCTTCGTCTTCCTCCGTCTCGGCAGACGAGGATTCATCCACCAAAGCTTGAGTCTTTATCTCCGTCTTCTTGGCTTTTGAAGCCTTTTTCTTAGGAGAAGCTGGAGGTGGAGCTGGAGCTTCCCCATCTCCTTCTCGAGTTAGTTGGCCCATATAGCTTCTCATCTTTTATTAACGGTCCTTACATGCGGTGTATTTTTTAACTCCAACACTCCGGTCAAGGTTATGTCATGTACCACCTTATGTTCAAGTATGATGGTGATTCTTGCCATCATACTTGCAATCTTGGTCGAGACCATCTCATTAGCTAAATGCTCGTGATCGAGTCTTGGTGAATTTCTTTCTCTCCTCCATTATCCTTTAATATACAAGTCGCCCGATTAATTTCAGCCCCATCTAGGATAGCTCTCGAGACATATCCTTGGCTTTGTTAGCCCATCATGGCTCTGTTGCTCACCCCGAGAATGCACTTAGTCAAAATCGGCATAAGTAATCTGTATTTCCTCTTCAACATTGGCCTCTTGATTTGCCGTTGTATTTTGGTAAGTTCTCTGGCCATCAATCGGAAACTCTCCAAATATTCCGATGATTTATAAGTGAATGGGTTGTCGCCGGTGGTGCTCAAACTGAAAATTGCACCAATCTCGAAATAGATAAGACTATTCTTTGTTTCTTCCCCAAATTCGACTCTAGAATTCTAATCCGGTTTACGGTGATTTTGCTCTAGTCGAAGTGCACAGAGATCATCCACCGTCAAGTTCTTCGTCGGTTTCATCGTACAATATCGCTTTTAAACCTCTTGATTCCAGTAGGTTTAGAATCTCTCTTGTTTCGGCATCGGTGGTAGTATCCCAATCAACATACATTTCGGACTTTGTTTTATCTCGATGGAAGATAAATCATATTCGAACTTTATATTCTTTTTGGATTCCGCCATTGATGAATGTTGAAGGTTTTAGGAGGGAAAAGAGAAGTTTTGAGAATATGAAGGATTTTATGTGTGCGTAAATGAAAATAATGCACCACGAATGTCTATTTATATGGAAAATATAATAATAAACAATTATTAGAATAATAATTGCCTGCAAAAGTGTAAATATAGCCTTTCGAATCGCCATTAATGCAATTATGGCATTTATTTTGAAAAGTGCACTAAATAATATTTAATATGTCGCGCGTGAGATTGAGGACGGTTCATATTTCGTAAAACCGCCTCCATTTAAGCGCGTGAAGTATACTCGGTGTATTTCAAAAATGTATTTGATAAAATTTCGGGTCCGTAGTAACTTCTCTCTGACATAGTTACTTATTTGAGAAAATACTTTTCAGTTAATTGGAGAGATAAAATGAAATATTATTGTTTTTAGAAAATGATTTTGAACCACTTATCCTTTTATTTTGTAAAACAAAATATTTTATTAAAGCGAGTAACTTCAATTTTTTTTTAATGAATGATAAAGAGAATTATGATATTAAATTCATATATTAATTATATGAACTCAATATTCATAATTAAGAGTATTCAAGAAAACTTCTGGATTTTCTCCTTATGCGTATTGATAGCATCTCTGTCTGTTTCCTAAATACTTGAAAACTTGACCTTGTCTTGTATTTAGAGACACGTAAACTTCGTTTTTGCTATCATCACAGACACTTAGACAAATTGTTAGTAACAAGAGTAAGTCGGATAAGGTTGATAGTCATCGATTACGTAGAAGTTAGTTGACTATTACATCCTTATCTCGATATGGTCAAGTATGACATCCTTGATTCTTGATTCCAATGATTGGAGATCAATGATATCAGCTACACGATTGTCCTTTGATTCATATCTTGTCTGATAATTCTTTCTAAACATATTAAACCAAAATGAGAAAGACAAGGTAAATTCAAGAATTTTGATCAAAAATTGACTAAAGAAGCATCTAATAATCCTAATTTCTACTGAAAGTTCTTTAAACCTTGTTCTGCAAGAGGCTTTGTCAATATGCTGCTCTTTGAAAATCGGTAAGAATCTTCTCTAGTACTGATATTACCTTTTTCTACATGATCTCGAATGAAGTGATGACGAATATCAACATGTTTGCACTGGTATGTAAGGTGGGTTACAGGTAATAGCTATGGCACTATTACTATCACAAAAGATTGGTACATCTTTGGTGATAATGTTATAGTCCCTTAGGCTGTTGGTGATCCAGTTAAAGTGAACAACAACTTCCGGTGCCATGTACTCGGCTTGATAGTAGAAGTAGCTACGGAGGTTTGTTTCTTAGACAACCATGAAATCAGCTTACTTCCCGAGAAATTGGCAAGTCCCGGATGTAGATTTTCTATCTATCTTACATCCACCAAAATCTGAATACGAGTATCCTCGACAACTCAAAGTTATCGTCATTTGGATACCACAGCCTACATATATTGTACTTTTCAAATACTTTAGAATCTTCTTTGCAGCTTCAAGATGACTCTTTTTAGGTTTAGCTTGAAAACGTGCACATACACCCACCGCAAAAGAAATGTCAGTCTACTAGCGATTAAGTATAAAAGAGAACCAATTAAACCTCTATACTTAAATCGATCGGTGTCTTCCCCTTTCTCATCTGGATCCATTGAAAAATTTGTCATCATAGGTATTTTGGCTTCTCAGTGTACCTATTCCGAATTTTTCAATAAGATCTTTGGTGTATTTTGCTTGGCTTATGAAAATTCCTTTCTTTATGCCTTGACTTGAAGTCCAAGGAAGTATGTCATTTCTCCCATCATGGACATCTCAAATCATTCTTCATAAGATGACTAAATTCTTCACACAAGATAGGATTAGTTGATCCAAAAATAATATCATCAACATAGATTTGTACTAATAAGAGACCTTTATCGATTCTTTCCTAAATAAAGTTCTATATATCTTACCTTATACAAAACTATTCTGAATTAAATATTCGGATAAGGTATCATACCAAGCTCTAGGTGCTTGTTTAAGTCCATATAGAGCTTTCCTTAGTTTATAAACCTTGTCTCCGTTGACAAAGCCGGGGTTGCTCTACATAAACTTCCTCGGCAATGACTCCATTTAGAAAAGCAGATTTCACATCCATTTGGAACACAATAAATCTTTTATAAGCGGCATAAGCTAAGAACAATCTTATGGCTTAAAGGCAGGCAAGCTGGTGCAAAGGTTTCATCATAATCAATTCCCTCCGATTGTGAATAACCTTGTGCAACCAATCTAGCCTTATTTCTTACCACAATGTTGTTCTCATCTCTCTTGTTCTTAAAAACCCATTTTGTTCCAATAACTTTTTGATGATGAGGTCTTTCAACAAGCTCCCATACATCTTGTCTTTGAAATTGATTTAATTCTTCTTGCATTGCATTTATCCAATTGGAGTCCATTAGAGCTTGATAATAGTTTTAGGTTCGAGCAATGATACATAACAACTAAGCAGACAGTCTTGGTTTATACGTGTCCTTATGCGGACTCCAAAATCTAGACTTCCGATTATCTGTTCAATTTGGATGATAAGTCAATACTCGTTTACCTTTATCTTTTCTGAGTATGAAGTCTTATACGAGATATTTTCATCAATTGGTTACGTATTACCTTCGGGAATATCTTCTAGTCCATACGGTAGAGTAGTCGTCGATCGGATGATATGGAAGAACTCTCGGCTTCCTTATCTTTATTCATGTACGATGTGTCCTCCTCATCCGATTCGACTCAGTAAGTAGAACTTAAGCGATTTCTTGATATTTAATCTGTTGAGATCTTCAGCCTATCTTGGTGACATCATCTGTTCTCTCGGACTTAGAAATTTCATCAAAAACAACATATGGTGTTTCTTCCACACATAATGTAATCTTATTAAAAACTCTATATGCTTTGGATACGGATGAATATCCTAAGAATATCCCTTCGCAATCTTAGCATCAAAAGTTCTTAATTTAGATTTTCCATTATTATGGATGAAACACTTACAACCAAATATATGGAAATATGAAATTTTTGGTATTCTACCCTTCCATATTTCATAAGGAGTTTTACATTTGTCTTTCACAATTAAACACCTATTTTGAACAAAACATGCGGTATTAATGGCTTCGCCCAAAACTTTGTGTGGAGTGTCATAAGGAAACTATTTAATCTTGACCAAGTTGCTCGGATTTGAGATCATAGAGACACTAACCGAGAGAGCTTACGAGAAAGTCAAGACATGTAAGACTGCCCAAAGAAATGTGGGAAACTCTAGCACTCATGTGTGAAGGATCGGAGTAAATTAAAGAGAACAAGTTGCGATCCATCCTACATTCATTTGACACCTTCAAGATGAAGCCTTTGATGAGACAATAGATCAATTGGACTTAAGTGACAAATATTATCAATAAAGCAAGTTCTTTGGGAAAATCTTACAGAGAAGGAGATCAACAACAAAATATTGAGATCTCTAACTAGCAAGTGGAGAGTCAAGATTACGAGTGATTAAAGATACAAAAAAGCTGAGCAAAATCAGTCATCATGAGCTATTTTCGCATTTGAAAGCTCATGAATATGATCTGAAACAAGAAGAACACGAGGATGAAGGGAATTCAAATTCCACGGGAAAGGAAGTTGCTTTTACGGTCACTTCAAATCAATCATCTAAAGAACCTATTGGAGAGGATTTAAGCTTGAAAGAGCAGATGGCTTTCTTTGACGAGAAAGTTTGATAAAATGAATTCAAAATTTGGGAAATATAGAAGACATTGGAAGAATACAAAGAAAGCTGGTTTGAGATCAGGAAATAAATCTTCGAGACAAGAGATCGAAGATTCCAAAGAAGACAAGGTTCAAGACTCCGAGAAAGAAGAAGAGAAGATAGCCCAGAAGAAGAGATTTCTTTCCTAAAAGGGATTCTAGCCCAAGAAGATCTTCAAGAAGTGATGTTTGTTATAATTGTCATAAATCGGGACATTTCAGCTATGATTGTCCAGATTTAACTCCTAGAAGAAAGAGAAGAAAAGAGATTGATGAGGAACGAGAAAGTTTCTTTGCCAAGCGTGCTTTAGTGGTGAAGAGGAGGATACTCTTTCAAGTGATTCAATATCATCTTGAGACTTCTCTTGAGACAATGATCTGTGTCTTATGGCAAATGTAGATGAGGTATTTTTTGATTCCACATTCTTCGTCCGCTTCTCGTATTTCTTTTGCAGAAGAGTTTGACCATAACTTTGTTGATAAGTTAATGGAAGATCTCAAAAGCTGCTATAAACGCTTACAAGCTGTGGAAAAGGAGAATGTGAGCTTGAAAGAAAAATTGATCTATTTACACAAGAATCTATTAGGAAGACATCGAGACACTAATGAGATCTTAATCGAGATAACTTGAAGAGTTAAACACTCTTAAAGTGAAGTATATTGAGCAGTCTGCTTTGGTAGAAAGGTTGCTTCTTTGAGAATCTTGAGAAATCCGATCGATTGAAAATTCTACAAGCAAAGTTCGATGAACTTTTCCATCAGCATGAGCGTGTAAAATCAAGTGAGGAGCGTTTAAGTTTGAGGTTAGATCAACTGAACAAAGCTCCTCATGCAGTTCAAACAATAGTTGAATCGTCTCAAACACCTAACGTAAAGAAGGGAATTGGTTTTACCATTGCCCGATCCTCACGAGTTCAAACAAGTGTACTTAAGAAGAGTACACATGTTAAGGGTAATGATTTGGTAGGAGAGGGTTCCAAACCTAA
This sequence comes from Paraleonurus japonicus, assembly GCA_030762865.1. Classification (NCBI taxonomy): domain Eukaryota; kingdom Viridiplantae; phylum Streptophyta; class Magnoliopsida; order Lamiales; family Lamiaceae; genus Paraleonurus; species Paraleonurus japonicus. The sequence goes on from CM061054.1 coordinate 44,554,722, forward strand.
ACCTGCGATAAGGGTAAAAGGTTGCTGACCTAGCAAAAGCGGTTGGATGGGAAGAAGAGTAGTTATACCTTACAACCTAAACAACCGATGAGGTATCAAAAGAAGGGGAATCGACTTAAGAAACCTCAGCAAGGTCGAGAAAAGTAGACGTCGGCCCGAAACCATCTACGAGGAGACAGGTCTCGGTGAAGACTACACAACCTAAGCAAACTTCAAAGCTTGTTGAACGGTCTACTAAGCCTTATGTGCACATGAGATATGAATCTTTTGATGGCTCAAGTAGAACGTATCCTTATCATCAAAACCCTCGGACCATTGCACAAGCTGATCACTCCATACGAGAAGACCTCGAAGGGTCAAGTCTTGGAAGGAACACGGTCGACACCCATAGACATACATTCAAGAAGGCACCAAAGGATGAGATTGTCTATGTTGATATGTATGAAAAGGATAAGATCTTCGAATTTAATAAGAAGAGTCTATTCCAATGGATTCTAAAAGATCGTGCTAACTCTCAAGGACCCAAATCTAAAGGGTACCTAAAACTTAACTAATCGTGCAGGGGCCGTGGGACATGAAAGAGAGGTTGCTGGAAATATTATGCAGTACATCGACGGTGGGTGTTCGAAGCATATGACTGAAAACAAGCAACTCTTGAGCTCAATAAAATCACAAAATGGCCCACGGGTGGTATTTGGAGACAATAACTTTGGGATAACCAAAGGTGTTGGGACTCTATCCATTGGAGTTGTACGTGTTGAGGAAGTTTTCTACGTGGAAGGATTAAAGCATAACTTGCTTTGAGTTTCACATTCTGCGATAAGGGATACTCAGTTAAGTTCTCTAGTTCTCTGTGTGTTGTTTTGAGTGGTTTAAATGATCGTGTGCTTTTAACCGGCTTGAGAAAGGGCAATGTTTATGTTGCGGAATTTCGAAATGTTCAAGCAATACATGCTTTGTAGCAAAGAGTACTTGAAGCTAGCTGGTTATGGCACAAGAGACTTAGTCATATAAATTTCAAAACGCTAAACAAGATAGCCAGAAGTCTCTTGTAGAAGGTTTGCCAAATGAAGTTTTCTCAAAAGATCGATCTGCGTCTCGTGTCAAAAGGAAAGCAAACTAGAGCCTCTTTCAAAGAAGTTTCGTACCAACGTCAAGTAGGGTACTACAATTACTTCACATGGATCTATTTGGTCCTGTATCTCCGTTAAGCTTCGGTGGTAGAAAATATACTCTGCGGTGGTGGTAGATGACTTCAAGATTCACATGGGTGATATTTATGTTCAAGAAGAATGAAACCATCACAAAGTTACCGGAATTCATCAAGAGATTACAAAACGAGAAAGGAGAAAATGTTGTAAGGATTAGAAGTGACAAAGGAACAGAATTCCTAAACTCTCACATAGCAACGTATTGCAAAGAGGCTGGGATTCAAAGCATGAAACGTCTGGGCTCGCACTCCACAAAGAAATGGTGTTGCCGAGAGGAGAAATAGGACACTCAAGGAAGCTGCCGAACAATGCTAGCGAGTATAATGTCCCTCGAGATGTTTTGGGCGGAGGCTGTGAATACAAAGCATGCTATACTCGAATTGAAGCTTGCCGATCAAAGAACATGGAAAGACACCATATGAGTTATGGAAAGGTAGAATTCCTCGTGTCTCTTTCTTTCGTGTTTTTGGCCGTAGGTGTTTCATTCATGGCAATGGCAAATCCAAGTTAAAAACTTTTGATGCCAAGGTTGCCGATGGAATATTTTTAGGATATTCTAGCACAAGCAAGGCCTATCGAGTTTTTACAAAAACCCTTGTTGTGGAAGAAACACCTCATGTGGTTTTTAATGAATCCATTGTTGAGTCTAAGGACAAAGGATGAGAAGAGTCTCTAGCGAAGGATTTGGGAAACTAGAACTCAAGGATAAGACAATATATGTCAAGGTTCACTTGCCCGTTTTAGACTCGATTCAAGATGATCAAGAAACTTCTACGTCCAGACTCAAGCAAGACAAAGTCTGAAGAAACCTCTAAGGTCGCTGATGACTCACCCGAGAACACCGGATGTGAATTTATCAAATCAAGGGAATGACGCAAGATGATGTTCCAACAATACCTTCGGAGAAGAGTTAAACTTATCTAATAGAAGGAATTGGATGACTGATCATCCTAGTGACTTAATCTTAGGAAATCCTCAAGATGGAGTAAAAACAAGAAGGAAAATCAACCTAGATTGTTTATTTAGCTGCTATGTTTCTCTACAAGAACCTAAGAATATTGAAGAGGCATTGTTGGACACAAACCTGGATAGAAGCCATGCAAGATGAATCGAATCAATTCACACGACAAGATGTTTGGGTACTTGTTGATAGACCAAAACATCAAAAAGTGATTGGAGCGAAGTGGGTTTTCAAGAACAAGAAAAATGAGAAAGATGAAGTCACCAAAAATAAAGCAAGGCTTGTTGCGCAAGGTTACTCACAATCGGAAGGAATTGACTATGACGAGACGTTCGCACTTTGTAGCCGGATTGAAAGCTATAAGATTATTCCTTGCGTACGCAACATATATGAAATTGAGTATATCAAATGGATGTAAAGTCTGCGTTTCTAAATGGAGTTCTTCTTTGAGGAAGTATACGTTGAACAACCCCTGTGTTTTGTTCAAGGAAATAAAGTCTACCGTCTAAAGAAAGCTCTATATGGACTAAAGCAAGCTCCTCGAGCTTGGTATGACACACTATCGCAGCTTTTACTTGATCATGGATTCAAGAAAGGAAAGATTGATCGAACCTTGTTCAATTGAAGAAGAACGAGATATTCTATTAGTACATATATGTGGATGACATCATCTTTGGATCTCCAAACAAGAAGCTTTGTGAAAAATTCAGTGAATTGATGCAAAGTAAGTTTGAAATGTCTATGATGGGAGAAATGAATTATTTCTTAGGCCTTCAAGTCAAGCAAACTTCTAAAGGAATATTCATAAACCAAGCAAAGTATACCAAAAACATGCTAGAAAAGTTTGGAATGTTAACAAGCAAGGATGCAAAAATTCCAATGATAACAAATTATAAGATGGATCCGGATGAGGATGGTGAAAGTGTTGATCGGACCATGTACGGAGGATTAATAGGTTCCTTCTTTGTATCTAACAGCAAGTAGACTGATATTTCCTTCGCGGTTGGAGTATGCGCGATTTCAAGCCAATCCAAAGAAAAGTTTTTGGATGCAGCAAAGAAGTTTTTAAAGTATCTCAAAGTGCAATGGACTTAGGTCTTTGGTACCTGCGATGACAACTGGAACTCGGTGGATATTCGATTCGATTATGGTGGTTGTAGAATTGATAGAAAATCAACCACGGGCACATGTCAATTTCTTGGAAGTAAGCTGGTTTCTTGGTTTTCTAAGAAGCAAACTTCATGGCTACGCAACTACGGAAGCGAGAATATATAGGCTGCAGGAGTGTTGCTCACAATTACTTTGGATAAGTCAACAATTGCAAGACTATCACATTGTCACTAAAGAAATTCCTATCTTTTGTGATAGCAACGATACCATTGTTATTACTCGAGAATCCGATTACTTCACACAAGATGCAAGCATGTGGATATACGTCATCACTTTATTAGAGATCATGTCGAAAAGAAAAACATTCGAATGGAAAAGATTCATACAGATCGGCAGAGAGTAGACATTCTTACGAAACCATTGGCGAAGCACGGTTTAGAGATCTATACGTAGAATTAGGTCTCTTGGATCCAAGAAAATCATGTTAACACATTCTTTGAAAAAGGTTACTAAGTATAAAGCTCTTTGAAGAGAACATTAAGCTTGTGAAGAGAACATTAAGCTCGCTAAAGAAAGCATTAAACTTGCTGAAGAGAGTATAAAGCTTGCTTTGAAGAGAACTTCAAAACCTTTGCAGAAAGTTCTAAAGCTTGCTTGCTAGATTCAGTGGTATCGATTGATTACAATATCAACCGATCGATATGTTTCTCTCTCTCTTTTTCTCTCTCTCTCGTTTTGCTCTTGTTTATTTGTTTGAAAAATATTTTGGTATAAAATATTCCTTTGTCTATGTGGTTAAAATAATTTTCGGAATATTTTAATCCTTCGTTTATCCTCGGCATTGGGAAGTAATTACGTGAATTGTCAAATCAAATCTTTTCAACCACAAATTATGGGGTAAATTTTCCTTAAAATATAATTTTACATCCTATTTCTCATGACCGAAAATCTTTTAATTTTTGAAAATACCTTTTTCAAATCCAGAGTGAGGACACGCACTTTTCGGAATTGAACCGTTTAATTCATAACCGTTCGATCTGATTGTGCAATATGCAAATCAACGTTCAAATCTTATTTTGTAATTTAAAATTTTGTAATTTAAGATCAAGAATCCATGCTTTGAGAAGGAAAAGTATGAGAAGCGGGGAGAAGAAGAGCACAGAAGAAGGCTGGGAAAGGCTGAGTGAAGTGGGACGGAATTCCGGAAGTGGGTATCCAAAGCACTGAGATGAAGCGGACTTCCGCCCTGTCCACCGCACTTCAGCCCCTCCAAAGATGGTTTCAGGAAATACACAAGCGAATACAAGAAGCTAGCCACTGAATGCCGGATGGATGTATTCTTGGTACATCTTGAAGGCATCGCCATCCTGGAAGCGGCCGATGAGGACAAGAGCCGGCACGAGTGGATGGAAAAGGAGGATGCCGATCTGTATGGGAAGGCTGCTTGATGAGGCACACAATGTGTTCAATCTGCGACTTAGTTGCGGCAGCCTATGAGCAAGTTACCCCCAAGCTGAAAGAAGACGGCTCTCCCGATGCTGGAATGGGTCAAGACGGTCATAGCCAAAGCGAAGCGGGAAACCGGGCTCACGGATGAAGAAGAGCTTAAACAACAAGAGCAAGGATTTTCAAGCTGGCTGAACATTCCAGAGGCCGGCCCGATGGGGAATACGATAGAACAGGATTTTCTTTCCTTATCTTTTTATTTTCTATCAGTTCTTCTATTTGTAAATTTGTAAATTTGTGAATGAATATATTTGGACTTATGTGAATTTCGTATATCGAGTTTCTTAAAAGTTTTTCTGTTTTAAGAAAGTCTTAAAATTTTTCTAAGTATAAATCATCCTGAGAATTTTATATCTCAAATTTAAAAATAAAATTTCCTAAAAATTTGTCAAAGTCTTAAGACCCAAATTTTTTTAAGTATCTCTAAAAGAGTCTAAAAAGACTTATTTTTATTTTTTGAAAGTGAATGAACTTTGTTGTGAAATGATTAAGTGCTACTGATATACCTATCTAATTGTTTTAACTAATTCTAGTACTAACTTCACCGTGAGTGTGTTTCTTCCTTATAGGTTTTAACTTCATCAAAAAGGGGGAAATTGTTGAATCAAGAAGTTTTGATGAGTTAAAAAGAAGTACGGACTCATTGATCGGACGATCCGAAGACCAGTGAGGTTAAGCAAAAGCAGATCGGGCGAGGTCTAGAACCAATTCAACAGGTGAGATCTAGTCATCTGCAGGAGACGATCATGAAAAGCTCGGATGAGGTCAAGACAAGCTGAGTAGAATAAGAAAGGCGAGTCTTCACCAAGTCAAATGAGACGAGTGGGAAGAATCAGTGAGGTCAAGAGCGATTTTCAAGAATAAGTTTGTTGAGCGATTTTCGATTTGTTATAACTAAGTAACAAACTAAGCTGTCTTTCAGAACTTATAAATAGGACTAGATTTTATTTTTCTAGACACGAATGCAAAATTAATTTTTCACACTATTCACTATTGATTTCACAAAGTTTTTTAAGAGATATTTCAAATATTTTCTAAGTGTTTATAGAACACTTCACTTCACATCTTCAAAAACACATCTTATTCTTAGAGTTAGATTTCGAAAGTTGATTAAATTTTTGAAGTATTGAAGACCAAGTTGTAATTTGTAAAATTTGTACAATAAGTAAGTAAGTAGCTAGTGAAGACCCTTCTTCAAAGTTTGGAGAAGGAGAGTGGATGTAGGATTGTTATAATCCGAACCACTATAAAATCCTGGTGTTATTTCTTGCTTTCTTTAATTTCTGTTAAAGTTACAATTTTGTTAATTCAAGATTAAAATTTAATCTTATCTAAAATCTGAATATCGGCATTGCTTTTGATCTTGTTAAAAGTTGAGTTCACAATTATATTCCACCGTGATAATCGATTCTTTGAATTGATTTCGAGAGATTCGAAAAATCTACAAAATCTATTCAAACCCCCTTTCTAGATTTTGTTCTAGAAGGCTAACTCGAGGTTTTATTCAACTCAACATTCCGGGACCAACACATACAGAGATCGGCGAGAGAGCAGACATTCTTATGAAACCATTGGCGAAGCACGGTTTAGAGATCTATCTCAGAGAATTAGGTCTCTTGGATCCGGGAAAATCATGTTAACACATTCTTGAAAAAGGTTACTAAGTATAAAGCCTACTGAAGAGAACATTAAGCTTGCTGAAGAGAACATTAAGCTCATTGAAGAAAGCATTAAAATTGCTAAAGAGAGTATAAAGCTTGCTGAAGAAAACTTCAAAACCTGCTGCAGAAAGTTCTAAAGCTTGCTTTACAAGATTCGATGGTATCGATTGATTACAATATCAAGTGACTGATATGTTTCTCTCTCTCTTTTCTCTCTCTCTCGTTTTGCTCTTGTTTATTTATTTGAAAAATATTTTGGTATAAAATATTCCTTTGTCTATGTGGTTAAAATAATTTTGAATATTTTATTCCTTCGTTTATCCTCGGCATTGGGAAGTAATTCTCGTGAATTGTCAAATCAAATCTTTTCAACCACAAATTATGGGGTAAATTTTCCTTAAAATATTATTTTACATCCTATTTCCGTGGACCCGAAAATCTTTTAATTTTGAAAAATACCTTTTTCAAATCCAGAAGTGAGGACACGCACTTTTCGAATTCGAACCGTTTAATTCGTGAACCATTCGATCCGATCGTGCAATATGCAAATCAACGTTCAAATCTTATTTTGTAATTTAAAATTTTGCGGTTTTCTTCTTCTCTCTTATAAATTGATTTTCTCGTCTCTTTCTCTTTCATTACTCCTTATCTTCATTCTCTGCTTTTTCCTTCTTCCGAAATTTGATCAATTTACTGCGTTAATATCAATGGCTCCAAAAAAATCTTCTTCTTGAAAAAGGTCGCAGTGGAAACACAAGACTCTAGACCCTTTGGCCCTTTCGGAGAAAGTGAGAAGCGAATTATCGGTGGATTTTCGAACAAGCTGGACAGCGGAAAGCGGTGGAGATTTTAAATCTCTTATCGATCGGGGTTTGTTTGATCGTTGGCTCATTCTTCGAGCAGCGGACTCTTGATGCCTATATTGTTCAGTTTCTGGTTCGTGGTGAGTTTGGACGGAACAACATCAAAACGACAGTGTTTGGTCAAAGTTTAACCATCGACGGAAGGATGTTCATGAACACTTGGGTTTTTCTCTTCAAGGCATTGACCCGAGAATCATATATGTTGGAAAATCATCTCGAAGCCTTTCTCTCTCTAGCGAAAACTTCATGTCGTCATCATGTGTCGGACTTGAAGAAAGCATATCTCAAGCGGAAATATAGACTGTTGTTTGATATCATGGTAAAGGTTATGTTTGGGGAACGATAGAGTATGGACTCGGTGAGTCGAGGCGTCTTTGTCCTTTGAAGGCGATTGTGGATGGAGTGGAGTGTGATTGGGTCAATAAATTCTTTGAGATTCTGCAGAAGGAAAATAATCGGTTCTTTCGGACCGAGGTGGGACGGCCATCCAGAGGTTAAGGTGTGGGCGTAGAACAGTATGTTTCCATGTCAAATAAGATTACAGTGTTGCTTTGGAGAGGGTGATGCCTAACACGGCGTGAGACCCTAAGTGGACGAAACCATATACAAAGGCAAAGTTTATCTTTGAATAAGGATGAGGAGCTCGGTGGTCCTCCCGATTCTAATGATGAAGAAGATCAGTGAAGATGAGGAAGAGCCTGGCGATGTGTTGCCGATTACGAAGGTTGCTCCTGCGGCCCGATGATATCGGGAAAGATGGGATGGTGAAGGATTCGGATAACCCATCTAAGAGTGTCGGTGAACAGCACCAGCAAGTTCCAAGGCTGCTAGTTCGGTGAAGACTCAAGTCTTAGTAGCGAAGATCGATTCCGATCTCACGGTTACCACGAGAGGAAGGCAAAGAGGTTAACTATGGTAACTCGGAAAGATTCATGAGCGATGTACTGCAGAGGAGCACAAATGCCTCCTAAGGTATCTCCCGGCAAGAAAGGTTAAATCTGCGGTGGATGCAATGGAGGTTGATGATTCTCAATATCGGATGATGAAGAGATGGTCTCTCATGAATCTGCGGTGAGAAGGAGCAGTACCAATTCCGCTTTCCTTCTCTTTTAAGATTCCTTCTTCTTCAAAGTCACCGCACCGATGGAAGTTGGCGATGATGTTGCGGATATGGGTGCCGCTTGGAGCCTATCACCCAGGTTCCGAGGGTGATCTCGGAGAAGATGTGATTGGAAAAGATCCGTTGGAGTCTCAGACAAATGGTAAACCTTGCCGGTAGAATACGTGGACCGTTTAAGCGGTGTTTGATGGCCGAGGCTTCTACTCGGGTGGACAACAAGTTTCCCGTGTTGCAGGATTTTTCGGAGGAGCGTAGCTTGCCGATAGATATCCCGGTATGGAAGAATGCAAGGCTTGGAGCGATTGATGATCTCATTCTTTTGGCAAATGAGATTGGTCACAATGAGTTCTCTGTGGGAGTTTGAGCTACGAGACCAAGGCGGGCGTAGCCAAAGCATTTGATTTAACCTCGGACCATCGATTGCCTGCCTAGTTGCTCGACCGTTGGATGAACCAGAGCCTGCAGAGGATGGTTCAGTTCCTCCCTTTACAATCACTCGAAGAAATCGGAAAAGGTGTCTCTTCTATCCCTCCTCCTCTTCCCGATTTTACATCTCGTACGCTTGCCCAACTTTATGCCCGTTGTTGTTCATGAGGATTTGTATAACTCTTACTCTGCAAAGTTTGCTGAGTTAACACAACAAGATGCTTCAATGTTTTCTCGTATTGGCTGCTAAATATACCCCTCTTGCTGAGTCTATTGAGTCTTCAAAGTCCTACATCGAAGCCGCCATTCGACGGCTCCTCCTTGATCCGTCAAACCGCCGCCGATATGTTTTCTCGAGCAACAGGAGACTATCATCGAAACTCTTTCTCGGCATGATGTTGAACAACATAAATGAGGTTAGAAAGCACGTTGAGAGTGTAAAGGCTGAAGGGGAGAAAGTGAAGCTACTCTCGGGAAGGTGTTTGCTTTGAAAGAGAGTCGATTGAGGACAGATTTCGGACAAAGATGGAGGATCGATTAACGAAACTTCAGTGGCATGGAGGCGCATTTACTAGAAGGAATTGATCGAATGCGGCCATCCAATCCTCTATGCCGGAGATGGGAAAACAAATTGCTCTGTGCAAGAGGCGAATGCTAGATTGACGGAGACGGCTACTGCCATCTGCAGAACTGACATCGTCATTGCTCAAAGATATGCTAAAAATTGTTGAGAAGATTGCTTCTCCAATAGCAAATGAGTTTGCCGAAAAAAAAGTTTACAGGAAGTTTACTACGCATGCACGGGATATTCTTTCCAAGATGCTGGAGATGGAAGCTCACTGGACCCCTCTTTTGAATGATGTTAAAAAGGGGGAAGGCCGATTGAGAACCGAGATGGTTGAGAGAGATGAGGCAAAGGATAAAGAATTGAAGGAGGTGAAAGATAGGCCGAGGCGGTTGAAAATTTTTTGCTGGAAAGGAAAGAGAAGGCAGATTTGAAGATGGCTTTGCGAGAGTCTCACGCGTGGGCGAAGGTCAAAGTTCCCAACCGTTAAAAAGGAAAAGGTTGGTTAAGATGTCTGAAAAAGTTGAAAAAGGGAAGTCTCAAGAAGAAGAGTTGGAAGCTTTGCATGAGGAAGCTTTCCTTGCCGATTTAGAAACTAGAAGGATGGAGGAAAAGGACAGTCACAAGATGATCAAACTCCTCGGAAAGCAAGGAAAAGAGGTGGATGTTTTGGACAAGAAATGTGAAGAAGATGTTCATACCGAAGAAGGTTGCCTGCAAAGCCATTTGTATCAAAGAAGAAGCAGAGTAGGAAAGGAAAGAAGCCTGCTGGAGCAGAGAGGCCGAGGAAGACTTTATCCTCCCCACAACACCGATGGATATGTGGATGATTGCCGCCTTTCCGAGAGGATTGAGGACTGGAAAGCAAGAAAGAGAGATTTCATTTGCTCATACTATGTGTGCAAAAGTATCGGCATCGGGGCCACAAAGAAATGAAACATTCTTTGCTTGGATGGAGGAAAAGCACAGTGATCTTTGGGCAGAGATTTTGAAAGCTTCGTTGAATTCAACATAAACCTTCAAGCGCCGATTTTGAAAAGATCCCTACTCCAGTCGAGATGGAAAGTTCGACCACCTATTGGAGCAGATAACAGGGAACTCTATGATAGAGTGTACGAGTGGCTGAATGTTCCAACAGGGTTTCAAGGTATGACCGAGGAAGATATGAAGGTTGCTAGGTTTTAACTTCATCAAAAAGGGGAAATTGTTGAATCAAGAAGTTTTGATGAGTTAAAAAGAAGCGGCTCGATTGATCGGACAATCGAAGACCAGTGAGGTTAAGCTAAACAGATCGACGAGGTCTAGAACCAATTCAATCAGCTGAGATCTAGTCATCTCTGCGGGAGACGATCATGAAAAGCTCGAGATGAGGTCAAGACAAGCCGAGTAGAATAAGAAAGGCGAGTCTTCACCAAGTCACCGCAGACAAGTGGGAAGAATCACCGAGGTCAAGAGCGATTTTCAAGAATAAGTTTGTTGAGCGGTTTTGATTTGTTATAACTAACTAACAAACTAACCTGTCTTTTCGAGACTTATAAATAGGACTAGATTTTATTTTTCTAGACACGAATGCAAAATTGATTTTTCACACTATTCACTATTGATTTCACAAAGTTTTTTTAAGAGATATTTCAAATATTTTCTAAGTGTTTATAGAACACTTCACTTCACATCTTCAAAAACACATCTTATTCTTAGAGTTAGATTTCGTAAAGTTGATTAAATTTTTGAAGTATTGAAGACCAAGTTGTAATTTTTAAAGTTTGTACGGTAAGTAAGTAAGCGGCTAGTGAAGACCCTTCTTCAAAGATTGGAGAAGGAGAGTGGATGTAGGATTGTTATAATCCGAACCACTATAAAATCCTGGTGTTATTCTTGCTTTCTTTAATTTCTTCAAGTTACAATTTTGTTAATTCAAGATTAAAATTCGTAATCTTATCTAAAATCAATATCGGCATTGCTTTTGATCTTGTTAAAAGTTGAGTTCACAATTATATTCCGCCGTGATAATCGATTCTTTGTATTGATTTCGAGAGATTCGAAAAATCTACAAAATCTATTCAAACCCCCCTTTCTAGATTTTGTTCTAGAAGGCTAACTCGAGGTTTTATTCAACTCAACATTCCGGGACCAACAAGTGGTATCGGAAGCGGTGTTAAGTCGTTACGATATTGATTTTAGGTCTTGAATAAGATTCTAAATTTTCTTAATTTTTTCTTCTTTTAACTAACAGTGCTACTAATTAGTTTGTGGAGTATTTTGTTTCTTTGTTTCATCATGTCATCGAGGGAAAAACAAGAAGTCAAGGAATCTTCCTGAATTCTCTATTGAAGATTATGATTACCGGAAATTTAGGATTGAAAATCACCTAAAAGCCATTCATGATAGGATGGAAGAGGTTCTTGAAGAGGGACCTATAAAATTTTATCATGGAGGAACCAAAGACTGAACCGAGTCACCAATCCAGACTAGACAAGAAAAGAAGAGCTCTGAGTTAACAAATGATGAAAGAAAGATTCATAATCTTGATCAAGTAGCTCGAATCGAGATCATTGAGACTCTAAGTAAGGATTGGATTGAAAAGGTTAAAAGATGCAAGACTGCCAAAGAAATGTGGGAGACTCTTTGGAATTTGTGAAGGATACGAGCAGTCAAAGAAAATAAGCTTGATCTGTTCTACATGCATTTGATACATTCAAAATGAAGGATGGTGAAACTGTAGATCAAGCTGGACGTGAGGCCCGACTAATCTTGTGAACAAAGCAGCCAATTTGGGTAAGACTTACACCGAGAAAGAAATTAACAACAAAGTACTCGGAATCTTTGAGCAAAAGATGGAGAGAGAAAGCAAATATTCTCAAGGCAACACGAGAATTTGTCATCAATATCACATCACACTCTTTTCTCTCATCTTAAAGCACTGGAATATGACATTCACATTGAAGATGAAGAAGATGAGGCGAGTCATCTACATCCGGAAAAACAGAGCATTTGTTCATCAAGATGAATCGAAAAGATCTCTAAAGCATTTGATTTGTCCATAAAAGAAGAAATGGCTCTTTTGTTGAAAAGGTATGAAAGATTGAAGATGAAGTACATAAGAAACAAAAGAGACAAGGTTAGGTCATAGGAACTATAGATCGAGACGAGGATGAAAAGAGTTCGAGATAATGATAAAAAGAAGGATCGGTCAAGAAGTCATAGGTCACCTATCGACGAGGAGATAGTAGTCCAAAACAGACGAGAGGAGATATATGCTATACATGCACGCAAACCTGGTCACTACAGCTATGATTGTCCTCAACTTACTCCCAGAGAGAGAAGAAAAGAGGAAGAAAAGAGATAGAAGGTATGCGGACCAGAGAGCTCTCCTAGGCGAGAAAGAAGAAGCTCGTGAGACATCATCATCCTCATCCTCATCGATTTTGGGTCGAGATGATGACATATGTCTAATGGCTAAAGAGGTACATTACTATTCATCATCGAGATAATGACCGTGACACCTTATCTCAAACTGATCCCAGTCTTATTGATAAACTTTTGAAAGATTTGGAGACCGCTCTATCTCGCTTATAAGCAGATAGAGACTGAAAATCTTAATTTAAAGGATCAAATTTCTGATCTAACTAAGGTCAATCAGACTAAGAAAAGTGAGAAATCGACTGTACATTCAAGGGGGAATGTCGGTCGAGATGATCACCAAGACCTTTTTCCGATAAGACAAATAAGTTAGAACAGAACTGAATTCTTTAAAAATAAAATTTTCAAATATCTATTCTCGAGAATGAGAATTATAAAAGGACTAACAGGGAATTAAATCTCAAGTTAGGACTTATGAATAAATCTCAAACCACAATAGATAAAATCTTCAATTCATCTCAAAAGTCTAGTGATAAAGCTGGATTAGGTTTTGATAGGAATAAGAAAAATGATCCTATAAAACCTAGAGTCTTTGTCAAAGCAACTAAACCTAAGGTAGAAACTTTATTCAGTCCCTGGAAACCAAAGGAATTAATTACTTCATCCGATACTTCGAAAAGAAAAATCGGGCGAGGAAAGTAACTCCTAAGGCTAAACCTAAGACTAAATCAAAGATCTATCCTAGGTATAATAGCTTTGATGGAAGAAGCAGATCTTATCCATTCTTACCAAGATTCAAGACAATTTCAAAGATCATTTGAATCAGATTGATCTTGAAAGTCTTATCTTAGTAGATAGATATAGATGCAAGCTTCAATCTATGGTTTTAAAGAACATTGATATTTTTATCCTGGATTCCTAAGAGTCAACTTAACATGAAAGGACCCAAAATACAAAGGGTACCTAAGCAATAAATTTGTGATTGCGGGAAGACAAGAAGATAGGTGATAGAGGAGATATTCTTGAGGTCATCTGGTATATTGATAGTGGTTGTTCCAAGCACATGACCTATGAAAGACGACTTCTCTCTAACTACCAAACCATTGATGGACCAAGAGTGATGTTTGGAGACAACAACTATGGACTTACTAAAGGTGTAGGAACACTAATGATTGGAGATGTTCATGTTCAAGAAGTTTACTACGTGGAAGGATTGAAGCACAACCTACTATACTGTTTCACAATTTTGTGATAAAGGGTTTTGTGTTAAATTTACTCATAATGCATGCTATGTATTAGATGTATTAAATGAAAATATTCTATTGGCTGGAGTAAGACAAGGTAACATTTATGTTGCCAACTTTAAAAGTTGTCCTAAGGATACTTGTCTTGTTGCTAAGAGTTCGAGATGACTTAAGTTGGGCATGCATTTACGACTTGGTCACTTAATCTTCAAAACTCTTAACAAAATAGCAAGGAAATCTTTAGTTAAAGGACTCCCTGATAAAATATTTTCAAATAATCATGTATGTGTTTCTTGTCAAAAGGAAAATAGACCAAAGCTTCTTTTAAAACAATAAATAGTCCTTCTTGAGAAGGGTTGGAACTACTTCATATGGATCTGTTTGGTCCAAGAACTCCTCTTAGCTTTAGTGGAAGAAAATACACCTTAGTAATTGTTGATGACTTTTCAAGATTTACTTGGGTTATTTTCTTGTACAAAAAGAATGAGACTATGTCTAAGATTCCAGAATTTCTTAAAAAGATTCAAAATGAAAAAGGACTAAATGTTGTTAAAATTAGAAGTGATAAAGGTACTGAATTTCTAAATAAATTGATTTCTAACTACTGCATTGAGAATAGCATAGCTCAGAAACATCTGCAAAGAAGGACTCCACAAAGCAAAATGGAGTTGTTGAGAGAAGAAACAGACTTTGAAAGAGGCAATAGAACAATGTTATCTCGAATTCAACACTCCTCATTGGTTTTGGGCGTAAAGAATACAAATTGCTATGTTCAAAATAGAAGTTTGATTGTTAAGGATAAGTATAAAACTCCCTATGAAATTTGGAAGGGAAGATCTCCCAAATTTTCATATTTTCATATATTTGGTTGTAAATGTTTCATACACAATAATGGGAAATCTCAATTAAAAACCTTTGATGCCAAGATAGCAGATGGGATATTCTTAGGATACTCATCTATATCAAAGGCATATAGAGTTTTTAATAAGACAACCTTGTGTGTAGAAGAAACACCCCATGTGGTATTTGATGAATCTTCTTTTGAGTTTGATAAGACAGGGACATCACAAAGATATCGTATAATCAGATCGATGACTATCAAAGGATCAACCATAAAATTCTACAATCAAGAATCATATTCAGATGAAGAGGAAGAATCGAGACAAAGGAAGAGAACCCGAAAGAACTTCCTCAACGGTGATCTACCAACCGATCGACGACCAATGACACATCGGTGATCGGACGACCAACAACACATCGGTGATCGTAGAATTATCGAAGGTAACATAGAATCATCTGAAATAAATAATTCAGACAAGACATCATCTACTATAAAAGATAAAGGTAAGAAAGTAATGTCATATCACCCGGTGAGCAGATAATTGGAGATTTAGACTCTGGTGTCCGGGCGAGGACCCAACTAAATCAAGATTGTATGTTCGATTGCTATGTGTCATTACTTGAACCTAAATCAATTACGTAAGCTCTAACCGATTCCAACTGGATTAATGCCATGCAAGAAGAACTAAATCGGTTTCAAAGACAAGATGTGTGAGAACTTGTTGAAAGGCCTCATCATCAAAAAGTCATTGGAACTAAAGGGGTCTTTAAAAACAAAAGGGATGAAAACAATATTGTGGTTAGAAATAAGGTCGAGACTAGTTGCTCAAGGTTATTCACAATCGAGAGGGTATTGATTATGATGAAACCTTTGCACCAAGATGCTCGTCTGGAAGCCATAAGATTGTTTTTAGCCTATGCGGCTTTTAAAAGATTCATAGTTTTTCAAATGGATGTTAAATCGGCATTCTTAAATGGAATCCTAGTGAAGAAGTTTATGTAGAGCAACCCCTGGCTTTGTCAAAGGAGACAAGGTTTATAAACTAAGGAAAGCTCTATATGGACTTAAACAAGCACCAAGAGCTTGGTATGACACCTTGTTTGATTATTTAATTCAAAATGGTTTTGTTAAAGGTAGAATTTATAGAACTCTCTTTAGAAAAGAGTTTGGTTGTGATCTTTTGTTAGTTCAAATTTATGTTGATGATATAATTTTTGGATCAACTAACATATCTTTATGTGAAGAATTTAGTAGTCTTATGAAAAGCAGATTTGAAATGTCCATGATGGGAGAAATGACATATTTTCTTGGACTTCAAGTCAAGCGGACAAAGAAGGGAATATTCATCAACCAAGCCAAATATACAAAGATCTTATTGAAAAATATGGAATAGGTACCAGTAGAAGCTAAGATACCTATGATGACAAATTTTTCAATGGATCCTGATGAGAAGGGAGAAGACAACGATCAAACCGAGTATCGAGGTCTTATTGGTTCATTATTATATTTAAGCGCTAGTAGACCTGATATTTCATTTG
Source organism: Paraleonurus japonicus (assembly GCA_030762865.1). NCBI lineage: Eukaryota > Viridiplantae > Streptophyta > Magnoliopsida > Lamiales > Lamiaceae > Paraleonurus > Paraleonurus japonicus. The sequence goes on from CM061054.1 coordinate 44,571,128, forward strand.
CGGTTGGAGTTCGTGCTCGATTTCAAGATAATCCTAAGAAAAGCCATCTTGAAGCGGCAAAGAAAATCCTCAAGTATTTGAAAGGAGCATTAAATGTTGGATTGTGGTACCCGGTGATGACAACTTTGAAATGTCTGGATACTCGATTCAGATTTTGGTGGGTGTAAGATAGATAGAAAATCTACATCTGGTACTTGTCAATTTCTTGGAAGTAAGCTGATTTCATGGTTGTCTAAGAAACAAACCTCTGTGGCTACTTCCACAAGTGAAAGTGAGTATATGGCATTTGGAAGTTGTTGTTCACTGGTGATCTGGATAAGTCAACAGCTAAGGGATTATAATATTATCACTAAAGATGTACCTATCTTTTGTGATAGTAATAGTGCCATAGCTATTACTCGTAACCCAGTTCTTCATACAAGATGCAAGCATGTAGATATCGAGACACCACTTCATTCGAGACCATGTAGAGAAAGGAGATATCGACTTGAGAAGATATTGATCGACTTTCAAAGAGAAGACATCTTGACAAAACCCTTTGGCGAGAGACGAGGTTTAAAGAATTATCTGTAGAATTAGGTTTATTAGATGCTTCGTTAGTAAATCTCTAATTACTGTTTTTTAAAATTCTTGTCTCTCTTGATTTAGTTTTATTATGTCTAGAAAGAATTATCGGACTAGATCCGAGTCAAAGGACAATCATAGCCGATATCATTGATTTCCTTCTTAGGAATCAAGAATCAAGGATTAGTCATATTGACCTTATCCGACATGATAATTACTTATTCGACATATGGTAAATCGCATAAGGGCACAATAGTCAATTGATTTTCTCAAAAGCAGATGACTATCTCGCACCCTATCCGATTTACCTCAAGCTACTAATGGTTTTCCATGAGTCTATGTCTTTGGCAGAATAGATCACGCATCATACCGATTCACCCCATCCGGTTCTCAATTTTTTAAACATTATTTTTTTAAAAAAATAGACTTCATATTTTTATAAAATTTCTTTTGGAATGATTAATTGAAAATCCCATTTGTAGAAAATTAAGTCTCGAGTCTATTTATTTAAAAATTGTCTTTAAGATTGCTAAAAATTTTGAACTTAAGTCGCTTTTAAAAAAGCAGACGAGTTACTTTATCGATGACTTTTTCAACTCATCTGTTTTCAAACTCATCCGATTTGCAAACCCTTAGTCGAAGTAAGGTAACCCTAGTGACGTCAGTATACTTACTTCCCTGCATAAAGTAACCTACATCTGTCAAATCAACGATCTATAAAGTAACTATTTACGCATTCCAAAGGCGATTAACATCTACGCGCTGAATCCTAATCGCTTATCTTAATTTTTAACCGTTGATTTATGCGCGGAAAATTTTTTTGAATAAATGGCTTAGATTAATTCAAATTTTCCAAAATGGCGGTTTCTCTTTCCAATCTTCCCCCTATAAATACATCTTCTTCCTTAAACAAACTTTTTCACTCTCGAAATACTTATAAACTCTCTGAAAAAATTTTCAAAACTCGTATTTGATCATTTCATGAGCACTTCTCAAAAACAAATAGGAATTACTTCAACCATGGTGGATGTTCACAATGAGACGTATAATAAGAAGATCAAATCGGAGATGTATGTGGATTTCGACACAACTTCGATGGTGAATCAAGGGAGGTTTTGGAGTTATTGGAGAGGGCTGATTGAGGACATTCTGTTCCAAGAAATCCCCTCCAATAAAACACTGGATATGCGGGGAATCGAGTTCTATGTCAACGGGACGTTCGAGAACGGAGTCTTTAAAACCAGAGTATATGGAGAGGTTTTAACCGTTACTCGGCGGAGGTGGCCAGGATTTTTGATACAAGTAGTGAAGGAGTGAACCCCCTCACCTACAAGTCTGATGAATGGGTAGAATCATTCGAGATGATTGCCCGGAATTCTATGAGGGACCGCGATCGGAGTTGAAGAAGAAGATGCTCCGACGGAGGTATCGACTTCGATGACCATCGTCACAAAGGTCATCTTGGGAGAACCAAGTTCTCATGACGGGCTGACCAGACCTAGACTATGTGTCATGAGGACAATACTTGATGGGGTCCAAACTAAGCGGGCTGGGATGCTCTTGGAAAAGCTAGAGATGGAAAGGAAAAGATTGGAGGTTGTTGGAGGAAAGTGGCAGCAAGGTCGATCACCACCCTATTCAATAAGGTGACGGTGATCATGGAGGACTGCCGTCACCGATATCAATTAGTCGAGATGGAGTCGGACCCTACACAAAACAAAAGGGGATTCTCGACGAAGGATGAACCTCTTGGGGCTCCAAATGATTCAGACGAAGGTGGAGCCGAGGTAGGAGCTCGAGGCACCAGCCATCAAGAAGGCGAGGAGGAGGAAGAAGAGGAGAGAGAGGAAGAGCTGCCTACGGTGAGCTCAACCGAGGCCGCCCACCAATGAAGTGAAGGAGAAGGCACCAAGGAGGAGGAGGTTGGTTAAGACCTCTCGAGCCGGGTGGGACGTCTGTGACCAGCCAAGTCTTCTACCCGAAGAGGTAACCACTCTGCAGATCGCAAAGCATGTGGTTCATTCGAGAGGAGGTTCGAGAGATAAGCTCGGAGAGGACCCTCCCCCACCCACAGACAGTACAATTTTCCCCCTCTCTAGGCCACTGCTGCGATGAAGAGGTGTCCCAGCCGGCACCTCGAGCCTCTAAAACAGCCTACTTCCGAAATAGTCCAAATCCCAACCTCATCTACCCTCCCCCAAACCCAAACTTCATCCCCTCCACCATCTCCATCTCGGATGCTTTGTCCTTTCTTACAGACCGTATTCGCCCCAACTCCCATATCCATCTCCCCACCACCTTACCCATATCCTCTCAAACTCAACCCATATTACCCCAAACAACCTCATCTCCCCCACCCACTACTTCACATATTCCACCCCCACCATCATCCCCTCCACCGTAAATCCCCCTTCCCCATCGACGCCCCCACTTCATCTCTCCCATCCGAACCCCACCCGGTGGATACCTCCAATATCTTTGGAGATATCCACATGAGCTCCCAGTCAACCTCTCCCACCACCTCTTCCTCATCCGAATCGGAGGAGGAGGCGATCCAATTCTTGCCATTTCATCACCTTTGAAGATATGCACAAGAAGATAATATCTCAAGTTTAAAGGATGATGGAAAAGAAGACAAGGTGATATGAGCGACACCGATACGATGCTCGCCAACATGCAGATTCTTTGAGGTCAACATGTTAAGAAACCTATCAGCCAATCTCAAGACTGCTGTTGGATCTCGGCTAAGTGACACAGAGGAGGAGGTTAAGGCACCGGGCGAGAAGATGGCGGTGACAACGAGATCCTGGTCAACACTCTCACGTCGATCGAAGCGACTTGAGGTCCGTTGCCGGCTCTGGAAAGACAGACTCGAGACCCTTGAGAATGAAGTTAAAAAGGGGAAGGAGCAGAAGGAAGGATGGACACCCTCACAGTGGAGTCTTGTCACTCGTAGACAAGATGGACTCTAAAGCGAACACGGTGAGTTGGAGGCGGCTAAAGGTGAATTGAAAGTTAAATCGAGATGGTGGCGGCCTTGCAACCGAGGTGACCCAAATAGAGGAGGCCATCCGAGAGGATGAGGAGAATAGGAGGAAGGAGGAGGAGGAGAAGTCGAAGCTCTGCTGGCCAAGATGAAAGAAGCGAGAAAACCCGAGGCCAAGGGCAAGGGTAAAGGCAAAGCGGCAGAGAAGTCTTCATCGGTGAGCGGTGATCAGCCCCAGAGTGGAGCGCAAAAGAAAGGAGCCCGACTTCTCAAACCTATCAGCCAAGCGGTCGAGAAGAATCCATCTTTGAGAAGGAAAAGTATGAGAAGCGGGGAGAAGAAGAGGCTGAAGAAGGCCGGGAAAGCTGAGGTGAAGTGGGACAGAATTCCCGGAAGTGGGTATCCAAAGCACCGGATGAAGCGGACTTCCGCCCGTCCACCGCACTTCAGCCCTCCAAAGATGGTTTCAGGAAATACACAAGCGAATTCAAGATGCTAGCCACGAATGCCGATGGATGTATTGCAGTACATCTTGAAGGCATCGCCATCTGGAAGCGGCCGATGAGGACAAGAGGCGGCACGAGTGGATGGAAAAGGAGGATGCCGATCTGTATGGGAAGTCGCTTGATGAGGCACACAATGTGTTCAAGCTGCGACTTAGTTGCGGCAGCCTATGAGCAAGTTACCCCCAAGTGAAAAGAAGACGGCTCTCCCGATGCGGAATGGGTCAAGACGGTCATAGCCAAAGCGAGCAGGAAAGCGGGCTCACGAGATGAAGAAGAGCTTAAACGGCTAAGAGCAAGGATTTTCAAGCGGCTGAACATTCCAGAGGCTAGCCGATAGGGAATCGATAGAACAGGATTTTCTTTCCTTATCTTTTATTTTCTATCGGTTCTTCTATTTGTAAATTTGTAAATTTGTGAATGAATATATTTGGACTTATGTGAATTTCGTATATCAGTTTCTTAAAAGTTTTTCTGTTTTAAGAAAGTCTTAAAAATTTTTCTAAGTATAAATCATCCGAGAATTTTATATCTCAAATTTAAAAATTTTTTTCCTAAAAATTTGTCAAAGTCTTAAGAACCAAATTTTTTTAGTATCTCTAAAAGAGTCTAAAAAGACTTATTTTTTATTTTTTTGAAAGTGAATGAACTGTTGTGAAATGATTAAGTGCTCGATATACCTATCTAATTGTTTTAACTAATTCTAGTACTAACTTCAAATTTGTGAGTGTGTTTCTTCCTTATAGGTTTTAACTTCATCAAAAAGGGGAAATTGTTGAATCAAGAAGTTTTGATGAGTTAAAAAGAAGCGGCTCGATTGATCGACGATCCGAAGACCAAATTGAGGTTAAGCTAAACAGTAGACGAGGTCTAGAACCAATTCATCGGTGAGATCTAGTCATCTGCGGGAGACGATCATGAAAAGCTCGAGGCGAGGTCAAGACAAGCTGAGTAGAATAAGAAAGGCGAGTCTTCACCAAGTCAGGCAGACGAGTGGGAAGAATCAGTGAGGTCAAGAGCGATTTTCAAGAATAAGTTTGTTGAGCGGTTTTCGATTTGTTATAACTAACTAACAAACTAAGCTGTCTTTTCGAGACTTATAAATAGGACTAGATTTTATTTTTCTAGACACGAATGCAAAATTAATTTTTCACACTATTCACTATTGATTTCACAAAGTTTTTTTAAGAGATATTTCAAATATTTTCTAAGTGTTTATAGAACACTTCACTTCACATCTTCAAAAATACATCTTATTCTTAGAGTTAGATTTCGTAAAGTTGATTAAATTTTTGAAGTATTGAAGACCAAGTTGTAATTTGTAAAATTTGTACAATAAGTAAGTAAGTAGCTAGTGAAGACCCTTCTTCAAAGTTTGGAGAAGGAGAGTGGATGTAGGATTGTTATAATCCGAACCACTATAAAATCTGGTGTTATTTCTTTGCTTTCTTTAATTTACATTAAAGTTACAATTTTGTTAATTCAAGATTAAAATTCAGAATCTTATCTAAAATCTGAATATCAGCATTGCTTTTGATCTTGTTAAAAGTTGAGTTCACAATTATATTCCACCGATAATCGATTCTTTGAATTGATTTCGAGAGATTCGAAAAATCTACAAAATCTATTCAAACCCCCCTTTCTAGATTTTGTTCTAGAAGGCTAACTCGAGGTTTTATTCAACTCAACATTCCGGGACCAACACATACGAGATCGACCAAGAAGCGAGACATTCTTATGAAACCATTGGTAGAAGCACGGTTTAGAGATCTATCTGTAGAATTAGGTCTACTAGATCCGGGAAAATCATGTTAACACATTCTTTGAAAAAGGTTACTAAGTATAAAGCCTACTGAAGAGAACATTAAGCTTCTTTGAAGAGAACATTAAGCTCATTTGAAGAAAGCATTAAACTTCTTGAAGAGAGTATAAAGCTTCTTTGAAGAAAACTTCAAAACTGCTGCGAGAAAGTTCTAAAGCTTGCTTGCTATAGTACTCGATGGTATCGATTGATTACAATATCAATGGTGATATATTTCTCTCTCTCTTTTTCTCTCTCTCTCTCTCATTTTGCTCTTGTTTATTTATTTGAAAAATATTTTGTTATAAAATATTCCTTTGTCTATGTGGTTAAAATAATTTTGAATATTTTATTCCTTCGTTTATCCTCGGCATTGGGAAGTAATTCATGAATTGTCAAATCAAATCTTTTCAACCACAAATTATGGGGTAAATTTTCCTTAAAATATTATTTTACATCCTATTTCTGCGGACCGAAAATCTTTTAATTTTGGAAAATACCTTTTTAAAATCCAGAGTGAGGACACGCACTTTTGAAATTCGAACCGTTTAATTCGTAACCATTCGATTTGATCGTACAATATGCAAATTAACGTTCAAATCTTATTTTGTAATTTAAAATTTAGCATTTTCCTTCTTCTCTCTTATAAATTGATTTTCTCGTCTCTTTCTCTTTCATTACTCCTTATCTTCATTCTCTGTTTTCCTTCTTAGAAATTTGATCAATTTACTGCGTTAATATCAATGGCTCCAAAAAAATCTTCTTCTTGAAAAAGGTCGCGAGGAAACACAAGACTCTAGACCCTTTGGCCCTTTCGGAGAAAGTGAGAAGCGAATTATCGGTGGATTTTCGAACAAGCTGGACAGCGGGAAGCAGTGGAGATTTTAAATCTCTTATCGATCGGGGTTTATTTGATCTTGTTGGCTGATTCTTGAGCAGCGGACTCTTGATGCCTATGTTGTTCGGATTTAGTTCGTGGTGAGTTTGGGACGGAACAACATCAAAACGGCGGTGATTGGTCAAAGTTTAACCATCGAGACGGCGGGATGTTCATGAACACTTGGGTTTTTCTCTTCAAGGCATTGACCCGAGAATCATATATGTCGGAAAATCTTCTCGAAGCCTTTCGCTCTCTAGCGAAAACTTCATGTCGTCATCATATGTCGGACTTGAAGAAAGCATATCTCAAGCGGAAATATAGACTATTGTTTGATATCATGGTAAAGGTTATGTTTGGGGAGCAGCCAGTATGGACTCGGTGAGTCGAGGCGTCTTTGTGCTTTGAAGGCGATTGTGGATGGAGTGGAGTGTGATTGGGTCGATAAATTCTTTGAGATTCTGCGAAGGAAAAGAATCGGTTCTTTCGGACCGAGGTGGGCGGCCTTCCAGAGGTTAAGGTGTGGGCTGTAGAAAGCAGTATGTTTCCATGTCAAATAAGATTACGGTGTTGCTTTGGAGAGGGTGATGCCTAACACGGCGTGAGACCCTAAGTGGGACGAAACCATATACTAAGACAAAGTTTATCTTTGAATAAGGATGAGGAGCTCAATGGTCCTCCCGATTACGATGATGAAGAAGATCGGTGAAGTTGAGGAAGAGCCTGGCGATGTGTTGCCGATTACGAAGGTTGCTCCTGCGGCCCGATGATATCGGGAAAGATGAGATGGTGAAGGATTCGGATAACCCATCTAAGAGTGTCGGTGACGAGGCACCAGCAAGTTCCAAGGCTGCTAGTTCGGGGAGAAGACTGCGAAGTCTTACGGTAGCGAAGATCGATTCCGATCTCACGGTTACCACGAGAGGAAGGCAAAGGGGTTAACTATGGTAACTCGGAAAGATTACGTGGCGATCTTACGAGAGGAGCACAAATGCCTCCTAAGGTATCTCTGGCAAGAAAGGTTAAATGCTGCGGTGGATGCAATGGAGGTTGATGATTCTCCAATATTGGATGATGAAGAGATGGTCTCTCATGAATCTGCCGGTGAGAAGGAGCAGTACCAATTCCATTTCCTTCTCTTTACGAGATTCCTTCTTCTTCAAAGTCAGTGCACCGATGGAAGTTGTCGATGATGTTGCGGGTATGGGTGCCGCTTGAGCCTATCACCCAGGTTGCGAGGGTGATCTCGGAGAAGATGTGATTGGAAAAGATCCGTTGGAGTCTGTACAAATGGTAAACCTTGCTGGTAGAATACGTGGACCGTTTAAGCAATGTTTGATGGTGAGGCTTCTACTTGGGTGGACAACAAGTTTCCCAGTTGCGGGGATTTTCGGAGGAGCGTAGCTTGCTGATAGATATCCTGGTATGGAAGAATGCAAGGCTTGGAGCGATTGATGATCTCATTCTTTTGGCAAATGAGATTGGTCACAATGAGTTCTCTCTGTGGGAGTTTGAGCTACGAGACCAAGGTGGGCGTAGCTTGAGCATTTGATTTAACCTCGGACCATCGAGTTACTGCCTAGTTGCTCTCTTGTTAGATGAACCAGAGCTGCAGAGGATGGTTCGATTCCTCCCTTTACAATGGCTGAAGAAATCGAGAAAAAGGTGTCTCTTCTATCCCTCCTCCTCTTCCCGATTTTACATCTATACGCTTGCCCAACTTTATACTGTTGTTGTTCATGAGGATTTGTATAACTCTAACTCTGCAAAGTTTGTTGAGTTAACACAACAGTATGCTTCAATGTTTTCTGTATTGGCTGCTAAATATACCCCTCTTGCGAGTCTATTGAGTCTTCAAAGTCCTACATCGAAGCTGCCATTCGACGGCCCCCTCCTTGATCCGTTAAGCTGCTGCCGATATGTTTTACGAGCAACAGGAGACTATCATCGAAACTCTTTCGGGCATGATGTTGAACAACATAAATGAGGTTAGAAAGCACGTTGAGAGTGTAAAGGCTGAAGGGGAGAAAGTGAAGCTACTCTCGGGAAGGTGTTTCTTTGAAAGAGAGTCGATTGAGGACAAATTTCGGACAAAGATGGAGGATCATTTAACGAAACTTCGGTGGCATGGAGGCGCGATTCACGAGAAGGAATTGATCGAGAATGCGGCCATCCAATCCTCTATCTTTGGAGATGGGAAATCAAATTGCTCTTGCAAGAGGCGAATGCCAAATTGATAGAGGCAGCTCATCTGCGGTGACAACTGCTGCTGTTCAAAGATATGCTAAAAATCGATGAGAAGATTGCTTCTCCAATAGCAGTGAGTTTCTTTGAGCTGAAAAAGTTTACTGAGAGAAGTTTACTACGTACGGACGGGATATTCTTTCTAAGATGCTTTGGAGATGGAAGCTCGCTGGACCCCTCTTTTGAATGATGTTAAAAAGGGGAAGGCCGATTGAGAACCGAGATGCTTGAGAGAGATGAGGCAAAGGATAAAGAATTGAAGGAGGTGAAAGATAGGTGGAGGCATTTGAAAATTTTTCTTTGGAAAGGAAAGAGAAGGCGATTTGAAGAGGGCTTTGCGAGAGTCTGTGGCGTGGGCGAAGGTCAAAGTTCCCAACCGTTAAAAAGGAGAAGGTTGGTTAAGATGTCTGAAAAAAGTTGAAAAAGGGAAGTCTGTGAAGAAGAGTTGGAAGCTTTGCATGAGGAAGCTTTCCTTGCCGATTTAGAAACTAGAAGGATGGAGGAAAAGGGCAGTCACGAGATGATCAAACTCCTCGGAAAGCAAGGAAAAGAGGTGGATCTTTTGGACGATGTAAGAAGATGTTCATACCGAAGAAGGTTGCTGCAAAGCCAGTGTATCAAAGAAGAAGAAGCGAGTGGGAAAGGAAAGAAGCTGCTGGAGCGAGAGGTGAGGAAGACTTTATCCTCCCCCACAATCTTGATGGATATGTGGATGATTGCTGCCTTCTGAGAGGATTGAGGGCTGAAAGCAGCAAAGAGAGATTTCATTTGCTCATACCATGTGTGCAAAAGTATCGGCATCGGGGCCACAACAAATGAAACATTCTTTGCTTGGATGGAGGAATAGCACAGTGATCTTTGGGCGGAGATTTTGAAAGCTTCATTGAATTCAACCTAAACCTTCAAGCGCGAGATTTTGAAAAGATCCCTACTCGATCCACGGCGAGATGGAAAGTTCGACCGGTGAGTGTTCGCGGGGCGCTTAAAATCTGCTTGGCCGAGGTCAGCCCACCTATTGGAGCAGATAACGAGGAACTCTATGATAGAGTGTACGAGTGGCTGAATGTTCCAACGGGGTTTCAAGGTATGGCGAGGAAGATATGAAGGTTCTTTGGTTGGGAAGCTAGATTCTTTGTTTGGGAGATAGTCTCATTGGACGGGAAGGCGATGTAGTCTGTTTTGTTTTGTGCTTCTCTTTGTTATCTCTTGCTCTTTTTGCATTTCACTTACAGAAATGTACCGAAATATCTCCATATTAATAGAAGTGAATGTTTTGCGCCAAGATAACTTCTCGTTGTCATCCGATTTCGTTTGAGATCTTTTTAAAGGTTTCTTCTTGTTTTCTTTTCGTGCATCTTTGCTTATGTGCAGTTCTCAAGAAGATTTTAACATCATCAAAAAGGGGAATTTGTTAGGATTAGAATTTGTATGTTTTGATGATGTTCCTAAAACCTAAGTGTAATAGGACCAGTGAACTGTTAGTCGGTGATGATCTAGATAGGGTTTATGTCTTAGTATAGTTAAACTTGCTAGGCTTGACACGAAGAAGGCTGTATTGATTGAGAAGCGAAGGTCTTGATAAGAAGACTTAAGGATTTAAGAAAGATCTCGTTCGAAGTCATCTAGAAAGGCATCGTGAAGATAAAGAAGAGATAATAAGACATATGCAAAATGGGTGTTATCAAGAAAGGTTTAAGTGAAGATAGCAAGGTTGGAATCCGTGCTACAACAAGCTTTAGGAAGCGTGTTGGAGCAAGGTGTAAGGTTGCTAAAGTTGACTTTGAGATATTCATCGGGGTTAACGAAAGTCGGAGAAGGATAATTCGTAGGTATCCATAATCAATCTAGAGAAGATTGGATTATCAATCAAGATCAATCAAGATATAATTGATTGATATCGAACAATCAATTATCCAAAGTCAAACAAATCTTCCAACGATCACTTACCATTTCTTTGAAGACCTGATTGACAAATTAGTCTAATGGCTAGTTGATTTCGGGATCATATAAAAGCGAAGTGAAGGATTTTGAATATACATACACGCGAGAAACATCAAGAAAAATCGATCTTCACTCATAGCAATACACGTATAATTCTTCGTACTAAATCGATTCAATACGTTGATACTCTTAAAAGAGAGTTATTTTTGGTCAAGGAAGTGTAAATCACCTTTCATTATCTCTGTACGAGAAAAGGTTGATTGTTTCGTATCTAAGAGTTAACACTCGAAGATCACATTGATTGTACCAAGGGCGGGAACTTGTTAAACTTCATGTGGTGAATCCTCGAGGAGATTAGAGGAGAGAAGACCAGTTTTGGTGGATAGTAAGGCCCCTATGGAATCGGGGGAGAGTGGACATAGGATTGTTATATCCGAACCACTATAAAAATCTACTGTGTCTTTACAAGCTTTCTGCATTCACACTTATAAGCGCTCATTCATCATTGTTCTAATAAACTTGCACTAAACTTGCTAAGTATTCATCTCCAAGGTTTTCATCAAAAGGGTTTTCAAATACACACGAGATTAGCTTCCGCACCATCATAAGACTTCGAGGTTCCGAAGTCTGGCGATCATACCTAGCACACTCTGAGTACCTTGTAGAAGACTTCAAAGCCTTCTAATCTCACACTCGGCTCACGAAAAGTCAAAAAAGTTTTGAGTGTGGTAAAGTCTATTCAACCCCCTTCTAGACTTTCCACCTCCTTACACATCTCGTCCGGGACCAACAAGTGGTATCGGGGCGGTGGTTCAATCGACCACCGACTTTGGTTACCAATAGTCTTTGAGGAAAGATGTTGTGGTCACCTGAGAAGTCTTTTTGAAAAACCATTTTCATAAAACTCATTGCATTACGTGCATATCGTTTTTATTACTAACAATGAGTTCTCTTAAGAAGCGTAAAGAAAGCTACCATAGTTTTCTATTGAAGACTATGACTACGGAAATTCCGCATGGAAAATCATCTTGGTGCAATTTATGATAGAATGCTTGAAACCCTTGAAGATGGACCAATAAAGTTTTACTTTGAACCATGAGGAAGTTACGGAAGCGGTGGAGCGCGAAGCATCTACTCGTGAAGATTGAAAAGAAAAGAAGTGAGATGTCAAATGATGAAAGGAAACTATTTAATCTTGACCAAGTTGCTCGGACCGAGATCATAGAGACACTAACCGAGAGAGATTACGAGAGAAAGTCAAGACTGTAAGATCGCCAAGGAAATGTGGGAAACTCTAGCACTCATGTGTAAAGGATCGGAGCAAATTAAAGAGAACAAGTTGCAGTCCATCCTACATTCATTTGACACCTTCAAGATGAAGCTGATGAGACAATAGATCAATTGGACTTAAGACTGACAAATATCATCAATAAAGCAAGTTCTTTGGGAAAATCTTACACCGAGAAGGAGATCAACAACAAAATATTGAGATCTCTAACTAGCAAGTGGAGAGTCAAGATTACAGTGATTAAAGATACAAAAGAATCGAGCAAAATCAGTCATCATGAGCTATTTTTGCATTTGAAAGCTCATGAATATGATCTGAAACAAGAAGAAGACGAGGATGAAGGGAATTCAAATTCCACGGGAAAGGGAGTTGCTTTTAAAGTCACTTCAAATCAATCATCTAAAGAACCTATTGGAGAGGATTTAAGCTTGAAAGAACAGATGGCTTCTTTGACGAGAAAGTTTGATAAAATGAATTCAAAATTTGGGAAATATAGAAGACATTGGAAGAATACAAAGAAAGCTGGTTTGAATCCAGGAAACAAATCTTCGAGACAAGAGATCGAAGATTCCAAAGAAGACAGAAGGTTCAAGACTCCGAGAAAGAAGAAGAGAAGATAGCCCAAGAAGAAGAGATTTCTCTCCTAAAAGGGATTCTAGCCCAAGAAGATCTTCAAGAAGTGATGTTTGTTATAATTGTCATAAATCGGGACATTTCGGCTATGATTGTCCAGATTTAACTCCTAGAGAAAGAGAAGAAAAGAGATTGATGAGGAACATAAAGTTTCTGCCAAGCGTGCTTTAGTGGTGAAGAGGAGGATACTCTTTCAAGTGATTCAACATCATCTTGAGACTTCTCTTCGTATAATGATCTGTGTCTTATGGCAAATGGAGATGAGGTATTTTCTCGATTCTGTTCTTCATCCGCTTCTCGTGTTTCTTTTGCGAAGAGTTTGACCATAACTTTGTTGATAAGTTAATGGAAGATCTCAAAACTCCTATAAACGCTTACAACCGTGTGGAAAAGGAGAATGTGAGCTTGAAAGAAAAAAATTGATCTATTTACACAAGAATCTATTAGCAAGACATCCGAGACACTAATAGATCTTAATCGATAACTTGGAAGAGTTAAACACTCTTAAAGTGAAGTATATTGAGCAGGGAGTCTCTTTGGTAGAAAGGTTGCTTCGAGAATCTTGAGAAAACCGATCGGTTGAAAATTCTACAAGCAAAGTTCGATGAACTTTTCCATCAGCATGAGCGTGTAAAATCAAGTGAGGAACGTTTAAGTTTGAGGTTGAATCAATCTGAACAAAGCTTCTCATGCAGTTCAAACAATAGTTGAATCGTCTCAAACACCTAACGTAAAGAAGGGAATTGGTTTTACCATTGCCCAATCCTCACGAGTTCAAACAAGTGTACTTAAGAAGAGTACACATGTTAAGGGTAATGATTTGGTAGGAGAGGGTTCCAAACCTAAACCTACTGATAAAGGTAAAAAGGTTCTTGCTGACCCAAAACAGGTTGGATGGGAAGAAGAGTAGTTATACCCAACAACCTAAACAACGGATGAGGTATCAAAAGAAGGGGGAATCCCAACTTAAGAAACCTCGGCAAGGTCGAAAAAGTAGTCTTACGGAAGGAACACAGTCGACACCCATAGACATACATTCAAGAAGGCACCAAAGGATGAGATTGTCTATGTTGATATGTATGGAAGAAGGATAAGATCTTACGAATTTAATAAGAAGAGTCTATTCCAATGGAAAACTAAAGATCGTGCTAACTCTCAAGGACCCAAATCTAAAGGGTACCTAAAACTTAACTAAACGTGCGGGGCGCCGTAGGACATGAAAGAGAGGTTCTTTGGAAATCTTATGCAGTACATCGGCGGTGGGTGTTCAAGCATATGACCGAAACAAGCAACTCTTGAGCTCAATAAAATCACAAAATGGCCCACGGGTGGTATTTGGAGACAATAACTTTGGGATAACTAAAGGTGTTGGGACTCTATCCATTGGAGATGTACGTGTTGAGGAAGTTTTCTACGTGGAAGGATTAAAGCATAACTTGCTTTCGGTTTCACAATTCTGCGATAAGGGATACTCGATTAAGTTCTCTAGTTCTCTGTGTGTTGTTTTAAGTGGTTTTAAATGATCGGTGTGCTTTTAACCGGCTTGAGAAAGGGCAATGTTTATGTTGCGGAATTTGAAATGTTCAAGCAATACATGCTTTGTAGCAAAGAGTACTTGAAGCTAGCTGGTTATGGCACAAGAGACTTAGTCATATAAATTTCAAAACGCTAAACAAGATAGCCAGAAGTCTCTTGTAGAAGGTTTGCCAAATGAAGTTTTCTCAAAAGATCGGAATCTGCGACTCGTGTCAAAAAGGAAAGCAAACTAGAGCCTCTTTCAAAGAAGTTTCTGTACCAACGTCAAGTAGGGTACTACAATTACTTCACATGGATCTATTTGGTCTGTATCTCCGTTAAGCTTCGGTGGTAGAAAATATACTCTGGTGGTGGTAGATGACTATTCAAGATTCACATGGGTGATATTTATGTTCAAGAAGAATGAAACCATCACAAAGTTACGAATTCATGAAGAGATTACAAAACGAGAAAGGAGAAAATGTTGTAAGGATCGAAGTGACAAAGGAACAGAATTCCTAAACTCTCACATAGCAACGTATTGCAAAGAGGCTGGGATTCGGCATGAAATGTCTGCGGCTCGCACTCCACGGCAAAATGGTGTTCTTGAGAGGAGAAATAGGACACTCAAGGAAGGCTGCGAACAATGCTAGCAGAGTATAATGTCCCTCGAGGTTTTGGGCGGAGAGGCTGTGAATACAGCATGCTATACTGAGAATCGAAGCTTCTTGATCAAAGAACATGGAAAGACACCATATGAGTTATGGAAAGGTAGAATTCCTCGTGTCTCTTTCTTTCGTGTTTTTGGCTGTAGGTATTTCATTCATGACAATGGCAAATCCAAGTTAAACACTTTTGATGCCAAGGTTGCTGATGGAATATTTTTAGGATATTCCGGCACAAGCAAGACCTATCGAGTTTTTAACGAAAAACCCTTGTTGTGGAAGAAACACCTCATGTGGTTTTTAATGAATCTATTGTTGAGTCTAAGGACAAAGGGCGAGAAGAGTCTCTAGCGAAGGATTTGGGAAACTAGAACTCAAGGATAAGACAATATATGTCAAGGTTCACTTGCCGTTTTAGACTCGGTTACGAAGATGATCGGCCAAACTTCTACGTCGGCCAGACTCAAGCAAGATAAAGTCTGTGAAGAAACCTCTAAAAAGGCTTGATGACTCTCCCGAGAACACGAGATGTGAATTTATCAAATCAAGGGAATGACGCAAGATGATGTTCCAACAATACCTTGAGAAGAGTTAAACGTATCTAATAGAAGGAATTGGATGACTGATCATCCTAGTGACTTAATCTTAGGAAATCCTCAAGATGGAGTAAAAACAAGAAGGAAAATCAACCAAGATGGTTTATTTAGCTGTTATGTTTCTCTACAAGAACCTAAGAATATTGAAGAAGCATTGTTGGACACAAAGCTGGATAGAAGCCAAGCAAGATGAATGAATCAATTCACATAACAAGATGTTTGGGTACTTGTTGATAGGCAAAACATCAAAAAGTGATTGGAATGAAGTGGGTTTTCAAGAACAAGAAAAATGAGAAAGATGAAGTCACCGAGAAATAAAGCAAGGCTTGTTGCGCAAGGTTACTCACGGTCGAGAAGGAATTGACTATGGCGAGGCGTTCGCACTGTAGCAGATTGGAAGCTATAAGATTATTCCTTGCGTACGCGGCATATATGAAATTGAGTATATCAAATGAATGTAAAGTCTGCGTTTCTAAATGGAGTTCTTCTTTGAGGAAGTATACATTGAACAACCCCGGAGTTTTGTTCAAGGAAATAAAGTCTACCGTCTAAAGAAAGCTCTATACGGACTAAAGCAAGCTCCTCGAGCTTGGTATGACACACTATCGCAGCTTTTACTTGATCAAGGATTGATAAAGGAAAGATTGATCGAACCTTGTTCGAATTGAAGAAGAACGAGATATTCTATTAGTACAGATCTATGTGGACGACATCATCTTTGGATCTCCAAACAAGAAGCTTTTGAAAAATTCGGTGAATTGATGCAAAGTAAGTTTGAAATGTCTATGATGGGTGAAATGAATTATTTCTTAGGCCTTCAAGTCAAACAAACTTCTAAAGGAATATTCATAAACCAAGAAAAGTATACCAAAAACATGCTAGAAAACTTTGGAATGTTAACAAGCAAGGATGCAAAAATTCCAATGATAACAAATTATAAGATGGATCCGGATGAGGATGGTGAAAGTGTTGATCGAGACCATGTATAGAGGATTAATAGGTTCCTTCTTTGTATCTAACGGCAAGCGGACTGATATTTCCTTCGCGGTTGGAGTATGCGCCAGATTACAAGCCAATCCAAAGAAAAGTCATTTGGATGCAGCAAAGAAGATTTTAAAGTATCTCAAGGGTACAACAAACTTAGGTCTTTGGTACCTGGCGATGACAATACGGAACTCGGTGGATATTGATTCAGATTATGGTGGTTGTAGAATTGATAGAAAATCAACCACGGGCACATGTCAATTTCTTGGAAGTAAGTGGTTTCCTGGTTTTCTAAGAAGCAAACTTCGATGGCTACGTCAACTCTGAAGCGAGAATATATGGCTATAGGAGTTGTTGCTCACAATTACTTTGGATAAGTCAACAATTGCAAGACTATCACATTGTCACTAAAGAAATTCCTATCTTTTGTGATAGCAAGCAGTGCCATTGCTATTACTCGAATCCAGATTACTTCACACAAGATGCAAGCATGTGGATATACGTCATCACTTTATTAGAGATCATGTCGAAAAGAAAAACATTCGAATGGAAAAGATTCATACAGATCGACAGAGAGCAGACATTCTTACGAAACCATTGGCGTAAGCACTTGTTTAGAGATCTATCTGTAGAATTAGGTCTCTTGGATCGGAAAATCATGTTAACACATTGCTTTGAAAAAGGTTACTAAGTATAAAGCTGCTTGAAGAGAACAATAAGCTTCTTTGAAGAGAACATTAAGCTCATTTGAAGAAAGCATTAAACTTCTTGAAGAGAGTATAAAGCTTCTTTGAAGAGAACTTCAAAACCTGCTTTGCGAGAAAGTTCTAAAGCTTGTTGCCCACGATTACTCGGTGGTATCGATTGATTATAATATCAACTGAATGATATGTTTCTCTCTCTCTCTTTTTCTCTCTCTCGTTTTGCTCATGTTTATTTGTTTGAAAAATATTTTGGTATAAAAATATTCCTTTGTCTATGTGGTTAAAATAATTTTTGGAATAATTTATTCCTTCGTTTATCCTCGGCATTGGGAAGTAATTACGTGAATTGTCAAATCAAATCTTTTCAACCACAAATAATGGGGTAATTTTTCCTTAAAATATTATTTTACATCCTATTTACTGCGGACCCAGAAAATCTTTTAATTTTGGAAAAAACCTTTTCAAATCAGAAGGTGAGGACACGCACTTTTCGGAGAATTCGAACCGTTTAATTCGTAACCGTTCGATCTAATCGTGCAATATGCAAATCAACGTTCAAATCTTATTTTGTAATTTAAAATTTAGCGGTTTCCTTCTTCTCTCTTATAAATTGATTTTCTCGTCTCTTTCTCTTTCATTACTCCTTATCTTCATTCTCTGTTTTCCTTCTTCTGAAATTTGATCAATTTACTGCGTTAATATCAATGGCTCCAAAACAATCTTCTTCTTGAAAAAGGTCGCGAGGAAACACAAGACTCTAGACCCTTTGGCCCTTTCGGAGAAAGTGAGAAGCGAATTATCGGTGGATTTTCGAACAAGCTGGACAGCGGGAAGCGGTGGAGATTTTAAATCTCTTATCCCGATCGGGGGTTTGTTTGATCTTGTTTGGCTCATTCTTGAGCAGCGGACTCTTGATGCCTATGTTGTTGATTTAAGTTCGTTGTGAGTTTGGACGGAACAACATCAAAGCAGCTTGAGTGTTTGGTCAAAGTTTAACCATCGAGAGGCGGGATGTTCATGAACAATTGGGTTTTTCTCTTCAAGGCATTGACCCGAGAATTATATATATCGGAAAATCATCTCGAAGCCTTTCGCTCTCTAGCGAAAACTTCATGTCGTCATCATGTGTCGGACTTGAAGAAAGCATATCTCAAGCGGAAATATAGGCTGTTGTTTGATATCATGGTAAAGGTTATGTTTGAGGAAACAGCAGTATGGACTCGGTGAGTCGAGGCGTCTTTGTGCTTTGAAGGCGATTGTGGATGGAGTGGAGTGTGATTGGGTCAATAAATTCTTTGAGATTACGTAGAAGGAAAAGAATCGGTTCTTTCGGACTTGAGGTGGGACGGCCATCCGAGAGGTTAAGGTGTGGGCTGTAGAAGCAGTATGTTTCCATGTCAAATAAGATTACGGTGTTGCTTTGGAGAGGGTGATGCCTAACACGGCGTGAGACCCTAAGTGGGCGAAACCATATACTAAGGCAAAGTTTATGCTTTGAATAAGGATGAGGAGCTCGGTGGTCCTCCCGATTTGATGATGAAGAAGATCAGGCTGAAGTTGAGAAGAGCACTGGCCGATGTGTTGCCGATTACGGAGGTTGCTCCTGCGGCCCGATGATATCGGGAAAGATGAGATGGTGAAGGATTCGGATAACCCATCTAAGAGTGTCGGTGAGCAGGCACCGGCAAGTTCCAAGGCTGCTAGTTTAGGGGAGAAGACTGCGAAGTCTTGGTAGCAAAGATTAGATTCCGATCTCACGGTTACCACGAGAGGAAGGCAAAGAGGTTAACTATGGTAACTCGGAAAGATTACGTGAGAGATCGTACGAGAGGAGCACAAATGCCTCTTAAGGTATCTCCTGGCAAGAAAGGTTCGTCTGCGGTGGATGCAATGGAGGTTGATGATTCTCCAATATCGGATGATGAAGAGATGGTCTCTCATGAATCTGTGGTGAGAAGGAGCAGTACCAATTCCATTTCCTTCTCTTTACGAGATTCCTTCTTCTTCAAAGTCAATTTACACCGATGGAAGTTAGCGATGATGTTGCGGGTATGGGTGCCGCTTGAAGCCTATCACCCAGGTTCTTGAGGGTGATCTCGGAGAAGATGTGATTGGAGCAGATCCGTTGGAGTGCATACAAATGGTAAACCTTGCTTTGGTAGAATATGTGGACCGTTTAAGCGGTGTTTGATGGTGAGGCTTCTACTTGGGTGGGACAACAAGTTTCCCAGATTGCGAGATTTTCGGAGGAGCGTAGCTTGATGATAGATATCTGGTATGGAAGAATGCAAGGCTTGGAGCGATTGATGATCTCATTCTTTTGGCAAATGAGATTGGTCACAATGAGTTCTCTCTGTGGGAGTTTGAGCTACGAGACCAAGGCGAGCGTAGCGAGCATTTGATTTAACCTCGGACCATCAGTTACTGCTAGTTGCTCGGCTGTTGGATGAACCAGAGCTGCGAGAGGATGGTTCGATTCCTCCCTTTACAATGATCAAGAAATCGAAAAGGTGTCTCTTCTATCCCTCCTCCTCTTCACGATTTTATATCATGCGCTTGCCCAACTTTATGCTTGTTGTTGTTTACGAGGATTGGTATAACTCTTACTCTGCAAAGTTTCTTTGAGTTAACACAACAGTATGCTTCAATGTTTTACGTATTGGCTGCTAAATATACCCCTCTTGCTGAGTCTATTGAGTCTTCAAAGTCCTACATCGAAGGCGCCATTCGAGCGGCCCCCTCCTTGATCCGTCAGCTGCTGCCGATATGTTTTACGAGCAACGAGAGACTATCATCTAAACTCTTTACGGCATAATGTTGAACAACATAAATGAGGTGAGAAAGCACGTTGAGAGTGTAAAGGCTGAAGGGGAGAAAGCTGAAGCTACTCTCGGGAAGGTGTTTCTTTGAAAGAGAGTCGATTGAGGCAGATTTCGGACAAAGATGGAGGATCGATTAACAAAACTTCGATGGCATGGAGCGCGATTCACGAGAAGGAATTGATCGAATGCGGCCATCCAATCCTATATGCTTTGGAGATGGGAAAACAAATTGCTCTTGTGCAAGAGGTGAATGCGATTTACGGAGGCGACTACGGCTCTGCGGTGACATGCTGCTTCTTTGTTCATCATATGCTAAAAATCGATGAGAAGATTGCTTCTCCAATAGCGGTGAGTTTCTTGAGCTGAAAAAATTCTGAGAGAAGTTTACTACGTACGAGACGGGATATTCTTTCCAAGATCTTTGGAGATGGAAGCTCATTTGGACCCCTCCTTTGAATGATGTTAAAAGGGGAAGGCGATTGAAGCGAGATGGTTGAGAGAGATGAGGCAAAGGATAAAGAATTGAATGAGGTGAAAGATAGGCTGGAGGCGAGTTGAAAATTTTTCTTTGGAAAGGAAAGAGAAGGCGGATTTGAAGAGGGCTTTGCGAGAGTCTGTGGCGTGGGCGAAGGTCAAAGTTCCCAACCGTTAAAAGGAGAAGGTTGGTTAAGATGTCTGAAAAAGTTGAAAAAGGGAAAGTCTGCTGAAGAAGAGTTGGAAGCTTTGCATGAGGAAGCTTTCCTTGCGATTTAGAAACTAGAAGGATGGAGGAAAAGGGCAGGTCACAAGATGATCAAACTCCTCGGAAAGCAAGGAAAAGAGGTGGATGTTTTGGACGATAAAACGAGAAGAAGATGTTCATACCGAAGAAGGTTGCTGCAAAGCCGAGTTTATCAAAGAAGAATCGAGTAGGAAAGGAAAGAAGCTGCTGGAGCGAGAGGCCGAGGAAGACTTTATCCTCCCCACAACACCGATGGATATGTGGATGATTGCCGCCCTCACGAGAGGATTGAGGAGTGAAAGCAGCAAAGAGAGATTTCATTTGCTCATACTATGTGTGCAAAAGTATCGGCATCGGGGCCACAACAAATAAAACATTCTTTGCTTGGATGGAGGAAAAGCACGGTGATCTTTAGGCGAAGATTTTGAAAGCTTATCAGTTGAATTCAACCTAAACCTTCAAGCGCCAGATTTTGAAAAGATCCCTACTCCGGTCTACAACAGATGGAAAGTTCGACCGGTGAGTGTTCGCGGGACGCTTAAAATCTGCTTGGTGAGGTCAGCCCACCTATTGGAGCAGATAACGAGGAACTCTATGATAGAGTGTACAAGTGGCGAGAATGTTCCAACGGGGTTCCGAAGAGTATGAGCGAGGAAGATATGAAGGTTCTTTGGTTGGGAAGCTAGATTCTTTGTTTGGGGAGATAGTTTCTTTGGACGGGAAGGCGATGTAGTCTATTTTATTTTGTGCTTCTCTTTGTTATCTCTTGCTCTTTTTTATTTCACTTACGTAAAATGTACCGATATATCCATATTAATAGAAATGAATGTTTTGCGCCAAGACAACTTCTCATTGTCATCGATTTCGTTTGAGATCTTTTTAAAAGGTCTCTTCTTGTTTTCTTTGCGTGCATCTTTGCTTATGTGCAGTTCTCAAGATGATTTTAACATCATCAAAAGGGAATTTGTTAGGATTAAAATTTGTATGTTTTGATGATGTTCCTAAAACTAAGTGTAATAGGACCAGGTGAACTCGTTAGTCGGTGATGATCTAGATAGGGTTTATGTCTTAGTATAGTTAAACTTGCTAGGTTTGACTGAAGAGTCTGTATTGATTGAAAAGCGAAGCCGGCGATAAGAAGACTTAAGGATTTAAGAAAGATCTCGTTGAAGTCATCTAGAAAGGCATCGTGAAGATAAAGAAGAGATAATAAGACATATGTAAAAAGGGTGTTATCAAGAAAGGTTTAAGTGAAGATAGCAAGGTTGGAATCCGTGCTACGGCAAGCTTTAGGCTGTCTTTGGAGCAAGGTGTAAGGTTGCTAAAATTGACTTTGAGAGATTCATCGGGGTTAACGAAAGTCGAGAAGGATAATTGAGAGATATCCATAATCAATCTAGAGAAGATTGGATTATCAATCAAGATCAATCAAGATATAATTGATTGATATCGGACAATCAATTATCCAAAGTCAAACAAATCTTCCAACGATCACTTACCATTTCTTTGAAGACTGATTGACAAATTAGTCTAACGGCTAGTCAATTTAGGATCATATAAAAGCGAAGTGAAGGATTTTTGAATATACATACGCGCGAGAAACATCAAGAAAAATCGATCTTCACTCATAGCAATACACGTATAATTCTTCGTGCAGAAATCGATTCAATACGTTGATACTCTTAAAAGAGAGTTATTTTTGGTCAAGGAAGTGTAAATCACCTTTCATTATCTGTGCGAGAAAATGTTGATTGTTTCGGAATCTAAGAGTTAACACTCGAAGATCACATTGATTGTACCAAGGGCGGGAACTTGTTAAACTTCACGTGGTCGAATCCTCGAGGAGATTAGAGGAGACAAGACCAGTTTTGGTGGATAGTAAGGCCCCTGTGGAATCGGGGAGAGTGGGACGTAGGATCGTTATATACGAACCACTATAAAAATCTACGTGTCTTTACAAGCTTTACGCATTCATACTTATAACTGCTCATTCATCATTGTTTTAATAAACTTGCACTAAACTTGCTAAGTATTCATCTCCAAGGTTTTCATCAAAGGGTTTTCAAATACGCACGAGATTAGCTTCCGCACCATCGAGAAGACTTCGAGGTTCGAAGTCTGCGATCACACCTAACACACTCTGAGTACCTTCTTTGTAGAAGACTTCAAAGCCTTCTAATCTCATACTCGGCTCACGAAAAGTCGAAAAAGATTTGAGTGTGGTAAAGTCTATTCAACCCTCCTTCTAGACTTTCCACCTCCTTACACATCTCGTTCGGGACCAACGAGAATCCTATCGAGTCCCAAATCGAGATAGGAGATACTTGTTACACTGTAACAAGCCGGGACATTTCGATTATGATTGTCCCAGTGACTCCCAAGGAAAGAGAGGAGAAAAGAAAGAAAAGAGATAGGTGGTTTTGCGAGATCGAGAGAGCCCTTCTTGCTGAAGAAAAAGAGTTAAGAAAGTCATCATCATCCTCATCATCTTCATCGATTTTGGGTGACGATGAAGTTTGTCGATGGCCAAAGAGGTAGATTATTACTCTTCTTGATAATGATTTATATAAATCTGTCTCGAGATAGTGACCAAACTATCATTCAAGGATTATTGAAAGATCTAAAGATGTCTCTGAGTGCTTATAAACAATTAGAGGCGAGAAAATTTGACTTTAAAGATCAGATTGCATTCTAGTCAAAGGCAAACAGGTTGTGAACTACTGCGAGTCGAGGAAACATTCAAGGGGGAATGTTTACCCCATGGTGAGGCTAGTACATCAACTAGTAATGCGAAAGACTAGAAAATGAATTAAAATCTTTAAAAGACAAATTTGAAATTGTTTGTACTGAAAATGAGTCAATTAAGAAGGACAATGAGAAGCTTGTCTTCAAAATGAGCAGCTTAATAACTAACAATCGATTATAGATCACATCTTTAGCACTTCTCAAAAATCCCATGATAAGACAGGCTTGGTTATGATAAGAATAATAAATCGGTATTCAAAAACCAAGGAAATTTGTGAAGGCATCTGAAACTTCAAAAGAAATTAAAATTGGTCCTTGGAAACCACTAAGTCGAGATAAGGACTGCATCTCCTAATCGAAAACCAAAATTCAGTGAGGATTCCATATCGGACTAAGAGGATTCCAAGAACTAAGATAAGAAAAAAATTCTTATTACGGCTTCTTTTTATGGGAGAAGTAGATGCTATCCCATTTTTCCTAAGTTTAAGAAAGTCACTAAATGCAATACAATAAACTATAATTCAAATGTGATGTGTTTGTAGACAGATTTGGTAGGCGAATCAAATACTGATTAATTATTGAATAATGAGATGTTTGTCTGGTTACCCAAAGTGATTTTTGACCTTCAAGGACCCAAGATCACTAGGGTACCTTATACCTAATTTGTTTTACGGGGAATCACGGGGACTATCACTTAAAGGGAGATTCTAGCTTCAATTTGGTACATAGACGGTGGTTGTTCACAACATATGACTTGTGACAAGAAGCTATTATCAAACTTTCAAAATATTGATGGTCCTAGAGTTCTTTGGAGACAACAAGCTGTGGACAAACTAAGGGAGTTGGTACGTTGATTATAAGGGATGTCCAGGTATCGAGGTTTATTTTGTAGAAGGTTTAAAGCATAATCTGTTATCTATTTATCAACTCTGTGATAAAGGCTTTCTTGTAAAATTTTCTAAAGATAAGTGTGATATCTTAGATAGCTCCTCGAGACAAGGTACTTCTAAGCGGCTTTAGACATGGGAATATCTATGTGGCTAACTTTACTTGATTTGCCCCGATGATACATGTCTTGTAGCTAAGGGTGGAGATGACCTCGGTGGCTTTGGCACAAAAGGCTTAGTCATCCGAACTTCAAAACCCTTAGTAAGCTAGCTAGAAAGAATCTTGTTAAAGGACTACCTGAGAAATTATGCTCAAGCTGGTCTGAAATGTGATGCATGTCAAAAAGGTAAACAACCCGAGACACTCATTTAAAAGTATTAACACATCCTCATCTGAAAGAGTTTTACAACTCCTTCATCATGATCTGTTTGGACTGTTTCACCTCTCGGCTTTAGTGGAAGGAAATATACTCTTGTTGTTGTTGTTGATGATTTTTCTAGATACACTTGGGTAATATTCCTTTTCAAAAAGAATGAGGCAGTGAACAAGATCCCCGATCTGTTGCAGACGATTCAAATGAGAAAGGTGTTAATATTGTTAAAATTAGGAGTGATAACGGCCTTTGAATTTTTAAATTCTTGTTTATCTAACTTTTAAATGAGAGTGGCATAGTTCACAAGACTTCATCGGCGAACACCACAACAAAATGGAGTAGTTGAGAGAAGGAATAGAACACTCAAAGAAGCGGCCGAGGAGCATGCTAGGCGAGTATGGAACCCCTCACAGATTCTGGCCGAGGCCATCAACACACTGCTATACCCGAGAATAGGTGCTTACCGATTAAAAGTAAGGGTAAGACTCCTTATGAGATTTGGAATGGTAAGGTTGCAAGAACCTCATATTTTAGAGCTTTTGGTTGTAAATGCTTCATTCATAACAATGGGAAGTCTAAGTGAGGACCTTTGATGCTAAGGCGGTGATGGAATATTCTTGGGATATTCCAACACTTCCAAAGCTTTCGAGTGTTCAACAAGACAACTCTTTGTGTGGAGGAAACTCCTCATGTGGTATTTGATGAAATGCATACTTTTCGAGATAAGGTGAATCGGATTACAGATGATCAAGATAAAATTGAACTAACCAAAACTAAACATAGAACAGTCTATCTGCTTAGTTTTGACTCAGATTCAGATGAAGAAGAATTCTCATCTAAGAATCGGGAGATAACCCCTCTCCGAGACTCCATTTGAGGAGACACCCTTGACATCATCCCGATCGGCCCCATTGATAGATGAAGGGGAGCGTCTGCTCGGGTAGAGTCGAGATGAGTTACTCTTGAGTCTCAAGATGAGGATGCTTCTACTCAAATAGGCAAGAGCATGAGAAGCTATCATCCAACTGACCGAGATCATTGGGGACCATCCGGTGAGTGTGCGGAACCACGAACTATGGTCGATTCTCAAAGTCCTGTTCACCGCTATGTATCACTTCTCGAGCCTAAGTCTATTGAGGAGGCTCTATCTCGATCCAAACTGGATAACAAAGCACATGCGGGAAGAAGCTGCATCAATTTGAAAGACAAAATGTTTGGGAATTAGTGGAAAGACCCTTACATAGAAAGATTTTAGGCACCAAATGGGTGTTTAAGAACAAAAGCAGATGAAAACAACGTTATTGTTCGAAATAAGGCAAGATTGGTAGCCCAAGGTTACTCACGGTCAAGGGATAAACTATGATGAAACCTACGCTCTAGTTGCCAGATTAGAAGCAATAAGGCTATTTTTGGCATTTCTTTGCTTATAAATCTTTCAAAGTCTTTCGGATGGATGTCAAGTTTGCCTTCCTAAATGGTGTGTTACTTGAGGAAGTCTATGTGGAGCAGCCTCCTGGGTTTAAGATCAATAATAAGGTCTATAAACTCAATAAGGCCCTATATCGATCGAAACAAGCACCCGGGGCTTGGTACGATACCTTATCTCGAATTTCGATTTCAAATGGATTCTCAAAAGGTAAGATAGATCGGACTTTGTTTAAAAAGAAGTAGATGGCAACATCTTGTTGGTTCAAATTTATGTGGATGATATTATTTTTGGTTCACCTAATCTGATCTTGTGTGAAGAATTCGGTGTTCTCATGAAAAACGAGGTTTGAAATGTCCATGATGGGTGACATATTTTCTAGGCTTGCAGATTAAGCGAGGCGAGTAAGGGCATATTCATACATCGACTAAGTATGCTAAGGACCTTATAGAGATATTTGGGATGACTACTAGTAGAGAAGTTAAAATACCTATGGCAACTAACTTCTCTATGGATTCGGATGAGCGGGGATACCCACGGATGCAACGGAGTATCGTGGATTGATTGGATCCCTTCTCTATCTCATTGCAAGTAGGCCAGACATAACCTTTGCAGTTGGGGTATGTGCAAGATTCCAATCTAATCCTAAAAACTCATCTAGAGACTGCTAAGAAAATCCTTAAATATCTTAAAGGGACTTTGCAAGTTGGGTTGTGGTACTCGGTGATGACAACTTCGAGCCGTCGGGATATTCGGACTCGAGATTTTAGAGGATGTAAGATTGATAGGAAATCCACCTCTTGAACTGTCAATTCTTAGGCAACAAATTAATTTCATAGTTATCTAAGAAAGCAGAGACATTTGTGGCCACCTCCACAACCGAAGCCGAATACATGGCAGGTGGTAGTTGTTGCTCTTAACTCCTCTGGATTAGTCGGCGGCTTAGGGATTATAACATTTAAACATCGTCTGTTCCTATTTCTTGTGATAGTAATAGTGCAATAGCCATGACATACAATACTTTCTTGAATTTTAGGTGTAAACATATAGACATCGAGACATCACTTCATTAGAGATCATGTAGAAAAGAATGATATTAGAATAGAAAAGAATGATATTAGAATAGAAAAAGATAGCCACAAAATCTCGAGAGAGCGAGATCTTCTTACAAAACCATTAGCTGAATCTAGATTTAAAGAATTGTGTTTAGAATTAGGATTACTTGATGCATCGTTAGCTGATTTTTAATTGCTTTTGTTTGCATTTTGTATTTGTGTTCCTTCTTTCATTCCTTTCTTTAAATAAATGTCTAGAAAGAATTATCGAGACTAGATTTGTGTCAAAGGACAATCAGGTAGCTGATATCATTGATCTCTTTCTTGGAATCAAGAATCAAGGATTAGTCATATTGACCTTATCCGACTTGATGGTTACTTATCCGACATTAGGTAAATCGAACAAGGACACAATAGTCGGTGATTCCTTCAAAGCAGTTACTATTGCATCCCATCCGACTTACCACTGGTTCCTAATGGTTTCTTTAAGTTTGTGTATTTGCGAGAAATAGGTCACGAATCAGTTGTCGAGATCAAATGGAATCTACTCATCTGCTGAAAACCTCCTCATCTGTTCACCCCTTAGTTTCTTTATAAAATTTGTTTTCAAACATATTCTCACGAGATCATCTTTTTTTTAAATCATTTAGATGAAGCTTGTTCTTGAAAAACAAAGCTGATTACATTTTGTTTAAAATAAAAAGTATTGTTTAACTTGTCTAAAATCTTACTAAAAAGAAAAGAAGACTAAGATGTTTTTGAAAAACCCAGACGAGGTCTTTTCTTAGACGATTTCAAAACCTTGTCCTGCTTTAGGAAACCCTTATGCAAAGAAAGGTAAACCTAGGTGGCGTCAGTATACTTACTTCTCTCGCATAAAGTAACCCTACTTCGGTCAAATCAATAGTCTACAAAGTTACTTTTTATGCATTTCAAAGTCGAGTTATCTACACGCGCTGAATCCCAATCATTTATCCCGATTTTAACCGTTGATTCAAAGAAAGTAAATTATTTCAAATGAGCGACTTCGATTAAAACCCGCTTTCCAAACAATTTCTCTTTCCAATTTTACCACCTATAAATACATCTTCTTCTTCATTCAAAGCGTTTTCACTTTCGAAAAACTTCTTAACCTCTGCAAATTTTCTATCTTCCAAAAACCCTTCCAAAAATTTTATGAGCCATTCTCAAAAACTCCTCAGGATTTATCGCAACCATGGTGGACATTAACAAAGACACCTTCAACAAAAAGATTAAGTCGGAAATGTATGTCGACTTCGACACCACCACCGATGAAGAATCAAAACAAGTTACGAGACTATTAGAAAGGTCTGGATTAAAGACTTTCTGTTTGAAGAAGTCAGATTCGAACAAGACCACTGGATATGCGTGGAGTTGAATTCTACGTGAATGGTGAATATGAGAACGAGGTTTTCAAAACCAAGGTTTACGGCGAAGAGTTTGTGGTCACAATGGCGAGGTGGCCAGAATTTTGAGACAAGCAATGAGGGTGTGAATCCCCTAACATACAAAACCGCAGATTGGGTAGTATCATTTTGAGATGATTGCCCGAACATCGATGAAGGATCGGAGGTCGAGTTGAAGAAGAATATGCTTCGTCGGAAGTATCATCTGCTAATGACGATACTAACAAAAGCTATTCTAGGGAGCAGAAATCCCACGATGGGCTGATTAGACCCCGATTGAATTGCACGAGAGCCATCATTGATGGGGACCAAGTCAATTGGGCGAGAGAGATGCTGATGAACCATTTCGAGACAGAGAGAAAGAGGCTGGAGCCGGTGAATTGTGAGTGGACAGCTAAGTCCATCACCCGGCTATTCAATAAAATAACCATCTTCTTTGGAGAACACTGCCACCACGGAGATCAAGCTGGAAAGACGGTGTGAGAGCCTACACAAAGCAGAAGGGGCTCCTCACTAAAAATGAGGTGATCGGCGGGCACCGACTCGGACGTAGAAGCCGGTGAGGTGAGGGTGGCGGAACCCTCAGTGAGGAGGAGGAGGAGCAAGTCCGTTGAACCGACCGTGAGCTCACCGAGGCTTCACAGCCAATGAAGTCAAGGAGAAGGCAACAAAAAGGAGGAGGCGGTGAAAGTCTCGGAGAAAGGGACATCGTCTATTGCTCGGCCTAGTCTGCTGTGGTGAAGAAGTTCAAACTACGGAGATAGCAGCGGCGGTGGTCTAATCCCAGAAGTCTAGGAAATTAGCTCAGAAGGACTCCCTCCCCTCCCTAAAAGGTACAATCTTTTAGAGCCTCCGCAACTCTTTCCCCCTCCCCCTCTCCAACCTACTCGTGATGAAGAGGTGACCCAGTGGCACCTCTGAGCCTCTCGAACAGCCTCTACTCCCATATCGGTCAAGGCTGGAACCTCATCCTCTCCCCTCCCCCAAACTCAAGCCACTTCTCCACCCCAATCCCCAACCCGACTTTCTCTTCTTTCTAACCGGACCCGTCTACTCCCCAACCCCAATAACAACCATCTCCCCTAGCCTTATTACCTTCAACCTCAACCCCAACTCAACCAACGGTGAACCTACACCATCCCCCTCAACCAACCACTTCTCGGCCAACATCATCTCCATCACCCACCTCATCCGAAATGCCACCCCCTTCCATCTTCTCCACCACCGTAAATTCCCCCTCCCCACCATCCGACTTACCCACCTCATCTCAACCCCCACAAATCCAAGCTCGGATCTCTCCCATAACATTTTTGGGGATATCTAGATAGGCTCCCCAGTCCCAAAACCCCTCCCCTTCCTCATTATGCGAATCCTCGGAGGAAGACCCCAACCCACTCTATGCCATCTCCTCTGCCTTTCAAGACTTGCAGTAAAGATTATCGGCAAGGTGGAGCGGATGATGGAGAAGAAGACACGGCGGTGGTCGTGGCCGTAATCGAGACGATGCTAGCCAATATGCGGATAAGCCGAGATGAACATCTCTCGGAATTTATCGAGACAAACTCGGCTACGCAATTGGTGGTCATCTCGGCAGCACTGGAGGAGGAGGTGAGGCTGCTAAAAGAAAAAGTAGCAACATACAACGAGATTACAGTACAAGAGTGATGTAGACAAATCGGATTACGAGAATACGTTGTGCGGCATTGGAAGACCAGCTCAGAGCCCTCAAGGAAGAAGTCAAAAGGGGAAGGAGCTGGGCAAGCAAAGGTGGACACCCTCACAGGTGATGTCTAGACAATTTCAGATAGGCTTCACTCAAAAGCCGACACACTGAAGTTGGAGGCGGCGAAGGCGGAGCTTAAGGAAAAATCGAGATGAGCTCGCCGCCTTGCAGTGAGGGTGACCCAGATAGAAGATGCCATCCGCGAGGATGAGGAGAAGAGGAAGAAGGAAGATGAGGAGAAGACAAAAAGCTGCTAGCCCGATCAAAGGAATCAAAAGCCCGAGAGTAAGGGCAAAGGGAAGGAAGCAAAGAAGGAAGTAGCAACCGAGGCAACCATCCCCGCATCGAGAAAAGGCCGAAAGAAAGAGGAAAGAGCCTGACTTCTCCAACCTCTCAGCCGAGCAGATAAGGCGTATTCATGCTGAAAAAGAGATGTATGAAAGGAAGGAGAAGAAGCGCTGAAGAAGGCTGGGTAAGGGAGCGGAGTGAAGTGGGATAGGGATTCTCGGAAATGGGTTTCAAAAGTTGCACGGTAGATTTCCGACCCTACCACCGCACATCTGCTCCTCCCAAGATGGTTGCTGGGAAATACACCGAGGAGTATAGGCGTAAGGCTATGGATGCCAAGTGGATGTACCACCGGTACATTCTAAAGAACTCTTCAACCGGTGTCGCTGATGAAGACATGCGGTGGCATGCTTGAATGGAGAATGAAGATGCCAAATCGTATGGCAGCCGCTTGATGAGGCTAGTCAAGTGTTCAAGCTGCGATCTCATCGCCCCGGCTATGAGCATGCCAAGCCAAAGCAGAATGAAGATGGGACACACGACTTAGCTTGGGTCGGGACAGTCATTGCAAAAGGCTGAAGTGGAGTCCAAGCTCACAGACGAGGAAGAACTTAAACGGCTCGGAGCGAGGGTCTTCACTTGGCTAGATGTCCCCGAATCAAGCCGATGGGGAGTCCGATAGAACAGGATTTTCTTTCCTTATCTTATCTTTTATCGGCTCTCATTTTTGTAATCAGTAAATGTGTGAATGAATATACTAAACCTTATATGATATACTTTGTCTTATTTTTAAGCTTTCTTTCAAGTTTTCTAAGAAAACTTAAAAAATTTTCTAAGTGTTAATCATCCGAGAAAATTCTCATCTCAGATTAAAAAGTTTTCAAAAATTTTTCTAAGTCTTAAATTTTTCTAAGTCCTAAGACTTAAAAACTTTTCTAAGTATGAATCATCGAAAAAGTCTTAAGACTTAAAATTTTTTTTTGGTAAAACTTTTCAAATTTTTCTAAGAGTGAATTAAGTGTTCTAATTTGAATAAATGGCAATTAAGTGTGAATGTGCTTTAATGTGCCTATCTCGATTATCTTGAATAACTTTGACTAACATCGATTGTGAGTGTGTCTCTTTCTTGCAATTTTAACTTCATTAAAAAGGGAGAAATTGTTAGATCGTAAGTAGTTTTGATGAGTTAAAAGAAGTCGACAAGGATCAACTCGGATGACCAACTAATTTCAAAGAACGACCGAGGTAAAGATCCAAGATTACTAGGTGATCGGACTAGAAAGAGCTAGATAAGTCAGTGAGGATTGAAGAGGTAGAGGTCATCTCGAGACAAGCTTGAGACAAGTCATCTCAGTGAGACAACTATAAAGAGCTCGAGACGAGGTCAAGACAAGCTTAGTAGAATAAGAAAGGCAAGTCTTTACCAAGTCACTGCAGACGACTAGATCAAGATCGGGTGAAGACAAGAGAGCGATTATCAAGATTAAGTTTGTTAGGCGCTTTTAGTTTGTTACAACAAACTAAGCGTCTCTCGTGCTTATAAATAGGTCTAAGCATAACTTTATTCCATATACAACGAATTCATTCTCGCACTTTCACTCCGATAATTCACAAGTTTTCCAAAAGTTCACACAAGTTTTCAAAGAAATTTTTCACAAATTCTAAGTGTTTATAGAACACTATTCTGTACATCTTCAACACACTTTTGCCTTGTAAAGTTAGAATTTCGAGAAAACTTTAGGAGTTGAGATAGATTGAAGATCGAAGATGTAAAGTTGTAAGTTGTACGTTGGCAAGTGAGTAAGTAAGTGGTAAAAGAGACCCTTCTTCAAGTTGAAGAAGGAGAGTGGATGTAGGATCGGTTAGATCCGAACCACTATAAATTGTTGTGTTCTTTACTTTGCTTTCCTACTTATTTGTTCTTAATCAATTTCAACTATTAATCAAACTCAATTTCGTATTCACAATCGACTTGTTATCGATTGCTTTTGATCCATTTAAAGTTGAGTTTAAAATTGATTTCCATGTGTAAAACTTAGGTTTCTTGAATTGATTTTCTAGATTTGAAAAAGTTAGAAAATCTATTCAACCCCTCCCCTTCTAGATTTTCCTCCTAGAAGGTCAATTTGTTTAAAGTTTCTCTTTGTTATACTCAACTCGTTGGACCAACATGTTAAGGAATCAATATAAATGGATTAATTCTCAACCTCTCTACAAGTTCGGACTTTTAGATGAGGCGGAATTCTTTTCATGGTATCAGAGCCAAAGGCTCACGCCTGAAGGTCTTGGGTTCGATTCCTCGCTGAAAGCAACTCCACCCATATTAAATTGTCCACTCAATGGGCCTCCTCCCAAATGGTAGAGGTTATAAATTCGGCCCACGAGTGAGGGGGAGTGTTAAGGAATCAATATAAATAGATTAATTCTCAACCTCTCTACAAGTTCGGACTTTTAGATGAGGCGGAATTCTTTCATGGTATCGAGCCAAAGGCTCACGCCCGCAGGTCTTGGGTTCGATTCTGCTGAAAGCAACTCCACCCATATTAAATTGTCCACTCAATGGGCCTCCTCCCCAAAGGGTAGAGGTTATAAATTCGGCCCACGAGAGAGGGAGTGTTAAGGAATCAATATAAATGGATTAATTCTCAACCTCTCTACAAGTTCGGACTTTTAGATGAGGCGGAATTCTTTCTAACAGCCTTGACCTCTGCTCTCTTCGCTTTTCTTACGTCTTCGGCGTGACATACTTCTCTGCTCTCCTCAAAGAACTCATCAAACGTCCGAACCGGCTTTTCGCCGAGAAGAAAACAGTCTCCATCTCGAAGATTGCTAGTGAAAATATTAATTTTAACTTCTGGAGTGGCGGTTGGAACTTTCAGTGCCGCCCGGTTGAATCTCTTCATGAAGGCTCGCAAGCTCTCACTTTCTCCTTGCTTCATGTTAAACAATGTCAATGTAGCTATAGGTTGTCTCCTCGCTACTGCAACCGGGTGCAAAAATAGCTCTCCGAACTGCTCAAAAGAGCCAATGGAATTAGGCTCCACTGCTAAACCACCGTTGGGCCGTTTTAGACAGAGTGATAAGAAAGACCACTGCACTTCACACCCTCCCCGCATTGATGGAGGAGGGCCGAATTTTCAAATCTCACCAAATGGTCATAGGGTCACTGCACCATCATATTCATAATTAAGAGGCTTAAAATTGTTAGAAAATTCATCTTGTAAAATGCTCTTCGGTGAATTGACAACCCGTGAACGGGTCGAGGCATACTAACCCGATTTTCCATCCGGTGCTCATGTTATCCATCTGTTTCCTCGTGGATTTGATCTCGGTCCTTCATAGCTTCCGACCGGGTATCTCCTGTACCCTCCTTCTCGCCCTCGATCTTACTCCCTTGCTGCAAGGGGGTTGTCTCCTTCCCCGTGCAGCTTCTTCATGTTGGAACCACCGATCGCCGACTCTATGAAATTATCGTATTCGGGATCGCAATCACATAAACACAGCGGATAGAATTGTACCCTTATTCACCATAATAGGTGAAGATGAACCAGTTCTAAGGTCGAATCATGCGATCGAAGGATGAGCCTCGAACCTCACGGTCTTCCGCCGTATTCCTATCCCTTTCCCTTGGACGTTGAGTGGTCGACGATCCTCCAAGGAATCGTAATCCGCCTCTCTCCCGATCTCACGTTTTTCACACGTCCGGAGGCTCGACGTTGGGGTTTATTTATAGGCTACAACAGGGGACCCTAAGGAGGAATTAGGGTTGGGCCTCCCGATGGGCCTAAATATCCTGTGTTAGTCCGAACACTTTACTTAAGCCCATCAATTATAACTCACCACTAAAGAGTTATAATTGAATTACCGTCCTAATCCCATATTATAATATGGGCTCCTTTATTATGTGTACGTTTATTTCCCGTGTTTAAGATATCGAATGTCCATAAATTAATTAAATTACTGACAACTTAATTAATTTATATCTAATTCCAAGAGTAGTACCACTCATCTTTATTATTATGTCGGATTAAATCCACCGCAGGTTTACATAATAATCTTTATGAGCTCCTCAAGGGGACATCATCATCCTAAATAATTAAGACACGGATTCCTTCTATAATCAACAAAGACACCATATAAACAATGTTATCTTCCAATTCACCGAGCCTATTGATTTAATAAATCTCACCCATTGGCAAATCAAAGAAACACACACCGAGTACACGTGCCCGTTATTATATAGGGGTTAAGAAGACGTACATCCATAACAACAGAGGTCTTGTTCTTTTATATAGTCAAGACAAATTGAACAACCTCATATGGTCCTCGCTCAATACATACAAAAATGTACTAGTGTAACTTTTATAGTCAAGATAGACTAATACCAAATTACACTACAAACCGCCTCCAATGGTTTGTCCAAATTCATCTTGGTTGTGAGCTATTATTTATAATCTATAAGGAACCGATAGCATGATCTTCGTGTTACACCACACACCATGTTATCTACAGATAGATTAATCTGGACAAAATAATGATATATATAACAATCATAAACAATAAGTATTTTGATCATAATGAATCTCATATTAAAAGGATGTTCATACTCAAAAAGATGTTCATACAAAAGCTAGGCTTATAGTATACATCCTAACACTTCAAGTAGAACGTCCCTCGCTCGAGGAATTACAAATTTCCTTTCTTTGACTCATTCCGTTCCCAGGACCTCCTCCTAGTTTCGGACTCCACCTCTCTTCTTCGCTCTTCTTGATGCTCATCCTGTCTACTCCCCAGCCGGGATCGAGCAGGAGATTTCCCGGTCCCGCTTCTCCTGTCCTTCCTACAGTGGGGCTCCCCCTCTCTGTCATCGCTCTTGCTACAACTCGGGCTACCATATCATCTAGCCGCTCCCGAGTGAGAACAATGGGGGCAATGGGTGTTGGCATTCTTTGAGGTGTTCCCTTGATGGAGTAATGGTACCTCCCGTGACCCCAGCTAAAGGGATTCCTCCGGAATTGCAGAGGAAGAAGCGAGTAAGTTAGCTTCCTCTCTCTAGCAGCAACTCCTACTCTAGGGTGGCTCACCAGAGTCGCGTTTTCATCTCGTACCACCGTAACAAGTGGTGAACCCCTAGTGTTAGGTAATGCGTAAGGCGGCGCGGGGTTGGATGCAGCTTCTCCTTGAGTTGGATTTGAGGGGGCTGTCCTTCCCTGCCGGTACTAGTGCAATCGGTGTCATTGGTGTATGCTCACCGGTCATGATGTCTTTCTTTGAAATGATAGAAAAGAAGTTAAAACTCATGTCTCAGCTCTTCCTTCACACAGATTTGCGCCAATTGATGTGTAAAAACTAACTCCGACCCGCTTCCACATCTGAATTCCATGTGGGTAAAGCCTTTATGCAGACAACTCTTAGCTCCTCGAGCAAACATACCTCGCAAAACACGCCCGAGGGTTCTCCGGCATAGGCACTCCGACGCCAAGCCGATTACCGGAAAACACTTAAGAAAAGAATAGGCAAGTACATAAGAAGTAGCTAAGTGAGAGTGATAGTTGTTATCATATCGTTACCTCCCTTCCGGGTATAATATTTATACGTACTTTAGGAATAATAATTGTTATCACAGTTTCTTGGCATTACTCCGCACGATCTATTATGGTGTCGTGGCGTTGATCTTCTCTTTCTCGTAAAACTGCAATGTGCCTATGATTTCCCTCATTGGACGGAGGTTGGACTAAGTCAATGGGGAATGAGAGGAATATTCCTTGACTTGGGCCTTAATCTTCTCACCTGATCGTTATTGCTCATGTTTCCTCGATCTTATCGTGTAATTCACCCACATGGGCCTAATTAATGTCGGCTTATGGGCTTCATATCTCATCCAGGCCTCGCGGCCCACCTTTGCCTCGTACTAGGGCCTCGTGAACTCCGTCTCAGAGCCGTGTTTGCACTTTATTGCCTTTCGTTGTTAACTGGGCTAAGCCCATCTCGGGTTTCCTTCCCTCCCTTGAGGGTATCTCGGTCACGCCTTTGGGCCCTATTGGGCTGAAGATTCTTGGGCCATACATGTAGTTGGGCATGCCACTTTTATCTCGCATCATACAAGAACACGTGTTTGACCTTATAGTAACACAACTTGAGAGTAAAAATTTATTTTTACCTTTGCACAAGTTTAATATACATATTTGCCCTTACAATAATACGTATTTGCCCCAAATCTTATACTTGGGGATCAAATAGACCCATGAACTTTTTTAATACATTTAAATCATTTCTCCTTAGTATTGAGATCAAATAAGTCATCATTTTAATAAAATCATACTTTTTTAATAAGAATAAAATTTTCGAAGATTAGGAACTTGTTGGATCAAGAGGTTTTGATGAGTTAAAGAGCAGATCGGACTAATCACCAAACTCGAAGAACAGTGAGGATGTAAGCCGATCGAGACGGTCATGCATTAAGCTAGTCACCGAGGTCCGATAACATGCTAGTCATCCGAAGACAAGCTCAAGTCTAGTCATCTGCAGGAGACAAATATGAAGAGCTCAGACGAGGTCAAGATAAGCCGAGTAGAATAAGAAAGGCGAAGTTTTCACCAAGTCACCCAGATGAGTATCAAGAATCAGCCGAGGTCTAGAGCGATTTAAGTTTGTTAAGCGAGTTTCAAGTTTGTTAGAACTAACTAACAAACTAACTGTCTTCTCAAGACTTATATATAGGTCTAGGTTTTTTTCATTCTTTAGGAACAACACTTATGCATTTTTGATTTACATAATTCACTACTCGATTTCACAATCTTTTCACAAGAAATTCTAGAGAGGTCTCAAAGAGTTCTAAGTGTTTTTAGAACACTTTTCCAAGTAATCTTCAAAATCCGATACACATTGTATTAGTTAGATTTCTAGAAGAAGAGTCTAGGAGATTGGAGATTTGAAGAATTGTACAAGTTGTAAGTTGTAAGTCGGAAGTGAGAAAGTAAGCGAAAGTGAGTCCCTTCTTCAAATTGAAGAAGGAGAGTGGATGTAGGATTTTTAAAATCCGAACCACTATAAATCCTCGTGTTATTTCTTGCTTTCTTTAGTTTCGTTTATTTTACAATTGTGTTACATCAAGAGTTAAATTCAGAATCTTAACTAAAATCAAGATATCAACCTTGCTTTTGATCTTATAAGAAGTTGAGAATTTAATCATAATCCATTGTGCTCAATCGATATTTTGAATTGGTTTTGAAAGATTTGAAAAATCTACAAAATCTATTCAAACCCCCTTTCTAGATTTTGTTCTAGAAATTTTATTCAAGGCTTAAGTCAACTCAACTTCCCGGGACCAATAAGTGGTATCGGAGCGGTGTTAAGTCAGTTTCGATATTGATTTTAGGTCTTGAACAAGATTCTGGAATAATCTTGATTTTCTTCATTTTCTTTCATTTCTAACAAAGTGCTACTAATCGGCTTTTTGTGGAGTATTTTGTTTTTGTTTCATCATGTCATCGTAAAAGTAATAAGTCCAGAATCAGCCAATTTTCAATTGAAGAGTATGATTATTGGAAATTTAGGATGGAAAATCATCTAAAGGCCATTCATGATAGAATGGAAGAGGTTCTTGAGGAAGGTCCTATAAAGTTTTTCCATGGAGGCACCAAAGACTGGAGCAGAGGCACTGAATCAAGAACTAGGCAAGAGAAGAAGAGTTCAATCGACTAATGATGAAAGGAAGGTCCACAATCTTGACCAAGTAGCTAGAAATGAAATCATAGAGACTTTGAGTAAAGATTGGATAGAGAAGGTTAAGAGATGTAAAACACCAAAGAAATGTGGCAAACCTTAGCTAATGTTTGTGAAGGATCTCACCAAGTTAAGGAGAACAAGTTACTGATCGATTGCATACATTTGAAACATTCAAGATGAAAGAAAATGAGTCCGTGGATCACTTTGATATGAGGTTGACCAATCTTCTCAACAAAGCAAATTGACCTTGGAAAGAATTATTCAGAGAAGGAAATTAATAACAAGATTCTCGAGATCATTAACCAAGAGATGGAGGGAAAAATCCAATATCCTTAAAGCAACTCAAGATTTATCCTCTATTACTCACCATACTTTATTTTCTCATCTTAAAGCTTTAGAGTATGATATCCAGATAGAAGATGAAGAAGATGAGATGGAGTCAAGCACCTCATCCAAATCATTGCCTTTGTTAGTAAAGAAGACAAGGTGTCAACAGAAGTGCAGAGGAGCTGATCTATCTTTGAAAGAGCAGATGGCTTTACTTACAAAAAGGTATGATAAATTGAGAATGAAGTATAAGAGAAATAAATTGAGATTTGCAGTGTAGAGATAGACAAAGATCCAGATCGGATAGGAAGATAGACAAATCTTCGGATGATGACAAAAACAAGAGCTGACAAGAAGATACAGATCACCACAAAAGAAATATTTCCAGTCCCAGATCAGATAGGAGTGACATTTGCTATACTTGCAACAAACCAGACATTTCAGCTATGATTGTCCTCAATCGACTCCTAAAGAAAGGGAAGAGAAGAGGAAGAAAAGAGACAGAGATTTGCAGATCAAAGAGCTTTGTTGGCTGAAGAAAAAGAACCAAAGAAATCATCATCATCTTCATCATCCTCATCCGATTTTGGATCGATGATGAGATCTGTCTCATGGCTAATGAGGTAATCTACTATTCATCTTCGTATAATGATTCTTGTCATCCGCATCCGATCATGACCAAACCGTTATACATGAATTATTGAGAGATTTAAAAACATCTTTAGCTGCTTATAAACAATGGAGACAGAGAATTTAATTTTAAA
Organism: Paraleonurus japonicus; assembly: GCA_030762865.1. Classification (NCBI taxonomy): domain Eukaryota; kingdom Viridiplantae; phylum Streptophyta; class Magnoliopsida; order Lamiales; family Lamiaceae; genus Paraleonurus; species Paraleonurus japonicus. The sequence continues at coordinate 44,610,716 of CM061054.1, forward strand.
GGATCGCATTCAAATTCTAAATAAAGGCAAGAAGGTGATGAACAACTCGAGGACCGAGGAAACATTCAAGGGGGAATGTTTTCATCGATCAAGCTAGTACATCACCACCTTACCCGAAAGGTTAGAAAATGAACTGAAAACTTTAAAAGATAAATTTGAAGTAGTCTGTGCTGAAAATGAATTAATTAAGAAAGACAATGAGAAGCTTGTCTTCAAAATTAGTCACCTTAATAATTCACAATCGGTAATAGATCATATTTTTAATACTTCCCAAATCTCATGATAAGACAGACTTGGTTATGATAGGAACAATAAATCGTATGTTCAAAAACCTAGGAAATTTGTGAAAGCATCTGTTCAATCAAAGGATATTAAAATTGGTCCATGGAAACCAACTAGTCGATAAGGACTACAACTTCCAACAAACCAAGAATTCAAATTTGAAGAATTCCTATCGACTAGAAGGAATCCAAGAACCAAAATAAGAAGATTTTCTTATTATAATTCCTTTGATGGAAGGAGCAAATGCTATCCTACATTTCCTAAGTTTAGGAAAATTACCCAATCAATACAACAAGTTGTCATTTAAAAATGATATTATTGTAGACAGATTTGGTAGAAAATCTGAAGTCGACTTATTGTCTGCAGATGAGATGTTTGTTTGGATTCCTAAAGTGATTCTTGACCCAAAAGGACCCAAGATCACTAGGGTACCTCAAAACTAATCTGCTTTTACAGATTCACAGGATCATCACTTAAGGAAGAGATCTTAGCTTCAAAATGGTACATCGACAAAGTCGTTTCACAACATATGACCCATAACAAGAAGTCAAGTATCAAATTTTCAAAGCATTGATGGTCCAAGAGTTTTATTTGGTGATAATAATTGTGGTCGACTAAAGGTGTAGGTACTTTGATTATCAAGGATATTCAGGTATCTCGAGGTATATTCTGTTGAAGGTTTGAAACATAACTGCTATCCTGCTTCTCGGCTTTGTGATAAAGGTTTTCTTGTAAAATTTTCAAGGGATAAATGTGATATTTTGGATAATTCCTCGATAAGGTATTATTAATCGGCTTGAGACATGGTAATGTCTATGTGGCCAACTTTAATAGTTGTCCTCAAGATACTTGTCTGATGGCTAAGGGTGGAGAAGATATCACTGGCTATGGCATAAAAGGCTTAGTCATCGAATTTCAAGATCCTTAGTAAGTGGCTAAGAAGAACCTTGTTAAGGGATTACCTCAAAAACTTTTATCAACTGATCTTAAATGTGATGCTTGTCAAAAAGGTAAACAAAGACACTCATTTAAGAGTATTAACTCCTCCTCATCCGAAAGAGTGTTGCAACTCCTTCATCTCGGATTTGTTTGGACTGTTACTCCTCTCGATTTCGGTGGAAGGAAATATACTCTTGTTGTAGTAGATGACTTTTCTAGATACACTTGGGTCATATTTCTTTTCAAGAAAAATGAGACTATGAACAAGATTCCCGATCTGTTCGGACAAATTCAGAATGAGAAGGGAGTTAATATTATTAAAATCGGGAGTGATAAGGGTACAAAATTTTTGAATTCTTGTTTATCTAATTTCTTCAATAAGTTTGGAATTATTCATGAGACATCTTCAGCAAGAACTCCTCAACAAAATGGAGTGGTTGAAAGAAGGAATAGAACTTTGAAGGAAGCAGCCGGAGCATGTTGGTGAGTATAATACCCTCATAGGTTACGGGTGAAGCTATCAACACAACTTGCTATACCTGCACAGGTGCTTAGTTGTCAAAGATAAGGGTAAGACTCCTTATGAGATTTGGAAGGGTAAGATTCCAAGAATCTCATACTTCAAAGCTTTTGGTTGTAAGTGTTTCATTCATAACAATGGGAAATCTAAGTTAAGAACTTTTGATGCTAAAGCAGGTGATGGAATATTCTTAGGATATTCTAATACTTCAAAGGCATTTAGAGTTTTTAACAAGACAACCCTTTGTGTGGAGGAAACTCCTCATGTTGTTTTTGATGAGTTGTATTCCTTCTCGAGATAAAGTGAATCAAATTTCGAAAATCTTGATAAAATTGAATTATCCAAGACTAAACATAGAACTATTTATCTACCTACTCTTGATTGAGAATCGGATGAAGAAGAATCCCCATCCGATAATCGAAGACAACTTCCTCGATCGGACTCCTCTCGAATCGACACCTTTGACATCGGTGATCGGCCACGAATCACCGATGAAGGGGAACGTCACCGAGGTTGAGTCGAGATGAGTTGCCGGCCGAGAATCAAGATAAGGATACTTCTCCTCATATAGGCAAGAGGATGAGAAGCTATCATCCATCCTGATCAGATTATAGGAGACCCATCTAGTAGTGTGCGGAGACACGAATGATGTTAGACTCAAAGTCTTTTCGGTTGTTATGTGTCGCTTCTTGAACCCAAGTCTATTGAGGAAGCATTATCGACCCAAACCGGATAACACCATGCAGAAGAACTGCATCAGTTTGAAAGACAAAAAGTATGGGATCTAGTGGAAAGACCCTTACACGTAAAGATTATAGGCACCAAATGGGTGTTTAAAAATAAAGCAGATGAGAACAATATTATTGTTCGAAATAAGGCAAGACTGGTTGCACAAGGTTATTCACGGTCGAGGGAATAGACTATGATGAAACCTATGCTCCAATTGCGATTAGAGGCAATAAGATTGTTCTTGGCATTTGCTGGCATATAAGTCTTTCAAAGTTTTTCAAATGGATGTTAAGTCTGCTTTTCTTAATGGTGTGTTACTTGAAGAGGTCTATGTAGAGCAGCCTCCTGGGTTTAAGATCAATAACAAGGTCTATAAACTCAACAAAGCTCTATATGGACTCAAACAAGCTCCCAGAGCTTGGTATGATACTCTATCTGATTTCTTGACATCAAATGGTTTTTCTAAAGGTAAGATTGATAGAACTTTGTTTAGAAAGGAAGTAGATGGCAACATCTTACTAGTTCAAATTTATGTAGATGACATAATTTTTGGTTCACCTAATCAAATTATGTGAAGAGTTTAGCATTCTCATGAAAAACAGGTTTGAAATGTCAATGATGGGAGAATTGACATACTTTCTAGGCTTACAAATTAAACAGATGAGTAAGGGTATATTTATACATCGCCTAAGTATGCTAAGGATCCGATTGAGAAATTTGGAATGATTACTAGCAGAGAAGTCAAAATACCTATGGCAACTAACTTCTCAATGGATTCGGATGAGCGGGGATATCCACCGATGCAACGGAGTATCGTGGACTGATTGGATCTCTTCTCTATCTCACCGCAAGTAGGCCGGACATAGCCTTTGCGGTTGGGGTATGTGCAAGATTCCACTAATCCCAAGAAAACTCATCTCGGAGACTCGCTAAGAAAATTCTTAGATATCTCAAAGGAACCTTGCAAGTAGGGTTATGGTACCCGGTGATGACAACTTTGAGCTAACGAGTTATTGATTCGGACTTTGGAGGGTGTAAGATTGATAGAAAATCCACTTCAGGAACTTGTCAATTCTTAGGCAACAAATTAATTTCTTGGTTATCTAAGAAAGCAGACATCTGTTGCCACCTCCACAACCGAAGCCGAATACATGGCACCGGAAGTTGTTGCTCTCAACTCCTCTGGATTAGTCAATGACTTAGAGACTACAATATTCAAACATCATTGTTCCTATTTACCGTGATAGTAATAGTGCAATAGCAATGACTTACAATCCTGTTTTACATTCTAGATGCAAGCATATAGATATTAGGCATCATTTCATCGGGGATCATGTTGAAAAGAATGACATTAGAATTGAGAAAATTGCCACCGAATCACAAAAAGTGATATTCTTACAAAACCTTTAGCCGAGTCTAGGTTCAAAGAAATGTGCTTAGAATTAGGATTGCTTGATGCATCTTTAGCTGGTTTCTAATTTGTGTGCATTTAGTTCTTTATTTCTTTTTCCTTTCTTTAAATTAATGTCTAGAAAGAATTATCGGACTAGATATGTGTCAAAGGGCAATCAGTAGCTGATATCATTGATCTCCTTTTAGGAATCAAGAATCAAGGATTAGTCATATTGACCTTATCGAATTGATAATTACTTGTCGACATTGAGTAAATCGACAAGGACATAATAGTCACCGAACCCCTCAAGAAAAGCAGATGACTATTTACATCCTATCTCGATTTACCTTAAGCTTCGATGGTCTCGTTTGAGTTTATGTTTTTGCGAGAACAGTCACGTATAACACTGTTTCATTCTTTTATTCAAAACTCTTTTATTCTTAACTTGAGTCTGTTTTTGTTTCTTCAAAATTTATTTTAGAAAAGTAAATCGAGTCTGCTTTTGATTAATCTTTGTTGGAAAATTGCTAAAAAGTTACATTTAAATTGTTGGTTTTAATCGACAGTTACTTTATCGAGATGACCTTCTAAAACCTATCTATTTTAAGATGATCTATTTTTCAAACTCATCTGTTTAGTAAACCTTCAGTTGAAGTAAGATATCACATGGTGGCGTCAGTATACTTACTTCTCAATAAAGTAACCTATATCGGTCAAATCAACAGTCTATAAAGTAACTATTTACGCATTCGAAGGCGATTACAATTCACGCGCTGAATCCTAATCGCTTATCTTTGTTTTTAACCGTTGATTAACACTCAATAAAAACTTTTTAAATAAAAGGCTGAGATTAATTCATATTTTCAAAAAATGGCGGTTTCTCTTTCCAATCTTTCCCCCTATAAATATATCTTTTTCTTCCCTAAATTTGTTTCTTTCCATTCTCGGAAAATCTGCATATTTTGACAATTTTTTTTTCAAACTCACGTAAACTATCAATGGCATCCTCTTCTTCCCAAACTCCTAAACCCCCTTCTTATATTACCGCCTCAAATTCCGATTTTAAAATGCTTACCGATTCTCACAAAAACAAATTAAAAGCCGAGATGTATGTAGACTTCGAGACTACAAACGACAGAGAATCCAGAGAAATCATCGATCTATTAGAAGCTTCAAGACTACGTGGATTACATTCGCTTAAATCTCCACCGAACAAAGCTGCCGATTTCATAGGAGCGAGAATTTCTAGCACGTTGTGAATTCACAGAGGATGGCTTCAAAGCGTCTGTTGAAGGTACCCAACTGGAGTACTCAAAGGAGGACGTCGCAAGGATTCGGATACATCCTTGGCAGGGGTAAATCCTTTAGTTTATAAAGAAAATGATTGGGAAGAATCTTTCGATATTTTTGCTAGAGTTACATATAGGGAGTTAGGAGGGATCAAAAACATATGTTAAGGAGGAGATTCAGGCTGCTCATGACAATCGTAACCAAGTCAATCCTAGGAGATCAAAGCTCCCATGATGGAGTGACAAAGTCACGATTGTGTTGTATGAGAGCCATTGTTGATGGAGTTCAGTAGACTGGGTAGATGTTTTGTTTAGAAGGTTGAAGGAGGAAAAGCTGAGATTCTTGTTTAATCCAACCAATGGAGGCTCGATACTACCTCAACCGTGAGTCTTTTTAATAAGATTACAGTGTTGATGGAAGGGCTGAATAAAAGATTTGAATCAAGGGAAGGATTGAAGAAATATTCAAAGCGTAAAGGGTTACTAACAAAAGATGAATGGATTGGAGGATTGCCCGACTTGGATGATGAGTCCGATGATGCTCGAGAGGCAAAGGGAGCGCCTGGCTGCAGCGGGAGTACAGAGGCAAGCAGTGAACCCCAACCTCCAGCACTGGGTAGCCTGAGGCCAGTGCAGAAGCTCAAACCGCCGATGAGCCAGCTGTTGTAGAAGTAACAGTGAGGAGGCGGCAGCTTCCTGTAAGGTCTCCGACAAGGAGGAGATCAAGGAGGAGGCTAGTTCGAGCCGCAGATAGAGCACCTGTGAGCCGAGCCAACCACTAGCCAACAATCGAGATGAGGACTCCGATGAAGACAATCAGTTTATTATTCGAGAGGAGGGCCTCCGGGACATCCGAATCTTACGCGGCTCTGGTCGTCAGACGAAACCTCTACCCTCCTATCGAAGAGGTTCCAGATTACGGAGATTGCAGCCGAGGTCACACAACTAGATGTACCACCCTCTCCAGCCAATGAAGCTGCACTCTCTCCTATTCGGGAGGAAGGTACCACTCTCTCTCCCCCTCTATCTATTTCTCCTCTTGGCAATGAAGAGGTGTGCCCGGCTGGCACCTCGAGCCTCTTCAACAGCCACGCTTGCCCCAAATATCCAGTCCAACTCCCATAGTCCAAACTCAATCAAACCCTCCCCACCACCACTCAACCGAAACCATCCCGACCACACCTAAAATCCAACCTTCCTCTTCTCCAACACAAACCACACCTCCACCGAAATAGAAATTCCTTCTTATTCCTTCCTGGAGGACATCCAGATGAGTTCACCCGTCCCTCTCCCCCAAATCTCTCGAACCCCACACTTCCCCTTCCTCCTCATCCGAATCCTCTTACGAGGATGAGGATAGTGATCTTAGCCCCACCGCAGCCATAACTTCCATCGTAGCTCAAATGGAGAAGAAGGTTAAACAAACCTTTGCTAAAAAGATGAAGAAGAAGACAAGGAAGATGGTGAAAGCGATCATCAAGCAATGATCATCAACATGAGGAAAGTAGAGGTAAATCTCGTTGATAAGATTACTTCTATTACTAACTCGTTCTTGCCGAGAAGGTGAAAGCCTTGGAGGAGGAGGTACAAGGGTTGAGGAACCAGTGTGATGACTACAATGCGATTGTAGTAGACTCATTGGCCATGGACAAGTCGAGACTTCAGAGTCAAATGTAATGATCTGGAAACGAAGCCGACTACCCCCGATGAAGTTAAAAAGGGGGAAGAAAAGGTGAAAGAAAGAGAGCAGACCCTCACACTGTTGTGTACGAGACTAGAGCTGAAGTTGATACTAAAGCCAAGACAAATGAATTGAAGGCAGCCAGGAGGAAGTCTGCCAGAGAGGATGAGGCAAGAAGGAAGAAGGAGGAAGAAGACAAGATCGCTTTCTACCGCGAAGCTTAAAGATTCCGGGAAAGCAGCAGCTGAGGTAAAAGGAAAAGGGAAAGAGAAGCTGGTAGAAGAGCCAAAAATTCTAAGTCCAAAGCTCACAGCCTTTCCGAGAAAAGAAAGAGGGAGCCTCGACTACTCTAACCTATCTCAAGAACAGATCAGCAGGATCATGAGAGAGCAGGCTTTCTATGGAGAAAGGGAAAGAAAGAAGCTGAAAAAGAAGAGCAAAGGATTGGAGATGAGGTGGAGTCGAGATATGAGGAAGTGGGAGATGAAGGAAGTCGACGGCGTACTTTAGGCCATACCATCGGTCACTCAATCCACCTAAGGTCGTCAGCTGGAAAATTTTCTCGAGGAATATAAAAAGAAGAATCTAGAGGCCGAGATGGATGTATTATTGGTACATCTTGAAGAACTCGATTCAAGCAGACTCAAGACGAGGATCCGAGATGGCATGAGTGGATCGAAAAGGAAGACAATGATCTTTATCGAGGCCGTTGATCGAAAGCAGATAAAGTCTTCAATGCCGACCTTTGTGCCTCACCCTATGAAAAAGGAAGACCCAAGACCAATCCAGACGGCTCAGTCGACATGAATCGGATCAAAGGCATCATTGCCAAAGCCGAGGTTGAGTCCGGATTAAAAGACGAGGAGGAGTTGAAAAAGCTAAGGAAGAGAGTCTTTACCTGGTTGGATATTCCTGAATCCAATCAAATGGGGTGTCCGATAAAAGAACTTTTCTCTTTTCCTTATTATCTTTTTATTTTGTAATCAGCAAATGTCTCTGTGAATGAATATATTCAGTCTTATGTGAACTTTGTGTATTAGTTTTTTTATTTTTTTCCCTGAAAAATTTTATATCTCGTAATTAAAAATTTTTTTCTTAATTTTTCTAAGTATAAATCATCTAAGAAATTTTATATCTCGAATTTAATTTTTTTAAAGTATAAAACATCCGAGAAATTCTTATATCTCGTAGTTAAAATCTTTTGTTGAATTTTTTTTTAAAAAAATACTTCTAAAAGAGTCTAAAAGACTTAAATTTCTTATTGTGATTGAATCATTTGAAGTGTGAAATTGTCTGTATCTATCCGATTGATTTAACTAGATCTAGTACTAACTTCACTGTGAGTGTGTTTCCTTCTTATAGGTTTTAACTTCATCAAAAAGGGGGAAATTGTTGGATCAAGAGGTTTTGATGAGTTAAAGAGCAGATCGACTAATCACCAAACTCAAGAACAGTGAGGATGTAAGCCGATCGAGCGGGTCATGCATTAAGCTAGTCACCGAGGTCCGATAACATGCTAGTCATCGAAGACAAGCTCAAGTCTAGTCATCTGCAGGAGACAAATATGAAGAGCTCGAGACGAGGTCAAGATAAGCCGAGTAGAATAAGAAAGGCGAGTTTTCACCAAGTCACCGCAGATGAGTATGAAGAATCACCGAGGTCTAGAGCGATTTAAGTTTGTTAAGCGGTTCAAGTTTGTTAGAACTAACTAACAAACTAACTGTCTTCTCAAGACTTATATATAGGTCTAGGTTTTTTTTTCATTCTTTAGGAACAACACTTATGCATTTTTGATTTACATAATTCACTACTCGTATTTCACAATCTTTTCACAAGAAATTCTAGAGAGGTCTCAAAGAGTTCTAAGTGTTTTTAGAACACTTTTCCAAGAATCTTCAAAATCCGATACACATTGTATTAGTTAGATTTCTAGAAGAAGAGTCTAGGAGATTGGAGATTTGAAGAATTGTACAAGTTGTAAGTTGTAAGTTGTAAGCTGGAAGTGAGAAAGTAAGCAAGAAGTGAGTCCCTTCTTCAAATTGAAGAAGGAGAGTGGATGTAGGATTTTTAAAATCCGAACCACTATAAATCCTGGTGTTATTTCTTGCTTTCTTTAGTTTCTGTTTATTTTACAATTGTGTTACATCAAGAGTTAAATTCAGAATCTTAACTAAAATCAAGATATCAACCTTGCTTTTGATCTTATAAGAAGTTGAGAATTTAATCATAATCCGCCGTGCTCAATCGATATTTTGAATTGGTTTTGAAAGATTTGAAAAATCTACAAAATCTATTCAAACCCCCTTTCTAGATTTTGTTCTAGAAAGTTTATTCAAGGCTTAAGTCAACTCAACTTCCCGACCAATGAACTTATTTGATCCACACATATAATTAGATTAGAGATTTATTTGATCATTTTTTTCATTTTTATTTTTGCATTTGAGTGATTATTTTTAGACAAATATTTCATTTTTGCCCTTACGCGAGTGATTTTAGAAAATATCCGATACGGATAAAAATGATGGGTCCAATCGCATGTAGGGCCCAAATATGCTTAGCCCAATAGCGCCCAATAACGTAATCGAATGCCCTCAATAGAGGGAGGAAAACTCAAGGTGGGCTCGAGCCCACTCCCGACCGCATGCAAGCCATGGAGACTAGGCTCGAGTACGAGATGGGCCCCGAGGCCCAAACCTAATCTGCAGCGGCTATGAGGCCCAAACCTAATCGGCAGTGGGGCCGCCAGGCCCCGGCGAGATTTGAAGCCCACAAGCGGATATTGACCAGGCCCATGTGGGCGAGTTATCCGATAAGATCGACAAAGGTGAGAGACAACAAACAGCTTAAGATAATTAAGGCCCAAGTCAAGGAATATTCCCCATATTCTTCATCGATCGGGTCCAACCTCCGTTCGTGGAGGGAGAACGTAGGCAAAATCAGTTTTCTTGAGAAAGAAGATATCCATCATGAGGGAACGTGCGGGATAATGCCCTCGACACCGTGGCAACAGCTTATTTCTCCACAAGTACATATAAATAATACTCTCAAGGGAGGTAACGGTATTAAATAACTATCACTCTTACTTAGCTACTTCCTACGTACTTTCTTGAGTGTTTTCCAGGTGATCCGACTTGAGCGTCGGAGTGCCTACGCCGGAGAACCCTCCGGAGTGTTTTGCAGTACGTTCGTGAGAAAGAAGCTAGGGATTACATTACATAAAGATGTTACCCACGTGGAACCTGTGGGGAAACGGGCCCAGTCCGTTTTTACACATCAATTGGCGCCGTCTGTGGGAAAGAAGAGCTGAGATGAGAGTTTTAACTTCCTTTCTGTCATTTTAAAAGAAAGATATCATGTCCGTGAACGTACACCCATGAGACCAATTGCACTAGTACCGGCTCGGGGAGGACAGCCCCTACAAACCCAACACAGGCGAAGTTGCATCTAACCCCGTGCCACATGTTGTTGTGCCCAATACCGGAGGAACGCCACTTGTTACAGTGTTGCAAGATGAAAACTTCAACTCCGGGTCAACACCACTTAGGAGTGGGAGCTACCGCTAGAGAAAGAGAGACTAACTTACCTACTTCTTCTTCTGCAATTCCGTAAGGAATCCCCATAAATGGGGTCCCGTGAGCCACCAATGCTCCCAGCTCAAACGCTTGATGAGTTGCCGAGGAGAGCAGAGAAGTACGTCACCCTAGAAGAGGTTAGAAAGGCGAAGAGAGCTGAGGTCATGCCGCACTCGAGAAGAAGAACGAATCAGCAAAGAAGAGCACGACAACAGAGCCAAAGAAAACAGTGAAGTCTGGACCTCGCTCCAAGTTTGACAAATGCACCCCTGAAGCCGGAACTGCGGAGCTATTGGGAGTGGTGTCGACCACCCCAAAATGAAGTTTCCTTGCACATGATCTAGAGGGCCGATGAGGCCCAAATCAGATAAGTTTTGTCATTTCCATAATGAATATTGGCATGACACTAACAATTGTTTTCACTTGTGTGATGAGATTGAGAGGATGATCCAAGCGAGTCATCTTAAAAAGTTCGTTACAGAGACCGTGTCGGCTCCAGGGGGAAAAGAGAAAGGAGACTGATGACAAAGTCAAGAGAAGGGAAAGATGATCGAAGGGAGGCAGGAGGAGAGACCCTCCCAAGAGAGGACTGATCCAAATGATAGTAGGAGGACCAGCCGAGGGAGACTCGTTTCGAGCACGAAAAGTCGGGAGAGAGGATCCTAAGGAGAGGGGTAGGAGAAATGTCTAGAGAAATTAATCGAGGGAAGTAGGCCCTACACCCCGGATCCATTTTGGTCCCGAGGACGGAGGTCTCGGGAAGGAGGATCACGGTGATGCACTAGTCATCATAATGCATTTAGCCGGGTATACTGCTATGCGAGGATCTTCGTAGACACGGGGAGCTTAGCGAATATCATTTTCTTGGAATGTTTCAAGAAAATTAATTTGAATGTGGAGTTATAACCGGTGTATACCGCGCTTTTTACGGATTTATAGAGGAGGAGTCCACCCCTAAGTCGGGTAACCCTCCGAGGTGGGGCTAGGTGAAGCTCCACGGAGGAGGGTAGTAATGGCTAATTTTTTTATTGTCGATGTACCCTCATCTTATAACATGATCTTTGGTCGGCCAATATTGAATTTATTTCAGGTGGTCATATCAACCTATCACATGAAACTCAAGTTTTCGATGAATGATGAGGTGGGTGAAGTAGTGGGACCAGCTGCAGCCTAGAAAATACTACGTGGAGGCGGTAAAGATGGCCGACAAAGAGCCGCATCGCAGCCTTGAAAAGAGACAAGGAGGTGGATTGTGAATCCAAGAGATGTAAGATCACGGAGGAAGTTGGCCCTCTAAAAATGAGAGCTAAAGAAGAGCCGATGATGGTCGAACCGTATCCGGGTAAGAAGGGATACATAACAAGGATTGGAGCCCACCGAGCCAAAGTTGGAAAAGGACACAGTAATCGCTATGCGAAGGAATGCAGATGTGTTCGCTTTTTCTTCCTCCGACATGACAGTATTACGGAGGAGGTGGCGATGCACCACCTCAATGTGGATCCAAAAGCCGGTGAAGGTGTCGAGGTCTTTGGACCGTAAAAAGATGCCATCACGAAGGCGAAGCGAGAAAAAGTTCTTGGAGGCAGGACATGTCAAGCTAATCCAGCTTCCCACCGCTATCCAATGTAGTATTGGTGGCAAAACCAGGGGGAAATGGAGAATGTGCATAGATTTTCGAGATTGGAACAAGGCTTGCCCTAAGGATCATTATCCTTTACCTAGGATTGACCAAATGGTCGATTCTACATCTGGATTTGAGCCGCCGAGTATGATGGATGCCTAACAAGGCTACCATCAAATACAAATTTTTCCTCCGAGATATCCCAAAGGTAAGTTTCATTATTGCCAGTGGAACATGGAGGAGGACACGTGGTTGACAAAATGTGCAAAGATCAGCTAGGGAGGAACATGGAGGTTTACGTAGATGACATGTTGGTGAAGAGTGTAAAGGCGGGAGGACACGTGGTTGACTGAAGGAAAATTTCTCGGTGCTAAGGATGAACGGCATGAAGCTAAATCCAGCGAAGTGTTCCTTTGGAGTGAGATCCGGGAAGTTCCTCGGATATATGGTAACCCAGTGGGGTATTGAGGTCAACCCCGCTAAAGTGAAAGTCGTTCTCGATATGCAGCCCCACTAACATCAAGGAGCGGCGAGACCGAATGGAAGAATTACAATAAGTAAGCAGATTCATAGCCAGATTTGCAGAGAGGAACCACCCCTTCTTTAGGATATCGAGGAAGGGATCCAGGTTCGAGTGGGATGAACGATGCTAGCAGCGTTCGAGGAGCTTAAACAAAGCACCTAGCCTAGCTACCTACGTTGACGAAGCCAGCACTGGGGAGACACTTTACCTCTACCTCTCTCAGAGGTGGGGTCTCACTCAGCTTCGCTAGTGAGAGAGGAGGGGTCGACCCGAAGCCTGCTTACTACATCGATAAACTCATTCAAGGAGCAGTAAGAGAGATACTCGTAAATAGAGAAGGCGGCCCCGACTATAATGGTCACGGCTCGGAGGTTACAACCTTATTTCTTGTCACATAAGGTCGTTGTTCGGACTAACTACCTTTTAAAATAGGTAATTAGCAGAGCTGATCTCTCGGGGAGGATGGTCAAGTGGGCCGTCGAGTGGGGGAGTATGACATGGATTTTGAGCCACGAAGGACCATTAAAGCATAAGTCTTGTCTGATTTTATTCAGGAGGGCACACGTGTCTTTGCGGGAAGGTGAATGGAGGGTATATGTGGACGGCTCGTATCTATGTAGGGTTGAGGAGCGGGATCGTGATTATTGATCCAGATGGCCAAGAAATGCAAGTTGCAGTGAGGTTTGAATTATTGATCACCTCAAACAACGGAGCCGAGTACAAGGCCTTGATTCGAGGTGCGGAGATGGCCGCAGAGTTGGGAGCAGCCGAGTGGTCATATTTTTGGATTCCCAACTCGTAACTCAAAGAAAGTTACTGGAGTACGAAGCCAAAGATGAGAAAATGATAGCCTACCTCCAGCGGGTAGCAGAGTCTGCAGGAAGATTCAACTCTATTGAGGTAAAACAGATACCTCGAGAAGAGAACTCTAGAGCGGATAGCCTGGTCCAAATCAAGGCGAGTTCAAGAACACCTGCAGGGAGGGGGAAGATCACCCCGGTCACCGCAGAGGCGAAGCTATAACTCCTCGATATGTGTCATTGGAATCGAAGACGATTGGAGAACCAGTATTTACCAAGTGTTGCAGAACCCAGAGCTGCCCAGATAAGAGGAAAGCTCACAAATGGAGAATCCAATACACGATGATTGGATATAAGATGTACCAGTGGTCCTTCACGTAACCTTACTTGAGGTGTTTATCCCCTCAAGAAGGGAGGTACATAATCAAAGAAATACATGAAGGTTGTTGTGCTTTGGCCATGCAGGGCTCAAGCAATAGTTCGGAAAGCCTTGAGGGCTGGATACTTCGGTCTACCATGACCCGTGATGCCAAAGATTGGGTAAAAATGCGAAAAATGCCAAAAGCATGGCTGCCTAATTCACCTCCCTACAGAGGAGATGGGGACTATGCACTCTCCATGTCCCTTCGCGAAGTGGGGGATGGACCTTGTGAGCCCATTCCCGATTGCGGTGGGCCAGCGGAAGTTTCTATGGGTAGCAGTGGACTACTTTAGCAAGTGGGTCGGCTGTACCTCTAGCGAGGATCGAAGAAGGTAACATAATCAAATTTTTCTAGAGATATATTTGCCGCAGTTCGGCATACCTAAAATCCTGATATCAAATATTGGGACCCAGTTTATGGGAAACATGGTACGGGAATGGTGTGATAACCTAAAGATTGTCTAGAAATTCACGTCGGTGGCACACCCTCGTGCCGATGGCCAGGTAGAGGTCACCAACAAAACTATTGTTAACGAATACGTGCCCGGCTGGACAAAGCTGGAGGGAGATGGGTCAATGAGCTAGAGTTAGTTCTCAGGCTTACCGACCACCCCTAGAGAGCCAAAAGAGGAGTCCCCCTTTACCTAGTGTATGGGGACAGTGCAGTTAGGGGTGGGAATAGGCGAGCCAAGCCGAGGCCGGGCTTTGCATAAGAAAGCCTAGGCCTATTATATAATTTTTAGGTCTGAGCCTGGCCTATTATCTATGATAGGCTTTTTTATAAAGCTCGGTCTGGCCTCTTTTGTAAATAGGCCAGGCCTGAAAGCCTTTTAAAGGCCTATTTGTTGCAACCTTTCTATTCTTCATCAAATTTTAAAAAATCACACTTGTTACATTACACCGTAAACATTATAAAACTCAAAATATGAATAAAATTAACATACCAAGAATTATCAACTTACAAAAGCAATAACAAAATCTTCAAGTAGTTCAAGAATTATAATATATATTATATGCCATATATTACATATATATTATTATATATATAAATATAAATATAATATATTATACTATTATATATATATGTATATATATAGTTAAATAGGTCGGCTGTTAGGCTTAAAAGGTCTACGAAAAAGCTCAAGGCTGGTCTATTTAATTAAATAGGCTTAAAAGGCCTACGAAAAGCTCAAGGCTGGCCTATTTAATTAAATAGGCTTCTTAAAAGGCCTGAGCCTGGCCTATTTATTAAATGAGCCGAGCCGAGCTAGGCTTTAGTAGGTCGGCCGTAGGCCCCCGTCGGCAGCCCGGCCTATGATTGGAGTGAATTGATACATGTTTTTAGGGCTATTTTTAGTGCAAAAGTGAGCTAAAGTGTTAGTTTTTGTGCCTAAATGTGAAAAGTATCACTCTTTTGCCTAAAAAGTATTATTTATGAGATTTTGATGTTTTCATCTATTTTGCAGTAATTCGGTGGAATTTTGCCAAACCGAGAGTACCATTAGGCTTAGAATGAAGAGACGGACATCCGGACGAAAATGGGGTCGGGGCCGAAGCCCCGTGTGAGAAAATGCCCTGGACTCGAGCTCTGGTCGAGGAGCAAGAGCCTCGAGTCGAGGGTCATGCAGAGAAAGGCAAAAATTGGAAAAGGCAGCGGCCTCGACTCAAGGCATGACCCTCGAGTCGAGGGATGGGAATTTGCAGGGACCTCGAGTCGAGGCCTGACCCTCGACTCGAGGGGAGAATTTTCCAAATTTCGTTATTTAAAGAGGAGTTCATAGCAGCAGTTAGTAGCGGTTTTGGGGCAATTTCTCAAGCCCCAAGCCAATTCCTTTCTTAGATTAGTGTAGAAGTTAGAATTAGATTTAGATTTCCATTCATTGTTGGTAGATTAGCCACGAGAATAGCATTTGATCCTTGTAATCCTTTCAATTCAAGCTTGTAATTCATTTGGAGATTGGTGTTGAAGACTCAAGCATTCCTATTTTTGTTGATTGAAGATCATTTGGTGATGTTTTTCCTCTTTTGTCTCTTTAATTTCTTAATTGTTGTGATTTGCTTTGTGTTTGATCAATTCTATCTTCTTCCCATGGATTTCACCATGGGCTAACTCTTAATTGTTGTGATTTGCTTTGTGTTTGATCAATTCTATCTTCTTCCCATGGATTTCACCATGGGCTAACTCTCTTGGGTTAATTGAAATTGATGATGATTTGATTGATGATGCTATAATTGTTGATGATTGGAGATCAATTGAGTAGATTGCTTACTAATTGTGATTCTCATTTGTGCTTCATGCATAATTATCTCTTTAGATTAGTGTTCGATCACCCTAGCTATAGACGAGAGTTGCGCTAACGTGATCCTAGATTAATCGGGTGATAATTGTGTATGAATGTGTGGATTGGGTGCTTCGGAATCGAGAGATTAGTTGCACTAAGGATACTCACATTAGTTTTCTACCTAATTGTGATTCTTAATTGTGCTTTGTGTGAAATTGTCTCTTTTGATTAATGGTTGATCACCCTAGCAATAGGCGAGAGTTGAGCTAACGTGATTAGGTGTTGATCGAGTTTCAATTTTGCATGATTGTATGAATTGGGAATTTCTACATTGAGAGATGGGAAAGACTAAGGATACTCACATTAGGCATTGTGATTTTAATGGAGTGATTAATTTCATGATGGTTTATGCTTTCTATCTTAGTTGATTTGCAATTTGATTCAATTGTAGCTTGTTAATTGATGATTCATTGATGGATGTTAATCCTAGCACCTCTATCCCACCATTTAGTGTTGTTTTTGTTCTCGCATTCTAAGTATCTATTGCTTGCTCCTTGTTGTTTTGTATTTTTGCTTGTGTTTTTGTTGTTTTTGTACCAAACCATTGTTGCAACTCTAGTCACTAATAACTTGTATTTCTAGGACCTCATGTGCATACTTTTTCCCTTGGGTTCGATATTTTGTTGATTGGTCTTAATAACTCTTACCCTATACACTCCAATCAGCCTATTCCCACCCCTAGTCAGCACCATACCTTCCGAAGTAGGTATGGAGACACATCGCCTAGCTTACTTCCAGAAAGGGAGGAACGAAGGGTTAATGAGAGAGAACTTAGACATGCTAGAGGAGGAGCGCGAAATAGCCCACCTAAAAGCTGAGAAGTACAAAAATCGTATAAAAGCCGCTTATGATCGGAAGGTCGTAAGTAGGAGGTTTGAAGAGGGAGACTTGGTGCTAAGATAAGGTGATGCGGCTGAAAAACATTGGAAAGCTCGATCCCAAGTAGGAGAGGCCATACAAGGTGACTAAAGTCCTCCAAGGAGGAGCTATGAGCTCTAAGATTTGGATGGAAATCGATTGGCTAGACCACTGGAATGTCTGCCGACTAAAGAAGTTTTACAATTGAAGAAAGTACCCACCTCATTGAAGTAGGTGGTTTTGTTTATCTTGAGAATTGTTTTATTCATGTTATTTGAATTCTGAGTTTGATGTAATTTCGTTCCACCGGTACTCTTTTTTCCCGCCTACGGGTTTCCTACCGGGTTTTATCGTAGGGAGGTTTTTTAAAGAGGCGCCGAGTTAGTTCTTGACTTGTGTTGATCGATTATGGTCAATGGAACAAATCTGTTTATCAATTAATGAAAGAAAGTCTTCATTATTCATGAGTTTGCCAGTTTATTCCTTTTGTTGATTACGATTGAGATGATACGACTTCTAATAATTTAGTACAATTGCATCACAATACACGATCGATTGTATGAGAATTGATAACTTTTGAAAAAGTTAAACGAATGAGTAAAATGCACGAAAGCATTCAATGAGAAAAACAAACATGATGAATATTCGCAAGTTGAATCGACGTCAACGAAAAGAAGCTAAGAGATGGCTTGAAACACTAAGTTAAACTCGCGAAATGGTTTAACCCACCTAAACCCAGAGAGGGTTATGAGAAAAGAAGCTAAGAGATAGCTTCAAACAATGAGTTAAACCTGCAGATAAGATTTAACCCACCTAAACCCAGAGAGGGTTACGAGAAAAGAAGCTAAGAGATAGCTTTAAAACAATAAGATAAACCTGGAAATAAGGTTTAACCCACCTAAACCCGAGAGAGGGTTACGAGAAAAGAAGCTAAGAGATAGCTTCAAAACACTAAGTTAAACCTACAGCCTTATTGAACTATCCCGTGAAGCTAGGATCGTGCATTCTTTGAATTCTTTGCTTGAAGCCGTATTCATAGAAGAATCGGATGTAAGGGCCCATGTCCCCAAGGAAGTTGGGATGGTCCAAATAACTCTCCCGTAAATTCGGCCACAAAGAGTGTAGAAAACATTGACCAGGTTCGTAGGTGAAAAGGCTCCCAGGATGGACTTAGCTCCCTCCACCAAGGCCTTCTTGTGAACACAGGACTCCCGCATGGCGTGGTAAACAGCCAGGTCATTGGTTTCTTTCTCGGCGGCTTCACGCGCCGCCTGGGCTTGTGAAAGCTCACTCTCAAGCTTTTGATGCGTAGGGAGGCGAGTGTGGCCTTTTTCCTCTTAGTAAGAAGTGAGTCCTCCAGCCTCTTTCAAGCTGCGGGGAGGGGAGCAGATTGGAAGGGCTCCATAGATCGGACAGAAGGATGCCGAGCTGAAAGCGTAAATGCGACATGTATTAAGCTTACACGAGGAGTAGGCTATATCAGAAATTCAATACTAAAGGAAGAAGAGCAATGTTACTCGAGCAAAGTGGCTTACGGCTTGATGTTGTTGTTGGTCCGGGGAGGCCGATTAATCGGTCACAATCCTGGATGGAAATCAGTTCCTAAAGAACTTACTTGCAAAGGGACACGAGGAGTAAGAGTCCACATCGATGGGAGTAGAGGAAAGACCTTGGCTTCGCCTGGTCGGATACTTACGTCGGAAGGTGTCCTTTGAATGAAGAGAACCACACTGGCTGCAGACTTGCTCTTTGTGGTTTTTGAATTCTTCGGAGGAGGGAATCATCCTCGGGGTCTTCCGTGGGAGCAGGAATTGGGGGCGAGTGAGGTGCATCGGGCACGTTATCTTGAGAAGCGGAGTGCAAGAGGGGCCGAGTCGGTGGAATCGGCAGGACCTTCCAAAATCTTGGATAGCCACAACATTTCTGAAAGAGAAAGACAAAAGAGTAACGAGTTAGTGTTGATTATGATCATATTCATAATGTAGAAAAATCGAGTAGTTACCATCGTTCGATTCGAGGGGAACCCTCATAGGACTGAATTTAAAGTGGGAAAGAAGGCGAGGATTAGAGTAGAGATCGGGTAGGTAGAAATACCCGTGAGCATCCACATGGGCGTTCAACATTTGAACCACCTCCGCCGATTAGTGGAGAAAGAGATCTGGTTAGAAGGAGCGTGGGAGATGGATTCTTATAAACCCATTTTTGGTTCTTAAAAGGCCAAGAACGGTCGGAATCTACGAAGACATAGTAATCGGTCCAATCTTTATTGATGTTAGGGCTTTTCCTAGAAACAAGCATTTGCCTTTCACTCGGCCACTCACGTAATGAAAAGGGCCAGCGGTTTTGCGGTTATATCGGGAGAAAAATGGCTCAGGAGATGGCTTCCCTCCATTCTCCTTTAGGAGAATATAGAAAGAAACCATCATCCCGATGGCATTTGGGGGCGAACCGATTCAAAGGGACCCTATAGAAATCGGAGATTTGACACAAGAATTTAGGGAGGGAGCCTTAGCCCGCCTCAACCGCGCATGCGAAAGCGAGGTTGGGGAGTAACCAGATTAGGGTGTTCACCACTGACGGGGTAGGGTTAAGTGGTAACTGAAGAAATTATATTTTCTCGAGATATAGTTTTTGGGTTTTCTTGGTGAGCTTCGAGGAACCCGCGAAGGAGTCCTGCAGTGGCTCCTATCCACCTCCGAAGAGGATGAGGAAACAGGAGAGGAGTCCATGCGGGAGCAAGGGATTAGAGCATGATGGGAGCCTGTGAAGAGTTTCGGCTAGGAGAATGGGTTCTAGAGGAACTCGAAGAAGACATAGATTGAAACCGTATTTACGGAAAGTAAAAGGAAAGAGAAGAAGTTACTGGAGATGAGGAGGAGGATCGAAATGCGGGAGGAAGGATTTCGGCGAAAATTTGTAGTGGAGAAAAGAGAATGTGAACGAAATTATGAGGAAGAAGAGGAATAGGAAAGCGAGACTGATTTGAAATGAAGAGGGAATTAATTCGAGATGTGTATTAGTAAGCAAAATCAAGAGCAGATGCATTCTCGACAACCGGCAAGTTTGGGAGCCGAAGAGTCACTAGACCCCAACAATGCGAGGGAGGATGTATCCGGAAAGCTAAAGTGCAGGGAGGATTTACGTATCCCTGAAAGCTAAAGGCTGCAGGGAGGATTTCCAAATCTTCCTTACTCCGGGGAGCTCCGAGATTGCTCACCGGAGTAGGGGAGTGGTTGATACAGATAAAAATAACGGGCCCAATCGCAAGTAGGGCGCAAATATGCTTAGCCTAATAGGGCCCAATAACGTAACCGAATGCCCTCAATAGAGGGAGAAAAATCCAAGGTGGGCTCGAGCCCACTCCCGACTGCATGCAGCCACGGAGCCTAAGCTACAAATGGGCCCCGAGGCCCAAACCTAACTGTAGGTGGGCCACGAGGCCCAAACCTAATCTGCAGTGGCCGCCAGTGCCCAAAGTGCGAGATTCGAAGCCCGCAAGCGGATATGACCGAGGCCCATGTGGGCGAGTTATCCTGATAAGACCGAGAAAGGTGAGAGACAACAAACAGCTTGAGATAATTAAGGCCCAAGTCAAGGAATATTCCCCATATTCTTAATTGACTGGGTCCAACCTCCGTCGAGGAGGGAGAACGTAGGCACAATCAGTTTTTGAGAAAGAAGATATCCACGCCACGACATCATGAGGAAACGTGCGGGATAATGCCCTAACACCGTGGTAACGGTTATTACTCCACAAGTACGTATAAATAACACTCTCGAAGGGAGGTAACGGTATCGAATAACTATCATTCTTACTTAGCTACTTCCTACGTACTTTCTTGAGTGTTTTCCGGTGATCCGACTTAAGCGTCGGAGTGCCTACGCCGGAGAACCCTCCGGCGTGTTTTGTAGGTACGTTCGTGAGAAGGAAGCTAGGGATTACATTGCGTAAAGACGTTACCCACGTAGAACCCGGAGTGGGGAAAGCGGGCCCGGAGTCAGTTTTTAAGCATCAATATCCGTTGGATCCGCCCCGCCCGACCAGGATCCGCGAATTTCTTTATTTGAATATAGATATATATGGATTATTTCACAGATGTAGGATCCGTGAAATATTTCATATGAGAATTTGTCTAATTGTTTCGTTAAATAGAACTCCATGCATTCTACGCAAAAGTGTTACTTATAATTTAAATTTAAACAAATTGAAAGCAAAATCTTCGCATAACTTTTAAAATTATAGAATTAATTAAAAATTAGACATCATTATCAAACTAAAATGAATTTCCAAATAAAAGTTTGCCTTTAAAAATGTAAAAAATTATGAGATAATTTTTCGTTAATCTCTAATCCAAAAGATGATATTGAGGTGCTTTTAACAAATTATATCTCTTTCTAAAATAGCATCAACTTTTCCTTGCAACAATGTATAACTTATTTCTAATTATCTACCAAATGCTTAAAATTATATTTTTCTACCTAGTTTTGTATGTTTTTTTAAACACTATTAATTTTCGACGTTTCATTGTAAAACTAAGTATACATTTAATAGGTATTAATTATTTTTACTAAATAAAATTATTATTAAATTAATATTTTTAATAAAATAATTAATGTAGTGTATTTATATAAACTACTAGCTAGTTCAAGTTCACGATTGATGCGAGATAAAAATACCGGGCCCAACTATACGTGGGGCTCAAGTATATTCGGCCCAACAGGCCCAAATGATATAAATAATATACCCGAAGGGAGGTAACTTGATCATACTAACTATCACTCTTACTTAGCTACTTCTTATGTCCTTGCCTATTCTTTTCTTTAGTGTTTTCCGGTAATCCGACTTGAGCGTCGGAGTCCTACGCCGGAGAACCCTCCGGCGTGTTTTGTAGGTGTGTTTGTTCAAGAAGAGCTAGGGATCGTGACCGCATAAAGGCTTTACTCAGGTGCGTGATTAGGGTGAATTATTGCATGATAATTGTGTGCTTTATTATCTCAAATTGATATGACTTTCATGTTAATTCACTATTATTTGGTCCAATTGAACTTAATTATTTAATTTGACATTACGAGTTTAAATTACGGGTTCGAGGCTAATTTTGAGGGTAAATTGAGGATATTTTTGTTATTCACATTAATGGAAAAACTGCATGGTATGAAAGAGGGTTGAGAGACGGTCGTAACGCAAAAGAATCGGGTCAAACGGAGTTCGTATGCAAAAGATATGGTCGAACGAAGTTGTGGTAGGCAAATCAAGATGATACACCCATCAGATTAGTGAATACACTCACAACCGAATACATCAAATACCCACCATTCCGATGAGTTCACCCACCATCGTTTTTCACGTGCCTACGCAACCACCATCTTCTCCCCAACCTGCAAATTCTCAGCAACCACAAATCCAAACATAGCCCATCGCCGATAACCCACCAATCGCCGATAACACAACGACGCCGACGAACACCCATCACCACCGCCTCCGTCCCTAAACGTCGTCGCCTCTCGGAATCCCAACCAGCACCGCCCCTCTTTACAATCATCGCCTTCGGTGTCGTCGCGTCTATCACCACCAATCATCGCACAACCACTGCCGAAAAGCCGCTGCCGCTCGGACCATTGCGCAGCCTTTCTTCATCATTGCCTTCGACATTGTAGAATCCCATCGCAGTATTGATTTCTCACTCGGGCTTCACATTTTTGACTCGATCCAAGCCGCACCTCCATTCGAGTCGAGACGAAGAAATCTTCCATTACGCTTTCTCAACTCTGCCATCAATCTCACCTCGACTCGGCTACCATTTCCCCTGGTCCCGCCGAGTGGCATGTTTAAGCAAAAAGTGCAATCACGTTTCTTCCCAGCGCTAATTTCTTTTTCTTTCTCGGCCATTGGGAGCGTGCCACGTGAGGGAATATTCCCTTACCATTTTTACTTTGATTTTCATCAGATTAAAGAGGAGATTATTAGCGGCGAGAGGAGACATTAGGAGCGCAGAAATTAGAAGAGAAAAAATAGGGCTTAATTCCTACACACACATAGCTAGATTTTGCATTTCTTCTCAAATTTTGATGATCAAAGGATGGTTTTTAATGTTTGGACGCTAATTAAGTGATATTTTTTTCTTTTAATTTCGATTGTGTTGGCTCAATCTCTTGTTATGACAATTATTTATTTCCTTAATGTTATGGGTTTAATTTCTTTTATCATGTTTTACTAATTCCTTAGTGCTAGGGTGTTTTGATGCTTATGGGTGATTGAGTATTGTGTTGAATTCTTATGGGTAATTTTGATTGTTGGTTAGTTAATTTGATTGATGAGGTTTGAATGATCTATTAGCTTAGTTGTTCTCTAATTTTATGCTTAGTTGTTTGATTATTGCAAGGACACTTGGATAGTTCTAATGACTCATTTGGGTGAGGGTTTAATTAAGTAATTAGAGTTAATATTGGTTTAATGCAAGGAGACTTGATTAATACCATTAGAAATACATTAATTTTACACTAGATGCTTAGACGAATAATCGGGTAATTAGTGAAGAGACCATAGGTAAGGTGCCTTATTATCGAAGGGAAGACACACTAGGGGAACCTATTGACTCGTGTTCTTGCCCGGGAGAAAAGGGTGACTTAGTCCTCTCAAACTTTCGAGCTTAAATCGTAGCGTAATTCCTAGGCTTACCAAGTACGGAATTATTGTTTGATTAAAAATTTGCTCTTATTAATTGTTTGACATGATAAATGCTCATTTGAATTTGTTGCATGTTTGATCTCCATTTGTTGATAAGCACCGAGCACATCTTTATTATTGATTGCACTTCGTGTTAGTTAATTTTCGTTGATTGTTTTTACTTTCTAGTTTAATTGCGTTGATTGTTCTTGTTAATTGTTAGGTGTGTGTTAGTTAGCAATGTTTGTTGCACCAACTTGTCTCTCATTGGTAATGAGAAAATTGTGTGATTTTTTTTTTTGTGAATATTGAGCTTAAGTGTGGATTTCATTCTTATCTTTGAGTCTATTTGATGTGAATTTGATGAGGTGTTATGCTTGGAGGTATGTACGTGGCATATTTATTTTGATTGATGGACATGGTGAACTTGTGATGTGATGATGAGTTGATTGGTTGCTTGATTCTAGCATGAAAGTTATCTTGTGATGATGAGTGTAATGTAGAGTGCTTATTCTCTTTGCTAATTTTTAAGCCCGTGAGCTTTTGAACCTCTTGAATCGTGCATAAAAACGGTTGATTCCTTATTAAGTGCATCATTTGCAATTGTGCAGGCTAGAACTTGCCTATAGACTTATTGAAGTTGAGTTTTGTGTGGATCTATGAAGATGATTTGTGGCCATGTTTGGTTTGACAAGCTACTTAGCCAAAATTTACCCCACCAATGTCATTGATTTCCCTCATAAGCCAATTTGTGTCTTAAAGCCTTATTCTTTAGCAAGGTTGTGAAATTAAGTCATTTTGCCTATCCTTATGAGCCTTTGTTCCCATATGTTTAGTAGAGCATGATTGTTGGCAAAAGAATGGTGAAGTGAAATCGAGAAAGTATGGTGGTATGATTGGGATAAGTGTGATACGATAAAGAAAAGAAAGAAAAGAAAAGAGGTTGAAAAGAAAAAAAAATTGAATTGAATGGTGAAAATGAAAAAAAATCATGAGAAGAAAATTCAATTTGAGCTTGAATGCAAAAGAAAATCTCAAAGGTGTTGGTAGTGAATGTTATGTGAAAAGAATGAAAATGAAAAGAAAGAGTGGTGTTTGTTGAAATGAGGTGAAAATTGCATTGAATTATATGTTCAACATTCATTGCTCTACTAACATTGAGTCACTTCTTCCAAATTCACCCATCTTATCCAAAGAGCCTTCATTACAACCTCTTGAAAAGATCTCTTTGATTCATAGTTGATGAACAAAATGAATGACCGAGATTGAGTCTTGTGGCAAGCATATGGTGTGTATGGTTGTAATTTGATGATTGAGTGCCTAAATTGCCCTTATACACTTGTGTGATGAGAGATACACTCCTAGGAAGGAGCATTGAGAAAGCATTTGAATTGTATCTTGTCAAAGCATGGTATTTTTGAGTGATAGTTAAAAGTGGCATTGAAAACTTGTATTCACTAATGAGTTTGATTGTACTAATTTCAATCTTTTGCCATGTGACATAGTTGCACTTCGTGTTAGTTAATTTTCGTTGATTGCTTTTGTTAATCGTTGCTTGAACTCGTTGAATGACTTGTGCTACAATTGTGATTAAAATAGTAAATTTAAGGCTATCTCCCACTTGATTCCCTTGGATCGATAATTTAATTGGGTAACTTACTTGCTACACGATCCCTTTACACTTGAAGGATGAGTGTTTGCTTTTAAGCTTATCGGTGGGGAAATGGGCCAAGTTAGTTTTTACGCAATAATTGGCGCCCGGCGGAAAGAAGAGCTGAGACGTGAGGTTCAACTTCTTTTCTATCATTGGAAAGAAAGAAAGCATGACTGTGAACATACACCGATGAGACTGATTGCATTAGTACCGGCTCGGGGAAGGACAGCCCCTTCAAATCCTACCCAAGGCGTAGCTGTCCCCTAACCCTATACCACCACTTGTCGTGCCCAACGGTGGAGGTCCACCACTTGTTACGGTGGCTCAAGACGATAACTCAACTCTTGGTCGGCGCCACCTGGAGTAGGAGTTGCTATTAGGGAGAGAGAAGCTAGTCTACCCGCTTCTTCTTCGCAATTCCGGAGGGAATCCCCTTAGCCGGGTTCTAGGAAGTACCAATACTCCGTCGATGGGGGCACCTCATATGATGCCGGCACCACCGCCACCATCGCCCTCACTCGGGAGCAACTAGATGACATAGGGGCCCCGCTGCAAGGAGAACGAGGGAAGCAGGATCGGGAAACCTGCCCGCTCGATCTCGGCCGGGGGTGACGTGGCGGTGATGAGCATCAAGAAGAACGAAGACGAGAGGTGGAGTCCGAAACCAGGAAGAGGTCCCGGGAGAGGAAGGAGTCCAAGAAAGAAGGTCTGCCAGCTTCCTCGAGCGAGGGACGTCGGCTGCTGAAGAAAAGTGCACGGGAAGGAGATAGCCCCATGCGGTGAGGAAGTAAGATCGAGGACGAGGAGGAGGGTACAAGAGATACCCATTCGAAGCTATGAAGGATCGGATCAAGTCCCTAAGAAAACAGATAGATAACATGAAGCACTAGATAGAAAACCGGGATAATATGCCTCGACCCATTCTGAGGTTGTCAATTCACTAAGAGCATTTGACAGGATGAATTGCCTAACAATTTTAAGCCTCTTAATTATGAGTATGATGTTGTGGCTGACCCCTATGACCATTTGGTGAGATTTGAAAATTCAGCCCTCCTCCATCGATATGAGGAGGCTGTGAAGTGCAGGTCTTTCTAACCACTGTCTAAGCGAGCAGCGGTGGTTCAGCCAGCCTGAGCCCAATTCCATTAGCTCTTTTGAGCAGTTCGGAGAGCTTTTCCTACATCGGTTGCAGCGCGAGAAGGCAACCTAGAGCTACGTTGACATTGTTCAAGATGAAGCAGGAGAAAGTGAGAGCACAGGGGCCTTTATGAAGAGATTCAACTAGGCGTCACTAGAGGTTCCAACCACCACTCCAAGTCAAAATCAATGTTTTTACTTGCAATCTCCGAGATGGAGACCTGTTTTCTTCCCTAGCAAAAGTCGGTTCAAACATTCGATGAGTTGCCGAGGAGAGGAGAGAAGTACGTCACGCTGGAAGAAGTTAGAAAATCGAAAAGAGCAGAGGTCAAGCCAAGTGGACCTGAAAAAAAAGAGGAGTCTGCAAAGAAAAGCTCAACGATGGAGCCGAGAGAAGGCAAGAAAATCCGAGACCTCGCTCCAGTGTTTGATAAGTACACCCCAAGCCGGAGCCGGCGGAGCTCTTGGAAGTAGCATCCGACCACCCGTAAATGAAGTTTCCCTAGTCATGATCTAGAGGGTTGCTGAAGCCCAAATCGAGATAAGTTTTGTCGTTTCCATAACGAATATGGGCATGACACTAAAAATTATTTTCACTTGCGTGATGAGATTGAAAGGATGATCCAAGCGAGGTCATCTTAAAGAATTTGTCTATAGAGATCGGGCCAGTTCCTGGGACAAAAACAAAGGAGGCTGATGATAAAGGCGATGAGAAGAGAAAGATGATCGAGGTGAAGGCGGAAGAAAGGCCCTCACAGTAAGAGAGGACAAATCCAGATGATTGTTGGAGGTCCAGCTGAAGGAGACTCGTTTCGGGCATGCAAAAGCTGGAGAGAGGATCCTAAGGAAAGAGGTTAGAGAAATGTCGAGCGAGGCGGATCGGAAGGAGGTGGGGCATACACCTCAAATCCACTTCCGAGAGGATGGAGGACTCGGGAAAGAGGCCCACAGTGATGCTCTAGTCATCACTACCGATGTAGCAGATACACCGTTGCGAGGATCTTTGTAGATACAGGGAGCTTAGCGGACATCATTTTCATGGGTTGTTTCAAGAAAATGAACCTAAATGCAGAATTATAGCCGGTGGACACAACGCTATATGGATTTACAGGAAGGGCAATTCACCCTCTTGGCCGGAGCAACCCTCCGGGTAGGGCTTGGCGAAGCTCCACGGAGGAGGGTGGTAATGGCGAATTTTTATTGTCGATGTACCATCTTCTTATAACATGATCTTTGGTAGGCCGTATTGAATTTATTTCAGGTGGTTATATCAATATATCGCATGAAACTTAAGTTTCCGGTGATGGTGGGTGAAGTAGGCGGTGACCAAGCGTAATCCGAAATGCTACGTGGAGGCGGTAAAGATAGGCGACAAAGAGCCGCATCATCACGGCTGAAAAGAGACAAGGAGGTTGATCGTGTATCCAAAAGGTGTAAAGTCACGGAGGAAGCTGATCCTCGAAGATAAGAGCTGAAGAGGAACAAATGATGGTTGAGTTGTATCTAGGCAAGGTGGGGTATACAACAAGGATTGGTGCCCGATTGGAGCCGAGGATTGGAAGAGGAGCTGGTAGCATCTTTGCAATGAAATGCAGATATATTTGCTTTTTCTTCCTCGATATGACAAGTATTTCGGAAGAGGTGGCGATTCACCATCTCAACGTGGATCCAAAGGCTAAGCCAATTAAGCGAAGGCGAGAGTCTTCGGACGAGAAAAAGATGTCATCAAAAAGGCGAAGCGGAGAAGGCTGCTACAGGCGGAGACATGATAAGCGGATCGATTTCCCACCTGCCTATCTAATGCGGTGTTGGTGGCAAAACCAGGGAAATGGAGAATGTGCATAGATTTTGGGATTTAAACAAAGCATGCCCCAAGGATTACTATCTATTACCCAGATTGACCGGATGGTCGATTCTACTTCGAGTTTGAATTGCTAAGCATGATGGACGCCTACCAAGGCTACCATCAAATACTGATTTTTCCACCAGATATTCCAAAGGTGAGTTTCATTATTGTTAGTGGAACTTTTTGCTATATTAGAATGCATTTTGGACTAATGAATGCGGGAGCAACCTACCATAGAATGGTTGACAAGATGTTTAAAAACCAGCTAGGGAGATACATGGAGGTTTACGTGGACGATATCTTTGGTAAAGAGTGTGAAGGCGGAGGACACGTGGCTGACTGGAGGAAGCTTTTTCGGTGTTAAGTTCGAATAGCATAAAGCGAGAATCTAGCGAAGTGTTCCTTTGGAGTAAGGTCTGGAAAATTCCTCGGATACATAGTGACCCAAGCGGGTATTGAAGTCAAGCCTACCAAGGTAATAGTTGTGCTCGACATGCAGCCACCTACTAATATCAAGGAGTGTAGAAACTAAACGGAAGGATTACCGCATTAAGCATATTTATAGCCAGATCTGCAGAGAGGAGTTATCCCTTCTTGAGAATTTTGAGAAAGGGATCCAAGTTCGAGTGGGACGAGCAATGCCAGCAGGCATTCGAGGAGCTCAAACAACATCCGGCCCGATTACTTATGTTAACGAAGCCAGCACTGGGAGACACTCTACCTTTACCTTTTGTTAGGTGGGGTTTAACTTAGCTCGGTGTTGGTAAGGGAGGAGGGGTCAACCGAAACCTATTTACTATATTAGTAAACTGATCCAAGGAGCGAGAGGAAAGATACTCGAGAGATAGAGAAGGCAGCCCTAACTATAATGGTCATGGCTCGGAGGTTACGACCTTAATTTTTGTCACATAAGATCATTGTTTGGACTAGTTATCTTCTCAAACCTGATAATTGGCGAGCCGATCTCTCAAGGAGGATGGTTAAGTAGGTCATCGAGTTGTATGACATGGATTTCGAGCCACGGAGGACTATCAAAGCACAAGCCTTGCTTGACTTTATTCAGGAAACTACACGTGCGCAGCAGAAGGATAATGGAGAGTATATGTGGGTGGAGTCCGTATCTATGCAAGGTTGCGGAGCTTGCATCGTGATTATCGACCTAGAGGGCCAGAAACGCAAGTTGCGGTGAGGTTCAAATTTATTATCTCAAACAACGGAGCTGAGTACAAGGCCTTAATTCGAGGAGCAGAGATGGCCACGGAGGCTGGGAACAGCTCGGGTGGTCGTGTTCTCGTATCCCGAGCTTGTAACCCAGCGGAGTTACAGGTGGGTATGAAGCAAAGGATGAAAAAATGATAGACTATCTCAAGTGAGTAGCGGAGGCTGCGGGGTAGATTAATTTTTTGAGGTTAGACAGATACCTCGGGAACAAAACTCTAGAGCGGATAGCTTTGTCCAAGCTGGCGAGTTCCGCTACATTGTAGGGAGGGGGAAGATCACCTGGTGACTGCGAAGCGAAGCTACGACTTTCTCAATAGGGGTCATCTGGTGAGGATGATTGGAGAACCAGTGTTATCGAGCATCTTTGCGAGACACGGAGAGCTACCCGAGATAAAAAAGAGCTCAAAGATGGAGGATCCGAATACAATGATTGAAGATAAGATGTACCGGCGTTCCTTCACGCCGCCTTACTTGAGGTGTTTATCCACCCAAGAAGGGAGGTACATTATTAAAGATATTTATAAAGGTTGTTGTGTTGACCATGCAAGAGCTCGAGCAATAGTTCGAAAAGCCATCGAGGGTTGTATATTTCTGGCCCACCATGACCCGAGGATGCCAAAGGCTGGGTGAAGACATGTGAGAAATATATCTGCTGCAGTTTGGCATACCTAGGATTCTCGTGTTAGATAATGGGACCCGATTCATGGGAACCATGGTGCGAGAATGGTGTGATAATCTTAAAATCACTCGAGAGGTTCACCTCGGTGGCACATCCCGAGGCCAATGGACGGTGGAGGTCACCAACAGTAGCGATTGTGAGCGGGATACGCGCCCATTTGGATAAAGCTGGAGGTAGGTGGGTAGATGAGCTGGAATCGGTTACGTGGGCTTATCGAACCACCCTTAGAGAGCCAACAAGAGTCCCCCTTTCATCTAGTGTACGGGCAGTGAAGTGATACCTTCGAGGTGGGAATTGAAACGCACCATCTAGCCCACTTCCAGGAAGACGAGGAACGAGGAACTAATGAGAGAAAACCTGGATATGCTTTGGAGGAAGAGCGAGAGATAGCTCACTTGAAAGCCGAAAGATACAAGAACCGAGTAAAGGCTGCCTACGACCGAAAAGTCATAAGCCGGAGGTTTGAGGAAGGAGACCAGGTACTAAGGCAAGTTGATGCCTTGAAGAATAGTGGAAAGCTGGACCCGAAATGGGAAGGGCCTTACAAAGTGATCAAAGTCCTTAGAGGAAGGGCTTACGAGTTGCGGGATATGGAAGGAAATCGAGTTGCAAGACTGCTGGAATGTCTGCCACTTGAAGAGATTTTATGCTTAAAAGGAAATACCTACCTCGCTCCAAGTAGGTGGTCTTTTTTTCTGTTTTAGAGTTATTTTATTTATGTCATTTGAATTCTTGAGTTTGATGTAATTTGGTTCCACCGGTACTCTTTTTTCCCTGCCTACGGGTTTCCCATGGGGTTTTACCGTAGATAAATTTTTAAAGAGGCTGGCCAAGTTAGATATGACTTGCATTGATCGATTATGGTCAATGGAACAACTTTGTTTATTAATTAATGAAAGAGATTCTTCATTATTCATGAGTTTGACACTTTATTCTTTCGCTGATTACGATTGAGATGATAAGATTGCGTGATATTTAATACAATCAAATCACAACACATGATTGATTGTACGAATGGATAACTTTTGTGAAGTTACTAGAAAGCATTCAGTGAGAAAAATAAATATGATGAACACTTGCGGGTTGAATTTAATTCAATTGAAATTAAGTTAAACCTACAAAAGAGGTTTAGCTAATTTGAACCCGAGAGAGGGTTACGAAAAAAAGAAGCTAAGAGATAGCTTTGAGATACTAAGTTAAACCTGCGAAAGGGTTTAACCAGCCTAAACTCGAGAGAGGGTTACGAGAAAAGAAGCTAAGAGATAGCTTCGAGTTACTAAGTTAAACCTGCGAAAGGGTTTAACCAACCTAAACCCAGAGAGGGTTACGAGAAAAGAAACTAAGAGATAGCTTCGAGATACTAAGTTAAACTGCAGAAAGGGTTTAATCAACCTAACCCGAGAGAGGGTTACGAGAAAAGAAGCTAAGAGATAGCATCGAGATACTAAGTTAAACCTGCATAAAGGGTTTAACCAACCTATACCAGAGAGGGCTACGAGAAAAGAAGCTAAGAGATAGCTTCGAGATACTACGTTAAACCTGCAGAAAGGGTTTAACCAACCAAAACCCAGAGAGGGTTATAAGAAAATAAGCTAAGAAATAGCTTCGAGATACTAAGTTAAACCTGTAGAAAGGATTTAACCAACCTAAACCCAGAGAGGGTTACGAGAAAATATGCTAAGAGATAGCTTCGAGATACTAAGTTAAACCGCTCGAAAGGGTTTAACCAACCTAAACCTAAAGAGGGTTACGAGAAAAGAAGCTAAGAGATAGCTTGAAATACTAAGTCGAACCTATAGAAGGGGTTTAGCGGACCTAAACTCGGGAAGGGTTATAGGTATTGCAACCGAGAGATGGTTTTGAAATCGCCGGATAAAATTTAACCAGGATAAACCCAGAGAGGGTTGCCATACAAAAGCTAAGAGATAGCTTCGAGGAACGCAGAGTTAAGCCTACAGAGAATGCTTAACCGACTCAAACCTGGATAAGGTTTTCAGAATTAATAGCTAGGAGAGATAGCTTGAATACTAAAATAAATCTATGGTAAGGGTTTAACTAACCTAAACCCGAGAAAGGGTTATGAAAATTACGACTAAGAGATGATTTGGAAATCGGTTAACCGAGAGTAAACCCAGAGAGGGTCACGAGAAAAACAGCTAAGAAATAGCTTGAAAAGGAAAAGTTAAACCTACGAGTAAAGGTTTAACTAAACTAAGGCTACGGAAAGGGTTTGATTAACCCCGAGCTTAGATGGGGTTTCGAATTACACCCGAGAAAAGGTTGCGAGATCCATTTGAGATAGAGGTTTGACAAAGTTTAGAGTAAACCTGTTAATAGGTGGTTGACTAACCTAAACAAGGGTTACGAGAGCTGAAGACGGGATATCTTCAAAAGGAAAATTAAGTTAAACCTATAAAGTTTTACTTAAACCCGGAGATTTCGAGCTTGAGAAAGCAAGAACTAAGTTAAGTTGTAATGCTTAGCTAAGAGAAGGGTTTTTTTTTCTAAGATGGAGACTAGGAGGATCTAGCTTAAGAAAGTATTAACTCGTAAAATCATTAACTAAACCTATCAATAGGCTGGAAGATTGAAAACACCGACCTTTAGAATAAAGGGGTAAGTCCTGTGTAGAAAGTGGGTTATTGTTGGTCCCGGACGAGATGTGCAAGGAGGTGGAAAGTCTAAAAGGGGGTTGAATAGACTTTACCACACTCAAAACTTTTTCCACTTTTTGTGAGCCGAGTGTGAGGTTAGAAGGCTTTGAAGTCTTCTCTGACAAGGTACTCGAGTGTGCTAGGTGTGATCAGCAGACTTCGGAAACTCGAAGTCTTCTCGATGGTGCGGAAGCTAATCTCATGTGTATTTGAAACACCCTTTTTAATGAAAACCTTCTTGATAAATACTTAGCAAGTTTCGGTGCAGTTTATTAAAACAATGATGAATGAGCAGCTTATAAGTATGTATGCGAAAGCTTGTAAAAACACAAGGATTTTTATAGTGGTTCGGATACAACGATCCTATGTCCACTCTCCCCGATTCCACAGGGGCTTACTATCCACCAAAACTGGTCTTGTCTCCTCTAATCTCCTCGAGGATTCGACCACAGAAGTTTAACAAGTTCCTGCCCTTGGTACAATCAATGTGATCTTCGAGTGTTAACTCTTAGATCTAAAACAATCAACCTTTTCTCTTACAGAGATAATGAAAGGTGATTTACACTTCCTTGACCAAAAACAAATCTCTTTAAGAATATCAACGAATTAAATCGATTTCGATACGAAGAATTATGCGTGAACTGCTATAAGTGAAGATTGATTTTTCTTGATGTTTCTCGTAGCGTGTATCTTAAAATCCTTCACTTCAGGTTTTATATGATCCTAAGTTTGACTAGCCGTTAGGCTAATTTGTCAATCAGTCTTCAAGAAATGGTAAGTGATCGTTGGAAGATTTTTTTGACTTTGGATAATTAATTGTCTGAAATCAATCAATTATATCTTGATTGATCTTGATTGATAATTCAATCTTCCCTAGATTGATATCGGATATCTCTGAATTATCCTTCGACTTTTGTTAACCCCGATGAATCTCTCAAAGTCAACTCTAGCAACCTTACACCTTGCTCCGGCCAGTTCCAAAGCTATACGTACAGATTCCAACCTTGCTATCTTCACTTAAACCTTTCTTGACAACACCCTTTTTGCATATGCCTTCCTTTAACTTCACGACGCCCTTCTAGATGACTTGAACAAGATCTTTCTTAGATCCTTAAGTCTTCTTATCGGCGACCTTGATTCTCAATCAATACGAGATCTTCGTGTCAAGCCTAGCAAGATTAACTATACTAAAACATAAACCATATCTAGATCATCGGTGACTAACGAGGTTCAGCTGGTCCTATTACACTTAGGTTTTAGGAACATCATCAAAACATTCAAATTCTAATCCTAACAAATTCCCCCTTTTTGATGATGTTAAAACCTTCTTGAGAACCCGTAAAAAAAAACCTTCTTGAGAACCTGCACATAAACAAAGATACACGAAAAGAAGACAAGAAGAGACCTTTAAAAAGATCTCAAATGAAATCAGATGACAACAAGAAGTTGTCTTGGCGCAAAACATTCACTTCTATTAATATGGAGATATCGGTACATTTCTGAAGTGAAATGCAAAAGGAGCAAGAGATAATAAAGAAATGCATAAAAAAAAAGCAGACTACATCGGCTTCCCATCCAGTGAGACTATCTTCCCAACCAGCAACCTTCATATCTTCCTCAGTCATACCTTCGAAACCCTGTTTGAACATTCAGCCACTCGTACACTCTATCATAGAGTTCCCTGTTATATGTTCCAATAGGTGGGTGACCTCGGCCAAGCATATTTTAAGCGTCCTGCGAACACTCGGTGGTCGAACTTTCCATCTCTTGTGGATGGAGTAGGAATCTTTTCAAAATCAGCGCTTGAAGGTTTAGGTTGAACTCAACGAAGCTTTCAAAATCTCTGCCCAAAGATCACTGTGCCTTTCCTCCATCCAAGCAAAGAATGTTTCATTTGTTGTGGCCCCGATGCCGATACTTTTGCACACATAGTATGAGCAAATGAAATCTCTCTTTCTTGCTTTCCAGTCCTCAATCCTCTCGGGAGGGCAGCAATCATCCACATATCCATCGGTGTTGTGGGGAGGATAAAGTCTTCCTCGGCCTCTGCTCCAGCAGCTTCTTTCCTTTCCTACTTTGCTTCTTCTTTGATACGGTGGCTTTGCAGCAACCTTCTTCGGTATGAACATCTTCTTACATTTCTTGTCCAAAACATCCACCTCTCTTCCTTGCTTTCCGAGGAGTTTGATCATCTTGTGACTGTCCTTTTCCTCCATCCTTCTAGTTTCTAAATCGGCAAGGAAAGCTTTCTCATGCAAAGCTTCCAACTCTTCTTCACAGACTTTCCTTTTTCAACTTTTTCGTACATCTTAACCAACCTTCTCCTTTTCAACGGTTGGGAACTTTGACCTTCGCTCACGCCAAGCAGACTCTCGCAAAGCCTCTTCAACTCTGCCTTCTCTTTCCGTTCCAGCAAGAAATTTTCAAAGCCTCAGCCTATCTTTCATCTCCTTCAATTCTTTATCCTTTGCCTCATCTCTCTCAACCATCTCGATTCTCAATCGGCCTTCCCCCTTTTAACATCATTCAAAAGAGGGGTCCGGTGAGCTTCCATCTCCAGCATCTTGGAAAGAATATCCCGTCTGTACGCAGTAAACTTCTCTGTAAACTTTTTCAGCTCAGCAAACTTCGGTTGCTATTGGAGAAGCAATCTTCTCATCGATTGTTAGCATATCTTTGAGCAATGACAGCAGTGATGTCAGTGCGATGCTATGATCTCCGTCAATTTGGCATTCGCCTCTTGCACAATAGCGATTTGTTTTCCCATCTCCAGCAGGGAAGATTGAATGGCCGCATTACGATCAATTCCTTGGCGTAGCTGCGCATCCATGCCATAGTTTAGCTAAGCGATCCTCCATCTTTGTCCTAAATCTGTCCTCAATCAACTCTCTTTCAAGCAAACACTTTCCGAGATTAGCTTCAACCTTCTCTCCTTCAGCCTTTACACTCTCAACATGCGTCCTAACCTTATTTATGTTATTCAACATCATGCCGAGAAGAGTTTCGATAATGGTCTCCTGCCGCTCGAGAAAACATATCGGCAGCAGTTTGACGGATCAAGGAGGGGGCCGTCAATTGCAGCTTCGATGTAGGACTTTGAAGACTCAATAGACTCAGCAAGAGGGGTATATTTAGCAGCCAATACAAAAAACATTGAAGCATCTTTGTTGTGTTAACTCGGCAAACTTTGCAGAGTAAGAGTTATACAAATCCTCATGAACAACAACAGCATAAAGTTGGGCAAGCATACGAGATGTAAAATCGGGAAGAGGAGGGATAGAAGAGACACCTTTCCTGATTTCTTCGAGTCATTGTAAAGGGAGGAATTGAACCATCCTCTGCGAGGCTCTGGTTCATCCAACGGTCGAGCAACTAGGCAAGCAATCGATAGTCCAGAGGTTAAGTCAAATGCTCTAGCTACGCCCGCCTTGGTCTCGTAACTCAAACTCCCACAGAGAACTCATTGTGACCAATCTCATTTGCCAAAAGAATGAGATCATCAATCGCTCCAAGCCTTGCATTCTTCCATACCGGGATATCTATCGGCAAGCTACGCTCCTCCGAAAAATCCTGCAATCTGGGAAACTTGCTGTCCACCCAAGTAGAAGCCTCAGCCATCAAACACTTCTCAAAGCGGTCCACGTATTCTACCAGCAAGGTTTACCATTTGTACAGACTCCATCGGATCTGCTCCAATCACATTTTCTCCGAGATCACCCTCGGCAACCTAGGTGATAGGCTCGGCGGCACCCATGCCCGCAACATCATCGCCAACTTCCATCGGTGCAGGTGACTTTGAAGAAGAAGGAATTTCAGAAAGAGAGGGAAACGTAATTGGTACTGTTCCTTCTCACCGGCAGTTTCATGAGAGACCATCTCTTCATCGTCGATATTGGAGAATCATCAACCTCCATTGCATCCTCCGCGGACGAACCTTTCTTGCCGGGAGATACCTTAGGAGGCATATGTGCTCCTCTGGTACGATCGCTCACCGAATCCTTCCGAGTTACCATAGTTAACCTCTTCGCCTTCCTCTGTGGTGAGTGTGAAATCGGAATCGATCTTCGCTACCGAAGACTTGAGAGTCTTCTCCCCTGAACTAGTAGCCTTGGAACTTGCTTTGGAGCCTGTTCACCGACACTCTTAGATGGGTTATCCGAATCATTCACCATCTCATCTTTCCCGATATCATTAGTCTCGGGAGCAACCTCCGTAATTGACAACACATCGGCGAGGCTCTTCCTCAACTTCAACCTGATTTTCTTCATCATCGAATCGGGAGGACCACTGAGCTCCTCATCCTTATTCAAAGCATAAACTTTGCCTTAGTATATGGTTTCGTCCACTTCGGGTCCCACGCTGTGTTAGGCATCACCTTCTCCAAAGCAACACTGTAATCTTGTTTGACATGGAAACATACGGTTCCACAGCCCACACCTTAACCTCTGGATGTCCGTCCACCTCGGTCCGAAAGAATCGATTCTTTTCCTTTTGTAGAATCTCAAAGAACTTACTGACCCAGTCACACTCCACTCCATCCACAATCGCCTTCAAAGCACAAAGATGCCTCGACTCAATGAGTCCATACTCTGTCGTTCCCCAAACATGACCTTTACCATGATGTCAAACAACGGTCTGTATTTTCGCTTAAGATATGCTTTCTTCAAGTCCGACACATGATGACGACATGACGCTAGAGAGCGAAAGGCTTCGAGATGATTTTCCGACATATATGATTCTCGGTCAATGCCTTGAAGAGACAAACCCACGTGTTCATGAACATCCTGCCGTCGATGGTCAAACTTTGACCAAACAACTGCCGTTTTGATGCTTTGTTCCGCCCAAACTCGCCACGAACCGAACTCGAACAACGTAGGCATCAAGAGTCCGTCGTTCAAGAATGGGCTGAGCAAATCCACCGATAGTTTGCTCCGCACTTT
This sequence comes from Paraleonurus japonicus, assembly GCA_030762865.1. NCBI lineage: Eukaryota > Viridiplantae > Streptophyta > Magnoliopsida > Lamiales > Lamiaceae > Paraleonurus > Paraleonurus japonicus. Next base: position 44,648,484 of record CM061054.1, read on the forward strand.
CTCCGATAAGGCCAAAGGATCTAGAGTCTTGTGTTTCCCTGCGACCTTTTCGAAGAAGAGGATTGTTTTGGAGCCATTGATATTAAAGCGAAATTGATCAAGTTTAGGAAGAAGGAAAAATAGAGAATGAAGATAAGGAGCAATGAAAGAGAAAGAGATGAGAAAATCAATTTATAAGAGAGAAGAATGAAACCGCTAAATTTTAAATTACAAAATAAGATTTGAGCGTTGATTTGCATATTGCCTTTGCCAGATCGAGCGATTCTACGAATTAAAGCGGTTGAATTCGAAAAGTGCGTGTCCTCTCTGGATTTAAAAAAATATTTTCCAAAATTAAGAGATTTTTCGGGTCCGCAGAAATAGGAGGTAAAATTATATTTTAAGGAAAAAATTACCCCATAATTTGTGGTTGAAAAGATTTGATTTGACAATTCACAAAATTAATTCCCAATGCCGAGGATAAACGAAGGAATAAAATATTCCAAAAATTATTTTAACCACATAGACTAAAGAATATTTTATTCCGAAATATTTTTCAAACAAATAGACAAGAGCAACCCGAGAGAGAGAGAGAGAGAGATAGAAAAGAGTAAGAAAAACATATACGTCAGTTGATATTGTAATCAACTGATACCACTTTAATCTTGTGTGACAAGCTTTAGAACTTTCTGGAGCAGTTTTGAAGTTCTCTTGACAAGCTTTATACTCTCTTGACAAGCTTTATACTTTCTTGACAAGCTTTATACTCTCTTGACAAGCTTTATACTTAGTGACCTTCTTGACAATGTGTTAACATGATTTTCTTGGATCCAGTAGACCTAATTCTACGGATAGATCTCTAAACCGTGCTTCTCGCCAAAGGTTTCGTAAGTATATGTCTGCTCTCTGTCGATCTGTATGAATCTTTTCCATTCGAATGTTTTTCTTTTCAACATGATCTCTAATAAAGTGATGACGTATATCCACATGCTTGCATCTTGTGTGAAATCTTGGATTCTAGTAATATCAATTACCTTTGTTGCTATCACAAAAGATAGGAATTTCTTTAGTGACAATGTGATAATCTTGCAATTGTTGACTTATCCAAAGTAATTGTGAGTAACAGACTCCCGGCACCATATATTACCTTACGTAGTTGATGTAGCCACTGAAGTTTGCTTCTTAGAAAACCAAGAAACCAGCTTACTTCCAAGAAATTGACATGTGCCCGTGGTTGATTTTCTATCAATTCTACACCTACCATAATCTGAATCGGAATATCCACCGAGTTCCGTGTTATCATCAGCAGGATACCAAAGACCTAAGTTTGTTGTACCCTTGAGATACTTTAAAATCTTCTTTGCTGAATCCAAATGACTTTTCTTTGGATTGGCTTGAAATCAGCGCATACTCCAACTGCGAAGGAAATATCAGTCCGCTGTCAGTTAGATACAAAGAAGGAGCCTATTAATCCTCCGTACATGGTCGATCAACACTTTCACCATCCTCATCTGGATCCATCTTGTAATTTGTCACCATTGGAATTTTTGCATCCTTGCTTGTTAATATTCCAAACTTTTCTAGCATGTGTTTGGTATACTTTGCTTGGTTTATGAATATTCCTTTAGAAGTTTGCTTGACTTGAAGACCTAAGAAATAATTCATTTCTCCCATCATAGACATTTCAAACTTACTTTGCATCAATTTCTTGAATTTTTCACAAAGCTTCTTGTTTGGAGATCCAAAGATGATATCGTCCACATAGATCTCGTACTAATAGAATATCTTGTTCTTCTTCAATTCTGAACAAGGTTCGATCAATCTTTCCTTTACTGAATCCATGATCAAGTAAAAGCTGCGATAGTGTGTCATACCAAGCTCGAGGAGCTTGCTTTAGTCCATATAGAGCTTTCTTTAGACGGTAGACTTTATTTCCTTGAACAAAACCTCGGGGTTGTTCAACGTATACTTCCTCGCAGAACTCCATTTAGAAACGCAGACTTTACGTCCATTTGATATACTCGATTTCATATATGCTGCGTACGCAAGGAATAATCTTATAGCTTCTAATCTGGCTACAGTGCAAATGTCTCGTCATTGTCAATTCCTTCGATTGTGAGTAACCTTGCGCAACAAGCCTTGCTTTATTTCTCGTGACTTCATCTTTCTTATTTTTCTTGTTCTAGAAAACCCACTTCGCTCCAATCACTTTTTGATGTTTTGGTCTATCAACAAGTACCCAAACATATTGTCGTGTGAATTGATTGTTCATCTTACATGGCTTCTATCCAGTTTGTGTCCAACAATGCTTCTTCAATATTCTTAGGTTCTTGTAGAGAAACATAGCAGCTAAATAAACCATCTAGGTTTATTTTCCTTCTTGTTTTTACTCCATCTTGAGGATTTCCTAAGATTAAGTCACTAGGATTATCAGTCATCCAATTCCTTCTATTAGATACGTTTAACTCTTCTAAAGGTATTGTTGGAACATCATCTTGCGTCATTCCCCCTTGATTTGATAAATTCACATCTGGTGTTCTGGGTGAGTCTTCGGCAGCCTTTAGGAGTTTCTTCAGGACTTTGTCTTGCTTGAGTCTGTGACTTAGAAGTTTGCCGATCATCTTCGAATCTGAATCTAAAATGGGTAAATGAACTTTGACATATTTTGTCTTATCCTTAAGTTCTAGTTTCCCAAATCCTTACGCCAAGTAACTCTTCTCGTCCTTTGTCCTTAGACTCAATAATGAATTCATTAAAAACCACATGAGGTGTTTCTTCCACAACAAGGGTTTTCTGTTAAAAACTTCGATAGGCCTTGCTTGTCTTTGGAATATCCTAAAAATATTCCATCAGCAACCTTGGCATCAAAGGTTTTTAACTTAGATTTGCCATTGTCATGAATGAAACACCTACACCAAAAACACGAAAGAAAGAGACACGAGGAATTCTACCTTTCCATAACTCATATGGTGTCTTTCCATGTTCTTTGGTCGCAAGCTTCGATTCCGAGTATAGCATGTTGTATTCACAGCCTCTGCCCAAAACCTCCGAGGGACATTATACTCTGCTAGCATTGTTCCGGCGGCTTCCTTGAGTGTCCTATTTCTCCTCTCGGCAACACCATTTCTTTGTGGAGTGCGAGCATGAGACGTTTCATCTTGAATCCCAGCCTCTTTGCAATACGTTGCTATGTGAGAGTTTAGGAATTCTGTTCCTTTGTCACTTCCGATCTTTACAACATTTTCTCCTTTCTCGTTTTGTAATCTCTTGATGAATTCTGGTAACTTTGTGATAGTTTCATTCTTCTTGAACATAAATATCACCCATGTGAATCTTGAATAGTCATCTACCACCACGAGTATATTTTCTACCACCGAAGCTTAACGGAGATACAGGACCAAATAGATCCATATGAAGTAATTGTAGTACCCTACTTGATGTTGGTACATAAACTTCTTTGAAAGAAGCTCTAGTTTGCTTTCCTTTTTGGCAAGAGTCGCAGATCTGATCTTTTGAGAAAACTTCATTTGGCAAACCTTCTACAAGAGACTTCTGGCTATCTTGTTTAGCGTTTTGAAATTTATATGACTAAGTCTCTTGTGCCATAGCCAGCTAGCTTCAAGTACTCTTTGCTACAAGGCATGTATTGCTTGAGCATTTCAAATTCTGCAACATAAACATTGCCCTTTCTCAAGCCGGTTAAAAGCACCTAATCATTTAAACCACTCAAGACAACACACAGAGAACTAGAAAACTTAATCGAGTATCCCGTATCACGAATTGTGAGACCGAGAGCAATTTATGCTTTAATCCTTCCACGTAGAAAACTTCCTCAACACGTACATCTCCAATGTATAGAGTCCCAACACATTTGGTTATCCCAAAGTTATTGTCTCCAAATACCACCCGTGGGCTATTTTGTGAATTTATTGAGCTCAAGAGTTGCTTGTTTCAGTCATATGCTTCAACACCCACCGCCGATGTACCGCATGATTTCCAAAGCAACCTCTCTTTCATGTCCCACAGCGTCTTGCACGTTTAGTTAAGTTTTAGGTACCCTTTAGATTTGGTTCCTTGAGAGTTAGCACAGTCTTTAGGAATCCATAGGAATAGACTCTTCTTATCATATTCGAGAAGATCTTATCCTTCTTCCATACATATCAACATAGACAATCTCATCCTTTGGTGCCTTCTTGAATGTATGTCTATGGGTGTCGATCGTGTTCCTTCCGTAAGACTTCGACCCTTCCGAGGTCTTACGTATGGAGTGATCAGCCGCCGTGCAATAGTCCGAGGGTTTTGATGATAAGGATACGTTCTACTTGAGCCATCAAAAGATTCATATCTCACGAGGCACGTAAGGCTTAGTAGACCGTTCAGCAAGCTTTGAAGTTTACTTAGGTTGTGTAGTCTTCACCGAGACTGTCTCCTCGAGAGATGGTTTCGGCCGACGTCTACTTTTCCGACCTTGCCGAGGTTTCTTAAGTTGGGATTCCCCTTCTTTTGATATCTCATCAGATGTTTAGGTTGTTGAGTATAACTACTCTTCTTCCCATTCAACCGATTTCTTTGGGTCATCAACCTTTTACCCTTATCAGATAGGTTTAGGTTTGGAACCCTCTCCTACCAAATCATTACCCTTAACATGTGTACTCTTCTTAAGTACACTTGTTTGAACCTTTGAGGATTGGGCAATGGTAAAACCAATTCCCTTCTTTACGTTAGGTGTTTGAGACGATTCAACTATTGTTTGAACTGCATGAGAAGCTTTGTTCAGTTGATCCAACCTCAAACTTAAACGTTCCTCACTTGATTTTATACGCTCATGCTGATGGAAAAGTTCATCGAACTTTGCTTGTAGAATTTTCAATCGATCAGTTTTCTCAAGATTCTCGCTAGCAACCTTTCTACCAGCAGACCATGTTCGGTGTACTTCACTTTAAGAGTGTATAACTCTTCCAAGTTATCTCGATTAAGATACATTAGTGTCTCAGTATGTCTTGCTAATAGATTCTTGTGTAAATAGATCAATTTTTTCTTTCAAGCTTACATTCTCCTTTTCCACACAATTGTAAGCGTTTATAGCAGCTTTGAGATCTTCCATTAACTTATCAACAAAGTTATGGTCAAACTCTTCTGCAAAAGAAATACGAGAAGCGGACGAAGAACATGAATCAGAAAATACCTCATTTCCATTTGCCATAAGACACAAATCATTGTCGGAAGAGATGTCTCAAGATGATGTTGAATCACTTGAAAGAGTATCCTCCTCTTCAGCCACTAAAGCACGCTTGTCGGAAACTTTCTGCTCCTCATCAATCTCCTTTCTTCTCTTTCTCTAGGAGTTAAATCTGGGCAATCATAGCTGAAATGTCCCGATTTATGACAATTATAACAAGCATCACTTCTTGAAGATCTTCTTGGGCTAGAATCCCGTTTAGGAGAGAAATCTCTTCTTCTTGGGCTATCTTCTCTTCTTCTTTCTGGAGTCTTGAACCTTCTGTCTTCTTTGGAATCTTGATCTCTTGTCTCAAGATTTGTTTCCTGATCTCTGAAACCAGCTTTCTTTGTATTCTTCCAATGTCTTCTATATTTCCCAAATTTTGAATTCATTTTATCAAACTTTCTAGTCAGCAAAGCCATCTATTCTTTCAAGCTTAAATCCTCTCCAATAGGTTCTTTAGATGACTGATTTGAAGTGACCTTGAATGCAACTTCCTTTCCCGTGGAATTTGAATTTCCTTCATCCTCGTCTTCTTCTTGTTTCAGATCATATTCATGAGCTTTCAAAAGCAAAAATAGCTCATGATGACTCATTTTACTCAGTTCTTTTGTATCTTTAATTACCGTAATCTTGACTCTCCATTTGCTAGTTAGAGATCTCAATATTTTGTTGTTGATCTCCTTCTCGGTGTAAGATTTTCCCAAAGAACTTGCTTTATTGATGATATTTGTCGGTCTTAGGTCCAATTGATCTATTGTCTCATCGGGCTTCATCTTGAAGATGTCAAATGAATGTAGAATGGACTGCAACTTATTCTCTTTAATTTGCTCCGACCCTTCACACATGAGTGCTAGAGTTTCCCACATCTCTTTGGCGAGTCTTACATGTCTTGACTTTCTCTGTAAGCTCTCTGGTTAGTGTCTCTATGATCTCGATCCGAGCAACTTGGTCAAGATTAAATAATTTCCTTTCATCATTTGACATCTCACTTCTTTTCTTTTCAATCTTCTCGAGTAGATGCTTACGCTCCACCGATTCTGAACTTACTGGTTCAAAGTAAAACTTTATCGGTCCATCTTCAAGAGTTTCGAGCATTCTATCATGAATTGCACCAAGATGATTTTCCATGCGGAATTTCCAGAGTCATAGTCTTCAATAGAGAACTCTGGTAGCTTTCTTTTCTTGCTCTTAAGAGAACTCATTGTTAGTAATAAAAGCGATATGCAAGAATGCAATGAGTTTTATGAAAGCGATTTTTCAAAAGATCTGCATTCGAGATGACCACAACAGTCTTTCCTCAAAGACTATTGGTAACCAAAGCCGGTGGTCGGTTGAACCACCGCTCTGATACCACTTGTTGGTCCGGACGAGATGTGCAAGGAGGTGGAAAGTCTAAAAGGGGGTTGAATAGACTTTACCACACTCAAAACTTTTTCCACTTTTCGTGAGTGAGTGTGAGGTTAGAAGGCTTTGAAGTCTTCTACAAAGCAAGGTACTCAGTGTGCTAGGTGTGATCAGCAGACTTCGAAACTCGAAGTCTTCTGATGGTGCGGAAGCTAATCTCATGTGTATTTGAAAAACCCTTTTTAATGAAAACCTTCTTGATAAATACTTAGCAAGTTTCGTACGAGGTTTATTAAAACAATGATGAATGAGCACTTATAAGTATGTATGCGTAAAGCTTGTAAAGACACAAGGATATTTATAGTGGTTCGGATACAACGATCCTACGTCCACTCTCCCCGATTCCACGGGGGCTTACTATCCACCAAAACTGGTCTTGTCTCCTCTAATCTCCTCGAGGATTCGACCACGGGAAGTTTAACAAGTTCCTGCCCTTGGTACAATCAATGTGATCTTCGAGTGTTAACTCTTAGATGCGAAACAATCAACCTTTTCTCTTACAGAGATAATGAAAGGTGATTTACACTTCCTTGACCAAAAACAAATCTCTTTAAGAATATCAACAAATTGAATCGATTTACAGTACGAAGAATTATGCGTGAACTGCTATGAGTGAAGATTGATTTTTCTTGATGTTTCTCGCGCGTGTATCTTCAAAAATCCTTCACTTCAGTTTTTATATGATCCTGAATTTGACTAGCCGTTAGGCTAATTTGTCAATCAGGTCTTCAAGAAATGGTAAGTGATCGTTAGAAGATTTTTTTGACTTTGGATAATTGATTGTGCGATATCAATCAATTATATCTTGATTGATCTTGATTGATAATTTAATCTTCTCTAGATTGATATCGGATATCTCTGAATTATCCTTCGACTTTTGTTAACCCCGATGAATCTCTCAAAGTCAACTCTAGCAACCTTACACCTTGCTCCGGCCACATTTCCAAAGCTTGTTGTAGCACGGATTCCAACCTTGCTATCTTCACTTAAACCTTTCTTGACAACACCCTTTTTGCATATGCCTTCCTTTATCTTCACGACGCCCTTCTAGATGACTTGAGCAGGATCTTTCTTAGATCCTTAAGTCTTCTTATCAGCAGCCTTCAATTCTCAATCAATACAGATCTTGAGGTCAAGCCTAGCAAGATTAACTATACTAAGACATAAACCCTATCTAGATCACCGGTGACTAACGAGGTTCACCTTTGGTCCTATTACACTTAGGTTTTAGGAACATCATCAAAACATACAAATTCTAATCCTAACGAGTTATCAACCTACATGAGAAGGTTTATACCTAAGCTACAATTGAAGAAGAGTTTAGCAACTAATTCGTGCATTCAAACTAGCAGCCTAGAGCTAAGCTGTTTGGAAACCATGCATTCGCAGTCATGCAAGCGCGAGATAAGAAACATGCAACTCTCGGTAAGGGAGATACAAGCCTAGAGGTTGGGTTCTAATCCTATAAGAAAAGGCGTACAACTACGCTATAACTAGGAAAAAAATTCTAACAACTAGTCTATGCACCATAACCAACAACTTAGAGGCTAACATGTTTTAAAAGCATACATCGAGGATCATGTAAAAGAAAATAAGCAATGCAAGTGAGAAGCATTCACACACAGCTCCCAACAAAGGAGGATACAAGCATACATGCAAGAGAAAGCTCCCGGCAAGGAGATTAAACACCATTCATAAAGATAAAACTCCTGGCGAGGAGGGATGCATCTATTCATAACAAAAAAGCCCCGGCAAGGGCAATAAGAGTGCCAAAATAAAACTCCCAAACAGGAGAACAGAGTTTACGTGCATATACCAGCACAGAGAGACAGAAAGATAAAATTATTTATTATATCAAAAGAGATTGTTTTAAAGAGAATTACTGCGGGGATCTTCAAGCATGCCTCCTCCGAGAAAAATGGGACATCCGGTGAGAGGGGGCATAAAGGCCGCTTAATAGATGCTAGGGTGGCAGACGTCACTTCGATCTTCAAAAATTGAGAGGCTGTCTAGCTCATCACCGGGAGCCACCATTCTTCCTCGATAAGGCGAGTAGTATCCCCTTTGAAGTATGGCAGAGTGGGCATGGCTTGGAAAGGGTCGGTCTGTTGAACTCACCGTTGAAGGAAGGGTCGACTTGCTATACTCGTAGAAGTATACGATATAGGGACCCATGTCCCCCAAGAAACTAGGATGCTGCAAATAGGTATCCTTCGTATTAACCCACGTAAAGTGTAAAAACCGTTGACCCAACTCAAGTAAAGAGGCGATCATGAAAAGATTTCGCTCCTCCCACCAGGGCCCTTTGATGCACACTGGGATTCCTGCAAAGCATAGTGGACAGCCAGGTCAGGTTTGTTTCACGGCAGCCTCGCATCTTTGCCCGAGCATTCGATAGCTCAACCTCAATATTCTTGATACGGAGGGATGCAAGAGTAGCCTTCTTCTTCTTTGCAAGGAGGGAGTCCTCCGGTTCCTTAATTTGTGGTGAAGGGAGGAGGTTGGAAGGGCTCCACAAGTTGTACCTAAGCTGAGACAAAAACACAACCAGTGTTAGTATTTATCTTGAGAAGTTCGTATTAACAAGCACGCCGAATTAGAGATCACACTGGGCAAAGTGGCCGACAGCCTGGTGTTGTTCTTTGGTCGGAAGGTAGGCTGATGAGTCATTCACATTCTTGGGCGTAAGTCAACTCACCGAAAAACTTGCTGGTTGAAGGAATTGAGGAGTAAGAGTCAACGCCAATCGGAGTGGAGGAGAGGCCCTGACTATGCATTGTAGAATACTTACGGCGAAAAGTATCCTTCGAGGGAAGCGAACCTTGGCTGGCGGGGGCTTTACCTCCGGCGGTCTTGGACTTCTTCAACGGAGGGATTTCTATTCCCGGATCTTCGATGGGGTCTAGGGCAGGATATGATGGAGGAACATCCGGAGCATCCTGGTGCAAATTAGGAGGAGTGGAGCTGAATCGGAGGAATCAGCGGGACATTCCAAGACTTTCAAAAGCCACAATATTTCTGAAAACAAAACAAAATGAGTTAGCATCGTGTGCAACCATAATTATAACACGTAAAAAATGTGATATTTACCATCATTTGGCTCGAGAGAAACCCTCGTCGAGCTGAACTTAAAATGAGAAAGGAGATGGGAATTGGATTACAATTTGGATAGATTAAAATATTCATGGGCATTTAACATCCAAATCACCGTGGTTAGTAGAACAGGAAATCGATTAGAAGGAGCGAGGAGGAGATGGGTTCTTGTAAACCCATTTCGATTTTTAAAAGGTCAAGGACAATCGGAGGTAACAAATATATAATGATCGCTTCATTCTTTGTTTATGTTAGGAACTTTTCCAAGGAATAGACACTTCATTTTTACCCTACTACTCATGTAGTAGAAAGGACCAGCCGTCTTACAATTATACTGAGAAAAAAGTGCTCTGTAGAAGGTTTTCCCCGTTTCCCTTAAAGAGGATATAAAATGAGATCATCATCCTTATGGCATTGGGGACGAATTGATTGAGGGGACTCCATAAAGGATTGAGATTTGGTATAAAAACTTGGAAGGAGGAAGCCTTAACCCACTTAATCGGGCGTGCCAAAAGGCGAGAGTAGTAGGAGTAAAATTAGGGTGTTCATTAGGGCCTGTGAGAGATATTTGATAACCCGAGGAGATAAGGTTATCATCAAAATAGCTACTTAGGGTTTTGGCCTTGAGTTTCGAAGAACCTGCGAAAGAATCCCATAAACGAACTCCTATCCACCTCGGCGAGGAGAAAGATACGGGGAAAGATTCTCGCGAGGGTTTAAAATAGGAGAGTGATGAGAACTCTGGGAGAAATTACGGGTGAGAGAAGGAGTTTTAGAAGAGCTTGACTCGAGACATTGCTTGAAATTCTATGTGTGAAAAATAAACAGGAAAATGTAGAAGGGGGTTACTGGACTCGAGTAGAAGAAGCGAGAATGTGGGAGAGAAGACGATGGCAGAAGCCTGGATCGAGGAGAAATTTCGCGAAAGGAATTATGAAGGAGAGGAAGAAGAAGCGGAACTGATTTGAAATAAAGAGGGAATTAATGGAAACGTGTATCGGTGGTTAAGACTGAGGGCGTATGCATGCTCGGACGGGCTTACACGGAAATCAAGAGTCGCGAACGCAAGGGTTAGCGAGGGAGGAAGAAACCACTGGACATCAAAGCTGGAGGGAGGATTGCCTAATCTTCCTTACTCTAGTGAGCTCGGAGATTTCTCACCGCAGTAGGGGGAGTGGTTGATATGGATAAAGTACTGGGCCCACTATACGTGGGGCCCAGTATATTCGGCCCAATAGGGCCCAGCGATATAATTGAGTACCCTCAAGGAAGGGAGGAGAAACCGAGGTGGGCTTGGCCCAACCTCATTACATGAATACCCGCGAGGCCCAAACCTCAAGCTGTGCAGGCCACGAGGCCCAAGTCTTAATACGGGTGGGCTACGAGGCCCAAACCTAGATGCCGGGGGTCACAAGGCGCGGGTTTGACTGCAGGTGGGCCGTAAGGCCCGGATGACATATGAGGCCTGTGGAGGCTATATTAATAGGGCCTATGATGATGGATCATCGAGATAAGGCTGAAGCGGTGTGAGCAATAACAATTGGTTGAGAAGACTAAGGCCCAAGCCAAGGAATATTTCCCATATTCCCCATTCGACCTGGTCCAACCTCCGTCCAACGAGGAAAATCGTAGGCACCTTACAGCTTTCTGAGAAAGAAAAAGATCAACGTACGACACCATGATAGATCGTGCGAAGTGATGCCATGAAACTGTGATAACAGCTTATTATTCTGAAGTACGTATAAATAATATACCCGTAAGGGAGGTAACGGTATCATACTAACTATCACTCTTAATTAGCTACTTCTTACGTACTTGCCTATTCTTTTCTTGAGTATTTTCCGGTAATTTAACTTGAGCGTCGAGTGCCTACGCCGGAGAACCCTCCGGCGTGTTTTGCAGGTACGTTTGTTCAAGAAGAGCTAGGGATTGCATTGCCTAAAGGCTTTACCCAGGTGGGAAAATGGGTCGTGTTAGTTTTTACGCATCAACGATGTATTTGGTAAGACACACAAGTAAAAAAGAAAAGTTTATGCTCTTTTATAGTATTATTCGACCTGGAAAATAAAATAAAAATAATATTGTAGGTTTTAAACTTGTTTGTCTAATTAATTGTTTTATCATGAATATCATGCGATGAATTTATACAATGTGTCTCGAATTCGTGTTTAGTTGATCTGGAAATTACGTAACCATTTTTTGCGTGGCGGTGCAATCATGCTAATCGTGTTTTAATACAAAATTGGACATAATTCTAGATTCGAGAAGAATTCATTAATTTCTAAACCTCGATCTCACTCTCGTGTTGCCACGTGTTTACTCCGATCATCATCCAATTATGCCAAAATGTCAGGAAAGTGTTGTGCGTTTTAAAGCATAATCGCATCCCTGTTCTCTTTCTTTTCCTCTCTTTTCTCTTATTGATCATATATTCATATATGTCATGTCTCCTCTCTCCTAATACGATTTACAAGTTATTACTAAAATCTATTTGAAAAAAATTAAAAATTGAAAATATAAAATATATAAAGACTAAATATATAAGCATTGAAAATACAAAATGATGCGTAAAACCGACTGGGCCCGTTTCCCCACCCGGGTTCCACGTGGGTAAAGCCTTTACGCAATATAATCCCTAGCTCCCTTCTCACGAACGTATCTGCAAAACACGCCGGAGGGCTCCTCCGGCGTAGGCACTCCGACGCTCAAGTCGGATCACCGAAAAACACTCAAGAAAGTACGTAGGAAGTAGCTAAGTAAGAGTGATAGTGATTTGATACCGTTACCTTCCTTCTAAGAGTGTTATTTATACGTACTTGTGGAGTAATAACCGTTACCATGGTGTCGGGCATTATCCCGCACGTTCCCTCATGATGTCGTGCGTGGATATCTTTTCTCTCAAGAAATCTTATTGTGCCTATGTTTTCCCTCCCTGGATGGAGGTTGGACCTACCAATGAAGAATATGGAGAATATTCCTTGACTTGGGCCTTAATTACCTCAACCGCTCGTTATCTCTCACATTTCTCGGTATTATCGGATAATTCGCCCACGTGGGCCTGGTCAATACCCGCTTGCGGGCTTCCAATCTCGCCTGGGCCTCGTGGCCCACCCGCAGCTAGGTTTGGGCCTTGTGGCCTATCTCGTATACGTGCCCGAGCCTCGTGGCCCATCTCGTAGGTAGGTTCGGGGCTTCGCAGCCTCCACCGTGATCATCGTGGGCTCGAGCCCCCTCGGGTTTTCTCCCCTCTATTGAGGGTATGCGATACGTCATTGGGCCCTATTGGGCTGGATATCCTTGGGCCCTACGTGTAGTTAGGCCCGTCATTTTTATCCGCATCAACCACTCCCCCTACTCCAGGTGAGCGATCTCGGAGCTCCTCGGAGTAAAGAAGATTTGGAAATCCTCCTGCAGCCTTTAGCTTTCCGGGATACATCCCCTCACCGACTATTGAAGTCTAGTGACTCTTCGACTCCCTAGGCCACCGGCCGAGCATGCATCTGCTCTTCGGTTTCGTACATTGATACACGTCCCATTAATTTCCTTCTTTATTTCAAATCGATCATTTCTCGCTTCTTCTTCCCTTTCTTGAGAATTTCTTCGCATTTAACCCTTCTTCATTGTGGGTTTGCCTCTGCAAAAGCATCTTTTTCTTGCTCTCGCTCTGTTCATCGAGTCCGTAAATATCTTTTCCTCTATTTTCTTGCTTATTTTTTTACACATAGAATTTCGAGTAATGTCGGAGTCGAGCTTTTCTAAGACTCCTCCTCTAACCCGTAATTCTTCCCAAAGTTCTCATCACTCTCCCGTCCTCGCCCCTTATACGAAGTCCTCCCTCGTATCCTCCGGCTCGCCCGAGGTAGACAGGCTCATTTCTGGGATTCGTTTTGCGGGTTCCTCTAAACTTAAGCCAAAAACCCTAGGTAGTTATTTTGAAGATAACCTGATTTCTTCGGGTTACCACGTATCTCTTCCTCACCCAGATGAGCGTCCAAATCTAACTTCTTCTCCCACTCTCGCCTTTTGGCATGCCCAGCTTTAAAGCTGGACTAAGGCTTCCTCCTTCAAGTTTTTATGTCAAATCTCAGACCTTTATGGGGTTCCACTTAATCAATTTACCCCAAATGCGATTCAGATGATGGTTTCCTTCTACCTTCTCCTCAAGGGGAATGGAGGGAAACCATCCGCCGAAGTTGTTTTTCTCCCGCTTTAACTACAAAACTACTGGTCCCTTCTTCTACGTGAGTAGTGGGGTAAAAGGAAAATGCTTGTTTCTTGGAAAAGTCCCAAACATTAACAAAGAGTGGAATGATCACTATATTTTTATCACTTCCGATCGCCCATGGCCCTTTAAACACCAGAGATGGATTTACAAAACCCATCCCCTCCAGCTCCCTCCAATCAAATTTCCTCCTCTTCTAATCGCCGAGTCATTCGTGATATTGAATGCCCATGTAAACGCTTATGGGTATTTTAACCTACCCGAGCTCGCTCCAATTTTTGTCTCCTCTCTTATTTTAAATTCAGCTCCGTGAGGGTTCCCCTCGAGCCAAATGATCGTAATTATCTCCTTGTAGTAATTTCTTGTTTATATAAGCAAAATCATCATTCTATACTTACTCGTGTATTGCTTTCTGTTTCCAAAAATGTTGTGGTTGTCCAAGATCTCGAAGATCCTGCCGGTGCCTCTCGACTCACCTCCCATCTCGAGGCCCCTCAAGACGACACACATGAAGTTCCACCCTCCTCCTCGACTCTAGCTCAAATCAAGATCCTCGACACCGATCTCGCCTCCTCCAAAGAAGGTCAAGACTAGCAAAGGCAAGGCTTCTACCAGCCAAAGCTCCCTTCACTCTAAGGATACTGTGTGCAGGAAGTACCCCACTCGAAGAAGTCAAGGCCTTTCTTCGGCCCCAATTGATGTAGACTCTTACTCATCGGGCCCCTCCGCTAGTAAGTTTTTTTAGTGAGTTGGTATCCACCGGGATTGTGACAGATTATTGAGCCTCCCTTCGTACTAAAGAAGAATGTTAGCCGCCACCATTTCGCTCGAGTATATCCTTAGTCTCCTTCCTCATGCTGGTTTATAAATTTTTGCGGGCTCGATTTTTGTTTACCGACTTAGTATTTCACAGCTTGGTGTGCTACTCTCGGCCTCGTGGGGCCCTTCTAATCTCCTTCCTTCCTCCCAACCGAAGGAGTTGGAAGACTCTCTTTTAGCTGAGAGAAAGAAATCCACCCTTTCTACTCTTCGTGTTAAGAAGCGTGAATCGATTTTGCATCCCGCAGAAGGACTTGAGAAGGCCCACCAGCCCGGGAAATCGCTGAAAGAGAGATGAACGAATTGGCTGTCCACTACTCCCCGCATGAGTCTCGAGATCCATAAAAAGCCCCGCTAGAGGGGGCTCAGTCCTTTTGAGGCATCTTTTCATTGTGGAACTCCGGTCAAAGATATTTGCATTCTCTTTGGTCCGATTTGAAGGATAACTATCTCCAAAGACCCGAGCTTCTTGGGGACATAGGTCCCTATATCAAGTACTTCTATGACTATGGTTTCAATGTTGCCGCTCAAAGCAACATACGCCTTTATCCTTTATAGGAGAATTTGACAGAACTAGCCCTTTGGCTTCAATGCCGACTTCCCCTATTTCAAGGGAGATGTCACGATCGATTGAAGAGGCATGGTGGCTCCCAATCATGAGCCGGGTGGTTTCCAAAATCTTGAGGACAGAGGTGTTTTCGCCACCCCAGTGCCTATGGATCAGCCCCTTTGCCCTCTCACTCGATGTCTCACTTTCTCCCGAAGAGGCCTGCATGGAGCGAGCCTTTAAGACGGTTGCCGAGCAAGTTGCCCCCGCCGATGCTGCAAAAGAAACCCCCACTTTCCCTCCTTCTTGACTTTCAAGTAATCTTTCAAAATAATATTTTGTATCGAATAATTTTATTTTCTATTTTATGTGCTGATTTGGCACTCAAACTCATTCCTCCCTTTATTGGGAGTTTATTTTATTTTTAAACTCTGTTGCCCCCTTGCCGAGGGCCTTTGTCATGAATAGATGTGATCCTCCCTTGCCGGGAGTTTATTTTCGGATATGATGTTTATCATCCCTTGCCGGGAGCTAGCTATTGCATGTGTGCTTATGTCCTCCCTTAGGAGTCGTGTTTGAATGCTTCATCATTCGTATCTCTTATGCCTCTGATTTTATCTTTTCTCATATGTTGACAACTCATGCGCTTAGAATTCTCCCTTTCTCATTCTTAGGAGTGAATGCTTTAGGTTTTGCTTGGACCTACACTCTTCGAATTTTTCCTGACCTCATAGTCTAAGAGTTCCTCTAGATAGTTTTTATAAGCTCAAGGTTATATTTTCTTTTAGGTTTAACGTAGTTTCCTTTCGAAAAAACTAGTTAAGACCATCTTCCTCAAATTCAAGTAAGTTCAAACCATTTTTGTCGGTTTAACTTAGTGTTTTCAAGCTTTCTTAGCTTCCTTCTTTAGAAATCTTCCTCTAGGTTTGAGCTAACCAAACCCTTTCGTAGGTTTATGTTAGCCAACACCTTTTCATAGGTTCAACTTAGCTTCCTCTTATGAGACCTTTTTCTCAAGTTTAGGTAACTTAATCTAACCTAAAAACCCTTGCTAGGTTTAGGTTAGTTAAGATCTTTTCTATCTTTGAGGCTTCCTCCTAGCCTTTCCTTTGCGACCCTCTACGGGTCTCGAGTTAGGTAAAACCTTTCTGTAGGTTTCTATTTTCTAATTCTTCAACCCTTCTTGGGTTCTAAGTTGCCCAAACCTTCTCTCGTAGGCTCGGCTTAAACTCTCCGAAAAGACCTTTATCTAGTCTTGAAGTTTAGCTTCTCTTAAGAAACTTTTGCCCTTGATTTGGCACACTCTCTAAGGTTAGTCAAATCCTTTCTGTAGATTTAACATAACTCTTCTTCAAAAAACTTTTATCGTGCTCATACTAGTTAACACCTTTTTTACATGTTTAACTTAGTTTCTCCTTGGGAGACCTTCTTCGTAAAACCCGATTTAGGCCCCTCTTTGCTGGTCCGACTTAGGCTCTCTCTGAGCCATGTCTCGAATTCTTGTTTTCTAGGGCTTGAATATATTCAAACCTCTTAAACGACTTCGACTTTTAGCCGTGGAACCCTCTTTTCCGGGTTTCTACTAATATTGCACTTCCTCATAGGTCTACCTTAATTTCTCTAGGAAAGACCCTTTCTTAATTTAGATAAGTTCATCCTTCTTTCGTAAGTTCAACTTAGCATTTCAAGCTTTCTTAGCCTCTATCACCAGAACCTTTCTTTAGGTTTAGCTTAATCAAAACTTTTCTGCAGGTTTAGTTTAGTGTTTTGAAGTTATCTCTTAGCTTCTTTTCTCACAACCCTTCTCCTGGGTTTAGGTTAAGTTTTGTTAAAGCTATGCCTTAGCCAGCCTATGCTTTAGACGTTGTCTCTCAATAATCAAGCCTTCCCGTAGGTTTAATCCTACATCTCTGAGATTATTTCCCAGCCTCTATTCTCAAAATCTCGCTTAGACTTGAGCTGATTAAGCCCTCGCCGCAAAGAAACTACCTCTTAGCTAGACTTTGGTAAATCTAACTTGATTTTTCAAGGCTTTCATAGCCTTTAAGTAATGTAGTCCTCTCTGGACGTAGGTTTAGTGATTGGAGTGAATTGATGCATGATTTTAGGGGTATTTTAGTGCAAAAGTGATCAAAAGTGTTAGATTTTGTGCCTAAATGTGTAGAGTATCACTACTTTGCCTAAAAGTATTACTTGATAGATTTTTATGTTTTTCATCCCGTTTTCAGGTAAATCGGTGGAATTTAGCCAAACCGAGAGTACCGGCATTCGTAGGGTGAAGAGACGAACGAGACGGGCGAAAATGGGGGTCGAGGCGGAGTTCGGGTTGAGAAAATTTTCTGACTCGACCTCCGGTCGAGGGCTAGGGACCTCAACCCGAGGGTGCCGGCAAGATGGTGAAATTCAAAATTTTAGAGCAAGCTCGACTGAGGGCTGAGCCTCGAGTCGAGGATCGTGGCGAAAGCCAAGCTCGAGTCGAGGGCTGGAGCTCGACTCGAGGCCGGAGACTTTTTAAAGAATCGCATTCGCGACTTAAGGAGCCTCGACTCGAGGGCCCCAACCTCGAGTCGAGGGTGCGAAATTTAGAATTTTTGCATTTTAAGCCAATTGAGCAGAAAACAGAGCATAATCTTCCCCATAGCAGTTAGGAGTGGTTTTTAGGCGATTTTCTGGGTTCCATAGCTTAATTCTCATTGTAGAGTGATTAGATTGTTAGATTTAGATATATTTTGATCAATTGTACCTTAGATTAGCATTTGATCCATTAGTTTTTCATTTCCAAGTTGTAATTCAAGTGGAGGAGAGATTGAATTTGAAGACACTTGTGAAGACTCAAGCATTTTTATTGTTGATCATTTTAATCCAATTGGTGATGTTCTTCCTCTTTTCTCATTTCAATTCATTAATTGTTGTGATTGGATTTGTTCTTATGCAATTAGATTTTCTACCCATGGATTTTGCTCTTTGCAAAATGGGCTAATACTCTTGTGCTTGAGATAATTGAAATTGAGGATGATTTGATTGCCTTATGCTATGATTGTTGATGATTGTTGATCAATTGAGATAGTTTATTCCCTAATTGTGATTCAAATTGTCCTTCATGCATTTTTATCTCTTTAAATTGATGTTTGATCAACCTAGCAAAAGGCGAGAGTTGAGCTAACGTGACCCGAGATTAATCAAAGTTATAATTATGTATGATTGTATGAATTGGGTGCTTCTTATTTGAGAGGTTAGTTGCACTAAGGATACTCACATTAGAAATTGTGTAATTAATGGAAGCTTAATTGCATGATGGTTTTATGCTTTCTATCTTAGTTGATTTGCAATTCGGTTCAATCATAGCTTGTTGATCATTGATTCCTTGATGGATATTATCCCTAGCACCCTATTCCCCCATTGATTTTAGCTACTTGTCTTAGCATACCAAGTATTTGATATATTGCTTGCTTGTTGTTTGAATTTTAATTCTAGCTTTGTATTGAGTTTTTAGAGCTAAAACCGCATTGCAACAATAGTCATCGATAACTTGTATTCCTAGGCCCTCATTGCATACTTTTTCCCTTGGGTTCGATATACTTGGTTGTCTTAAAATCGCTTGCCCGATACACGCAATTAAAATGGCGCCGTTGCCGGAGAATTAGTTTTTGCGCCTTAAGTGAGACTTAGGAATTGTTTGATTTTGTCTTTTTGTTTTGTTCTTTATTTTTGTTGGAATTTGATACTTGGATTGGTGGTTTGTAGGTGCATGATTACAAGATCTAGTGGTATTCCACCCTTGCCACTCAATCCGGAAATTGAAGCTACAATTCGAAAAATTGTGGGAGAAGGAGAAGAGAAATAATGGAAGGTGAAGAGTTGATGCATGAAGAGAGAGTTGGTGAACCTCATGTTGAGGAGGTTAATGGCAATGGAGAGTGCAAGAGAATGGAGGAGGAATGGGCACAATTTGCCTTTTAATGCTCAAGTTGGCCCTTTCCCTCAAGGGATGTCACCACATCAATTTCCCTAACAAAATCCATATCCCTACCCTCCACAAGCTCATCAATATCCATACTATCCACCTCATCCACAACAATTCCCACCATACTATCCTCATATGCCATACAACCATGAGCCATGATATCAAGAGCCACCTCATATTCCACAAGTCCAACCACAACCGATGCAAGAGCCTCCACCTCAAGGTAGGCCATTAAGGGAGTTCTTTGAGCCTCAACTTCATGAGCATTATGATGGAATTGCAAGGCCGAGAATTGAAGCTAATAATTTTGAGATAAGTCCCGCGCTTGTAAGGATGCTAAGAGAGAACCAATTTGAAGGGAAAGATGGAGAGGAGTGCCCTCATCAACACATGTCACAATTTCTAGAGATTTCCAACATCACAAAGTACAATGGAGTGTCCGAGGATGCTAAGAAGATAAGGCTTTTCGCCTTTACTCTTAAGGGGAGAGCCAAAGCATGGCTAAATTCTATCCCTCCCGGAACTGCGTTCCTACGTGGGAGGACTTAAGTAAAATATTCTTGATAAAGTTTTACCCGCCATCAAAGATGGTGCAAGCCAAGGAGGCGATTTCACATTTTCGCCAAAAGAATGGAGAGACTATACGGGAAGCTTGGGAGAGATATGGGATGTTGCTTATTAAGTGTCCCCAACATGGCTTTCCGGAAGAACAAACGATCATGTATTTTTGCAATGGCTTGACGGATGGGGATCGATCCTTTCTAAATGCATGTGCTAATGGTTCTATTTGGTCAAAGACGGTGGGGCAAATGAATGAGATTATGGAGAATATTGCCCAAGATTCTTTCCAAGTGTCGGTGAATCGTGGAGCTCATCATAGAGTGTCCCATGTGGAGGGAGATAAAGCCGATGAAAACTATGATGATGACGATGATGGACCGTTTGGGAGCCCTTACTACTTCTCAAGCTCAACAAAGTGTGAGTCTATCCATCCCTCAAGTTGATTTGTGTCCAAGTCCTTTGCCTATTGAAGAAGTTAACTATATGGGAAGGCCTCCATATCAAGGAGGATATCAAGGCAATTAACAAGGCAATTTCCAAGGTGCAAGGTCATATCAAGTGCCTTATCAAAATATCCCTCAAGGCAATTTTCAACCTCAACCTCAAGCTCCATTCAATGCCAACAATTAGAGGAGACACGAAAATTTTTCATATGCTAACCCAAGAGCCGCTGCTCAATTTTCTCTCGGATTTGATCCGGGTGCCAAAGCACCTAATAATGAGGGGAAGGCTACTACGGAGGAGCTCATTGGGATGATAGTGAAGAGGTTGGAGGCGAATGATTCGAGGTTGGATGACATTGGCAAGCAAATGGACACAAGATTCAAGACCATTGAGCATCAAGTGGAACAATTGGCCACAACGGTTGGGAAGCTTTCATCTACGGTGGACCATTTGCAAAACAAGGGAAGTATCCATCTACCACCGAGCCTAATCCAAAGGAGTTTTGTAGTGCTATTCAACTAAGGAGTGGTGCTGATTGGAGTGTATAGGGTAAGAGTTATTAAGACCAATCAACAAAATATCGAACCCAAGGGAAAAAGTATGCACATGAGGTCCTAAAAATACAAGTTATTAGTGACTAGAATTGCAACAATGGTTTGGTACAAAAACATCAAAACACAAGCAAGAATACGATTAAACAACAAGCAAGCAAATGATCGAACACTAAGAATGCGATAACAAACACAACAATAAATGGTGGGATAGAGGTGCTAGGATTAACATCCACCAATGAATCATCAATTAACAAGCTACAATTGAATCAAATTGCAAATCAACTAAGATAGAAATCATAAACCATCATGAAATTAATCACTCCATTAAAATCACAATGCCTAATGTGAGTATCCTTAGTCTTTCCCATCTCTCAATGTAGAAATCCCCAATTCATACAATCATGCAAAATTGAAACTCGATCAACACCTAATCACGTTAGCTCAACTCTCGCCTATTGCTAGGGTGATTAACCATTAATCTAAAGAGACAATTTTACACAAAGCACAATTAAGAATCACAATTAGGAAGCAATCTACTCAATTGATCTCCAATCATCAACAATTATAGCATCATCAATCAATTCATCATCAATTTCAATTACCCCAAGCACAAGAGAGTTAGCCCATGGTACCACAAACAATACCAATGGGAAGAAGATAGAATGAATCGAACACAAAGCAAATCACAACAATTAAGAAATTAAAGAGATAAGAGAGGAAAAACATCACCAAATGATCTTCAATTAACCAAAATAGATATGCTTGAGTCTTCAACAACAATCTCCAAATGAATTACAAGCTTGAATTGAAAGGATTACAATGATCTAAAGCTAATCTATGGCTAATCTACCAACATCAATTGAAATCTAATCCTAAATCTAACTTCTAATCTAATCAAAGAAGGAATTGGCTTGGGGCCTGAGAAATCGCCCCAAAACCGCTACTAATCGCTGCTATCAAAGATTATTTTTTTCCTCCTTTAAATACGAATTTTTGAAAAATCTCCCCCTCGAGTCGAGGGTCAGGCCTCGACTCGAGGTCCCCGCAAAATTCCCATCCCTCGAATCGAGGGTCAGGCCTCGAGTCGAGGCTGCTGCCTTTTCTAATTTTTGCCTTTCTCTGCACAGTCCTCGACTCGAGGCTCTTGCTTCTCGACGAGCTCGAGTCCAGGGCATTTTTCTCACGCGGGGCTTCGACCCCGACCCTGTTTTCGTCCTGAATGTCCGTCTCTTCATTCTAAGCCCAATGGTACTCTCGGTTTGGCAAAATCCACCGAATTACCTGCAAAATGGACGAAAAACATCAAAACCTCACAAATAATACTTTTTAGGCAAAAGAGTGATACTTTTCACATTTAGGCACAAAAACTAACACTTTAGCTCACTTTTTGCACTAAAATAGGCCCTAAAACATGCATCAATTCACTCCAATCATACCCCCAAACTTGAATTGTTGCTCGTCCTCGAGCAACGTAGAACTACGAACAAAGGAGTGAATTGATTGCAATTATGTCACATGGCACCATAGACGAAAAATAAGACAATTGAACTCATCAATAAACATAAGTATCAATGCAACTATCTTCTAGCAATCAAGACAAATCATGTTCAAACAAATGCTCAATCAAACACTTAACACATTGCTCCTTCCATGGAGTGTTTCACTCTTCACTCAAGTGTATCAAAGTTTAAAGCTCTCAATCATCAATTGCATGAACAAGTACACCATATGCTTGCCACAAGACTTAGTCTCAATCAAAATCAATTATGATCAATCAAGAATCAAAGAGGTCTTTCTTCTAGGTTGTAATGTAGGCTCTTTGGAAAGGTGGGATAATTTGGGTAAGAGTGACTAAGTAGTAGAGACTTGAATGTAAGCTAATCCATACAATGCACATCTCTTCACTTTTCATCAAGCAACACTCTTTCTTTAGAACTTCAATGATCATTCCACCATTCACTTGAGCTTTCTCTTTTAAAGCTCACAAATTGAATTTTTCTTTTCATGCATTTTCTTCACAATTCAATCTTTTCACAACCTTTCTTTTCTTTCAAGCATCATCACTTAGCACATTATTTTCCCACACTTAGCAATCCAATCACCATCATTAGCCAACATTCAAGCTCAACTAAATATAGGACAAGAAAGGCTCATAAAAATAGGCTAAATGGTTTCAATTTCACTTGGCTTGCCAAAGAATATGGATAATAGGCTCAACATGGCTCACTAAAGAAATCAAATGTATTTGGTAGGAAAGTATTTGGCAAAGTAACTCATCATATCAAACATGGCCTCTTATCATTTTCAAGACATCACACAAAGATCAATATCCACAAGTCTAGTGGCAAGTTCTAGCATACAAATCATGAATGATGCACTCACAAAGGATTACTATCAACCGTATAAGGTGTACGATTATTAAGGCACAAAACTCACGGGCTTAACTTGAGCAATGAATCAAGCATCTTCAATCACATTCATCTTCACATAATTAATCAAGAACTAGCTTCAAGCTACAAATCTACTCATGATCATATCAAAATCCAATTATCTTGCAATTCAAACTCAAGTGCTCATGTACATAACCCCAAACATACTCACTACCACATGAATGATACTCAAAATATGTCAATGAATCCACTATTAAGCTCAAAATCAATAAATCTCAACAGCCTAGGAATAAGGAATCCAAAGAAATCATCAAGGAATAATCATCAATAGACCATCAAACTCAATAAGATCAAGATAATAACCACCATCAATAAAATCATCCAAAAATCCAAAACCAATCATCACAATCATCAAGTCAAGAGTACAAGCACCATCAAAAGTACAAAGGAAAACAAGAATATCAGAATCTAAAGATCAACAAAAGGGAATAAGGAATAGGGGATAGCCCTAATAGTCGGACGGCGGCGGTGGAGGAGGGTAGTGTCACGGCCCAAAGTTCCACGAGCTCATCTCGCCAAGGAGTGCATACATGTCATGCTGAGTCTTCAGAGACTCTTCCCGCATCCTCCGAGTCTCTTCATTAAATCTGCGGGACTCCTCAAGCATTCGGTACATCTCAT
The DNA here is from genome assembly GCA_030762865.1 of Paraleonurus japonicus. Classification (NCBI taxonomy): domain Eukaryota; kingdom Viridiplantae; phylum Streptophyta; class Magnoliopsida; order Lamiales; family Lamiaceae; genus Paraleonurus; species Paraleonurus japonicus. Next base: position 44,672,366 of record CM061054.1, read on the forward strand.
CATCCTCGTCCTCAGAATCATAATCTCCGATCTCTGCCTCTGCTCCCTCTGCAGCCTCCATCACCCCGATCATCATCGTAACCCGACCGGCCGACTCCCCATCGTCATCATCAACCTCTCTAAGCACATCCCCATGCTCTCTAGTGTAAGCGTCTATCGCCTCGCATGACGCTGTGACCACATGCGCAGATTGATAGTCACAAAGGCCTGCGATCCAAAACTGCCGTCAACCTCTTATTAGGTAGAGGGAATCGGCCACCATGATGCTGCTGTAGGCACCACATCCTACCGATGCGATCTAGCGTCCTCATGCGCCGCATGGTATCAAGAGTAAGGTCGGGGCCCTCCACCGCTCTGAAGTTATGCGTCGGTATCCCAAGATGCTCCGCGATCAATGTAATCATGCCACCGAAGGTAATCTTCTTGAACTTCGTGCTAGTGGCTCTCTCAAATAAATAGCAAAGATAGGCAGCCGCATTAAATCGACTCCATGGAGAAAGCACCAAATAACGTATAGCTCCTCGGATACCACGGCTCCTCCTCCTCTGATCTCGCGAATATGGTACCCGAGAATCTTCTCAAGATATCGGATGACCGGGTTCCGGATATGTGTGCTCTTAGACTTCCCCGAACAAAATCGGGCTGATTAGGAGCCCCAGAATCTGAAATCCTCCTCCAAAATTGCTTAGCATTATACTCCTTCCCGATGTTCAACGGTGATCGGTCGGGTCTCGTAGGTGCTCCAATAATCTCATTGACCTCGTCCGTAGTCAACGAGTACTCATACCCCATGAGCTCAAATGTAATACTCCTCGGGAATTTGGCCCTCCCGGCCTTATCAACTCTCACCGTGCACATGAACTCGAGAGTGAGTCCAATATACGTCCGAGGCCTCTTCATCAAGAAACTCCCCATCCCAACTTGCTCAAATAAGCGAGGAATATCCTCCTCGATCCCCATCGATATCATGCACTCGTGGTCAACTAATCTCGTCTTGACTACCCGGTTATAGAGCTCGGAATATAACTCAATATGTGTCCTCCATCGGTGATCATCCCACCGAATTCCGAGCTCGGCGGGTGTCCTGTGTGCACGTCGGATAGCAGCTTCTTTCTCGCGAATCTCCGCCTTAGAGAGGTTATGTCTGCTGGCCCCTCTAGACATTGTTCCTGCAAAACATTCCCAAGAGCAAAAATCAATACCAACAAATACCATACGAGCTCAGAAAAATATCAAGCATACCATGAACGAGTCAACAATCAATAATCATCTCAAATGAACAAATTCCTAGTAAATAGCAACTAAACCTCAACAATGGTCAATGAGTCAACTAAACAAATATATCCAATAGAAGTGCTCAAAATAATCCTCAAACATGTATACTTACTAAAATGCCCCCACAAATAATTCACAAATAAAATCCCCAAAAAATCATAGGTCAATTAGCAAGTAATTCAACAATTATGCATCCTCAATTCATACACTTCTATCAACACCATAATTCAACTTGACCAAATTATCCAAACAATTATACTAGGAATTCCTACAAAATGCCATAATTCACAATTCCAATCCAAATTCACAAATAAACGAGCACAATATCAAATTCAATCCTAAACATGCTCCTAGTCTCATCAAACAATCCAAATATACTCATACAAGGCTCCAAATCATCCACAATAATCATGCATCTCAAGTGCCTATCAAAATGCCCAAATGAAATATTCCAAATTCAAGACTTCAAGCACAACTCATAACACCCATGCAATAATCACAATATAACAACGAAATTAAAGCCAAGAAGAGTAGAAATTACGTACCTTATTTGAAGAATTGGTCCAAAAACGGACTTGGAAAACACCCACTTTATTTCAACCAAAAATCCCCAAATTTGCTTCCAAAACCCTCAAGAATCAATCTTTATGCAAATGTATTGATAAAATGATGAAATGATGATGATTGTACGGTGAAATCGACGTGAAATCGCCGGAAATGGCTGGGAACGGGCTGGAAACAGCCGCTAAACCCTCGAGTCGGGGTTACTCACAGAATCGGTCTCGCGTATTTAAAAAAACACGCGCCTCGAGTCGAGGTCAGGCCTCGACTCGAGGGATCCAAAATTTCGACCGCCTCGACTCGAGGTCTCACGCACGACTCGAGGGACTTAACAAACTGACCCCTCGACTCGAGGTGGCACCTCGACTCGAGGAATGTGTAAAATTATGAAATTTTTACTAAGTGTAAATCCCTCGACCCGGGACCATGCAAGCTCGATCCTGGGTCGAGTCCAGGGAATTTTTTACGATTCCCGAGCCCGACCCGACCCCGAAACTCCTAAAATGACCTTTATACTCCTAACGAACCCAAATATGCAAGAAATTACCGTGTTGGTCCCTCGATTTAAGCCCGGTCGCTCATTCGATCGAGGAGACCGGGTTCTCTTCCTTTTGCTCATTTTCACCAACTTTTAAGCTCTCCTTTCCTTCTCGATTCCTCGATTCCTTTGCAAATTCGATCCTTTCCAATCCTCATAGTGAGTATACCTACACACGGGCAAAACAATTCATCAAAATCATCACTAAGAGATGCATTTCTACCCTAAATGACAAACACCCCCAAACTTGAATGAAAACATGCATTCAAGTTTGGCTCCAAATATATGCAACTCATAATGATATCAACAATTAAGCACAACAATATATGAATCTCAAAGCATAGAGCATCTTGTACTAAGAATAAGCAATTAAGTAGCAAGCCAAATCTCCTAAAAAAACAAAACAAAAACACTAATCTACCAAAAGCACAAAAAGAACAAATAAAAAGGATGGGTTGCCTCCCATCGAGCGCTATTTTTCGTGTCCTATGCCGGACTTATTCTTCACATCCAAAATCCTTCATCGGAATGGCCAAGGGTAGCGATCCTCCTTCCCATTGTATCTCGATCTTTGTGCTTCAAGGTCTAGGAGGTTCACCGAAAGATAGGACAACCACCGATAGATATGCAAAGCGTCCATGGTTGTTCCCCTTTTTCTCTTGCCATCCTTCTCTTTTTCTTCTTTCCTTTCAAGGATGCCCAAGCGCTTTCTTTTTTAATTCTTCCCTATAGTCAAAATTCACAAGAGGCAAATTTAAATCATAAGAAGCATCATTTTCAATAAAATCAAAATTTGAAGAGTTAGAGGGTATAGAAATGCTCAATTCGATCTTCAAAGTTTCATTCGATGCTCTTAGATTTTCTTCCTCATTATAGCTCATGTCCATCAATGGACACTCCCTCTTCCTCACTTTTGACAAGAGATTTCTTCCTTTCATCCTCATTGCTTGGACCCTCTACATCATCTCTTTCACTTTCTTCCTCCCCTTCTTCTTCTTGATTCTCCATGATAGTCATATTTTTACTTGGCGTAGGAAATTTTTGACTTGACACTTTATAAACGTAAAGTGGACTTCGGTGATCTCCATAGTCCCCTCTATCCATGAATTTACCTTTTCTTTGGTCTCATACATTTCTTCATACAAGGGAAACATTTGATCACATCTAGCATCGTCTTCCTCAAATTTTTCCAACACAAATCCAAGCATCTCTTGCAATATAGCTCTCATATCATGGAGTCCCCATTCTTCAAATTGAGGAGAAGCTTGTGGCATTGGATAATCGTTCTCATAACTCCTCCTTTCATCATAGTAAGCTTCCTCTTCCGATGCCCCTTGAAATTCGAATCCCCAATCTTGATTGCATGCTTGATCATAAGGCTCATAGTATGGGAACATCTCTTGAGGTGGGGAGAAATTTCTTCACTTATCCAATCTTCATAATTGGATGGAACTTGTTGCCATTGAGAATTATCTTCATAGTTCCTCCAATCATTGTAGCCAAATCCATCAAAATGTGGAGGATATACCATGCTCTCTTGATAATGATATTGATTCCATGCATATGAATTGTATTCCTCCATCTAGACAAGATAGCAAAGTATCAAATTCAAACAAAAATAACAAAACAAATACAAACACAAAGGCAACAAGTAGCCACTTCAAACAATCCCTAGGTCTCACTTAAGGCGCAAAAACTAATTCCCGGCAACGGCGCCATTTGATTGGAGTGTATAGGGTAAGAGTTATTAAGACCAATCAACAAAATATCGAACCCAAGGGAAAAAGTATGCACATGAGGTCCTAAAAATACAAGTTATTAGTGACTAGAATTGCAACAATGGTTTGGTACAAAAACATCAAAACACAAGCAAGAATACGATTAAACAACAAGCAAGCAAATGATCGAACACTAAGAATGCGATAACAAACACAACAATAAATGGTGGGATAGAGGTGCTAGGATTAACATCCACCAATGAATCATCAATTAACAAGCTACAATTGAATCAAATTGCAAATCAACTAAGATAGAAATCATAAACCATCATGAAATTAATCACTCCATTAAAATCACAATGCCTAATGTGAGTATCCTTAGTCTTTCCCATCTCTCAATGTAGAAATCCCCAATTCATACAATCATGCAAAATTGAAACTCGATCAACACCTAATCACGTTAGCTCAACTCTCGCCTATTGCTAGGGTGATTAACCATTAATCTAAAGAGACAATTTTACACAAAGCACAATTAAGAATTACAATTAGGAAGCAATCTACTCAATTGATCTCCAATCATCAACAATTATAGCATCATCAATCAATTCATCATCAATTTCAATTAACCCAAGCACAAGAGAGTTAGCCCATGGTACCACAAACAATACCAATGGGAAGAAGATAGAATGAATCGAACACAAAGAAAATCACAACAATTAAGAAATTAAAGAGATAAGAGAGGAAAAGCATCACCAAATGATCTTCAATTAACCAAAATAGGAATGCTTGAGTCTTCAACAACAATCTCCAAATGAATTACAAGCTTGAATTGAAAGGATTACAATGATCTAAAGCTAATCTATGGCTAATCTACCAACATCAATTGAAATCTAATCCTAAATCTAACTTCTAATCTAATCTAAGAAGGAATTGGCTTGGGGCCTGAGAAATCGCCCCAAAACCGCTACTAACTGCTGCTATCAAAGATTATTTTTCCTCCTTTAAATACGAATTTTTTGAAAAACCTCCCCCTCAAGTCGAGGGTCAGGCCTCGACTCGAGGTCCCCGCAAAATTCCCATCCCTCGACTCGAGGGTCATGCCTCGAGTCGAGGCTGCTGCCTTTTCCAATTTTTGCCTTTCTCTCGCACAACCCTCGACTCGAGGCTCTTGCTCCTCGACCAGCAGCTCGAGTCCAGGCATTTTTCTCACGCGGGGCTTCGACCCGACTCTGCTCGTCCCAAATGTCTGTCTCTTCATTCTAAGCCCAATGGTACTCTCGGTTTGGCAAAAATCCACCGAATTACCTGCAAAATGGACGAAAAACATCAAAACCTCACAAATAATACTTTTAGGCAAAAGAGTGATACTTTTCACATTTAGGCACAAAAACTAACACTTTAGCTCACTTTTGCACTAAAATAGGCCCTAAAAACATGCATCAATTCACTCCAATCAGGTGCTAGATATGAAGGCCCAAAGATGCCCAAGGAAATGGAAGTTGAGAAAGAGGTAGAGAAAGAAGAAGTGAGTGAAGAAAGTGTGGTAGTTGAGAAGAAGGCAAGTGAAGAGATCAAAGCAAAGGGAAAGTCCAAAGAAGAAGAGAAGTCTAAAGATGCATGGGGTGTTCCCATGAGACCCACTCTGGTTCCCTATCCTCAAAGACTTGGGAGGAAGAAGCTTGATGAGGAGTTTGGTATGTTTTTAGAGGTTTTTAAAAGCTTGCATGTTGATATTCCACTTTTGGATGCCCTTGAACAAATTCCACATTACAAGAAATTCTTGAGAGAAATCATGTCAAAGAAGAGAAGATGGGATGAGAAGGGTATGATCAAATTGGTGGAAGAATGCAAGGAGATTCTTGAGAGACACCTACCTCAAAAGCTAAAGGATCCGGAGAATTTTATTATTCCTTGCGAAATTGGTGAGAATGGGAAAATTCAAGGCTTATGTGATTTGGGAGCTAGTATCAACGTTATGCCTTTGTCCATTTTTCAAGAAGTTGGAGTTATGAGAGGTGACTCCTACAAATATCAATCTTCAATTGGCGGATCAATCTTATGCTCATCCTTTTGGGATCGTTGAAGATGTATCAGTAGGAGTTGGCAAGTTTATCTTCCCGGTTGATTTTATTGTTCTTGATATGAGAGAAGAGCTTGAGGCACCTATCATTCTTGGTAGACCTTTCTTTGCCACCGGCAAAGCTATGATCAATGTTGAAAAGGGGGAGCTTGATTATAAGAATCGGGCAAGCGATTTTAAGACAACCAAGTATATCGAACCCAAGGGAAAAAGTATGCACGTGAGGCCCTAAGAATACAAGTTCTCAATGACTATTGTTGCAATCACGGATTTGGCTTCAAAAACTCAAAACAAATGCAAAATACAATCAAATAACTAGGCTAGCAATTAATCGAACACCCTGAATGTTAGAACAAGTAGCTAAAATCAATGGGGATTGGGGTGTTAGGAATAATATCCATCAAGGAATCAATGATCAACAAGCAATGATTGAATCAAATTGCAAATCAACTAAGATAGAAAGCATAAACCATCATGCAATTAATCACTCCATTAATCACACAACGACTAATGTGAGTATCCTTAGTGCAACTAATCTCTCAATTAAGAAGCACCCATTTTATACAATCATACACAATTATAACCCGATTAAACCCGGATCACGTTAGCTCAACTCTCGCCTATTGCTAGGGTGATCAAACATCAATCTAAAGAGATAAAAATGCATGAAGCACAATTAGAATCACAATTAGGAAGCAATCTAACTCAATTGATCAACAATCATCAACAATCATAGCATAAGGTAATAAAATCATCCTCAATTTCAATTATCTCAAGCACAAGAGTATTAGCCCATGGTGCAAAGTGCAAAACCCATGGGTAGAAAATCTAATTGCAAAATTAAGAAGCTAATCACAACAATCAATGAATTTAAAGGAGTAAAGTGGAGGAACATCACCAATTGGATTAAATGATCAAAAATAAGAATGCTTGAGTCTTCAATATAGCTTCAAATGTGCTCTTCTCTCCAATTGAATTACAACTTGGAAATGAAGAACTAATGGATCAAAAGCTAATCTAGGGTACAACTGATTAAAATCTATCTAAATCTATCAATCTAATCAAACTACAATGAGAATTAAGCTATGGAATGAGAAATTCGCCCAAAAAGCTGTAAAATAACCGCTCTAATCAAGGCTAAGGAGATTATGCCTCTGTTTTCCGCTCGAATTGGCTTAAAACCAAAATTTTCAATTTTGGGCATCCCTCGACTCGAGGTTGGGGCCCTCGAGTCAAGGCTTGTGAAGTCGCAAATGCGCTTTTTAATTTTGCCTCCAGCCTCGAGTCGAGCTCCAACCTCGACTCGAGCTTTCCGCCTTGCCCCGATCCTCGACTCGAGGGAAGAGTCTCGAGTCGAGCTTTCTCTAAAATCTTGAATTCCAACTTTACGCCTGCAACCTCGGGTCGAGGTCCCCGGCCCTCGACCAGAGGTCGAGTCTAGGGAATTTTCTCGACCCGGACTCCGCCTCGACCCCCATTTTCGCCCGTCTCGATCGTCTCTTCACCCTATGAATGTCGGTACTCTCGGTTTGGCCAAATTCCACCGATTTACCTGAAAATGGGACAAAAATATCAAATATCTCATAAGTAATACATTTTAGGCAAAGTAGTGATACTCTACACATTTAGGCACAAAATCTAACACTTTTGATCACTTTTGCACTAAAATACACCCTAAAAATATAAATCAATTCACTCCAATCATAATACCCCCAAACTTGAAGTGTTGCTCGTCCTCGAGCAACGTAGCAAATAAGCACAAAAGAGTGAATTGATTGCAATTATGTCACATGGCACCATAGAAGAAAACTAAGATAATCGAACTCATCAATGAACTCAAGTCAAAATGCAAACTCTCTACTAGCAATCAAGATGAATCATGCTCAAACAAATGCAACATCAAATACTCAAAATATTGCTCCTTCCATGGAGTGTTTCACTCATCACTCAAGTGTATCAAGGTTAATTGCACTCAATCATCAAATTCACAAACATGTACCCCATAAGCTTGCCAAAGGACTCAATCTCAATCACAATCATTTGTGTTCAATCAAGAATCAAAGAGGTCTTTCATCAAGGTTGTAATGTAAGCTCTTTGGAATAGGTAGGATGATTTAGGTAAGAGTGACTCAATTAGTAGAGACTTGAATGTTAATTAAGCAACACAATACACATCTCTTCAATCTTCATCAAGCAACACTCTTTCTTTTGCTTTTCAAAGTTCAAACACCACCATTCACTTGAACATTCTTTCTTATAAGCTCACAAATTGAATTTTTCTTCTTTTTCACTTTTCACAATTTTTTTCACAATTCAATTCACAACCTTTCTTTCTTCTTCATCATCATCTTAGCACACCACTTTTCCACCACACTTTTTATGCAATGCACCATCTATTAGCCAACAATCAAGTTCTACTAAACATAGGACAAAAAGGCTCATAAAAATAGGCAAATGGCTTCAATTTCACTTGGCTTACCAAAGAATAAGGATACTAGGCTCAAAATGGCTCACTAAGGAAATCAAATGTTGTTTGTGGGAAAAAATTTGGCTAAGTGACATATCAAATCAAACATAGCCTCTTATCACTTTCATGACATCACACAAAGATCAATCTCAACAAGTCCAAAGGCAAGTTCTAGCATACAAATTCATGAATGATGCACTCACAAAAAAATTCATCAACCGTATAAGATGTACGATTCTAAAGGCACAAAAGCTCATGGGCTTAATTTGAGCAATGAATCAAGCATCTTCAATCACACTCATCTTCACATAATTATCAATCATGCTAGCTTCAAACCACATATCAACTCATGATCACATCAAAATTCAATGTATCTTTCAATCAAGCACAAGTGCACATGTACATAATCTCAAGCACACTCACTATGTCAATAAAGATCACTCAATGATATGCAATAAATCCACAATTAAGCTCAAAAATGAATTACACCCCAAAATCATATACAAGAGCACAAAAGATAGGCAAGGAAATAAGAACACCTCCCCAAACTTAGACAAGTCTAAGTTTAAAAGGAAGTGTTGTACCATAAAGCCTTTAAACTCCTCATTTCCTTTAAGCATGTAGGGTTCATCATGCTTTTATGCACTTTCCTTCTTGATCTTGCATTTCCTTGCAATTTCAATCATTTTCCAAACAAATGTAGCAAGTGTACCTACAATCGAAAATAAGAATCATCAAACCATTACCATAAAGAGATGCAAATTAGCCAATAAAACGATCATCACCCCCAACCTTAAATTTTAGCATGAAATTCAAAATTTGGCAAAAGAGTGATTAAACGATATGCAACTCCACATGGTATCAATAATAAGCTCAATACTAAATAATCCCATAGCATGATATCATAATCTCTTAAGCATGAGCAATTCAATTCCTAGCCAATTCTCCAAAACATAGACCAAAAACACAACGACAAACAAAAACACAAACACACGAAAGCAACAAAAAGGATGGGTTGCCTCCCATCTAGCGCTATTTTTATTGTTTTATGCCGGACTTATTCATTCATTTCAACTCTCTTCATCGGAATGGCCAAGGATATCGGTCCTCCTTCCCATTATATCTCATCCTTTGAGCTTCAAAGTCACGGAGGTTCTCCTCATTGGTAGGCCAACCACACCGATATATGCACAATGTCCATGGTTGTCCCCCTTGCTCTTCCGCCATTATCCTTCTCCGTTTTCATTTCTTTCAAGGATGCCCAAGCGCTTCATTAATTCTTTCCTATAGTCAAAGTTTACAAGAGGTAAAATAAAATCAATAGAAGCATTAATCTCAATTAAAGTACAAATTGAAGAGTTTGAAGGTATAGAATTGTTCATTTCATTCTTCAATGCTTCATTCGATGCTTCTAGATTTTCTTGTACATTGTTGCTCATGTCCATCAATGGACATTCCTCTTCATCACTTTTCACAAGGAAATTTGCTACTTCATCCTTCTTGCTTGGACTCTCTTCTTCATCATCTTCACTTTCATTTTCATCCTCCCCTTCTTCTTGATGATTCTCCATGACGGTTACGTTCTTTACTTGGAGTAGAAAATATTTGAGTTGACTTTTTAAAACCATGAATTGAGCTTTGGTGATCTCAATGTTCCCCTCTATCATTGAATCAACCATTGTTTTGGTCTCATAAATGTTCTCATACAAGGGAAATATTTCTTCACATCTAGGTTCATCTTCCTCAAATCTTTCCAACAACACTCCAAGCATCTCCTTCAAGATGACTCTCACATCATGGAGTCCCCACTCTTGATAATGAGAAGAAGCTTGTGGAATTTGATAGTCATACTCATAGCTTCTCCCATCATAAAAATCTCCTTCCGATGCTCCTTGACACTCAAATCCACCCCGTGGATCGAATGTTTGATCATAATGCTCATAATACGGGAACATCTCTTGAGGTGGGGGAGAAACTTCATCACATCTCCAATCTTGATAATCGAGGGAACTTGTTGCATTAGATAATTATCCTCATAGTTCCCCCAATTATCGTAGCCAAATTCTTCATAGTGTGGAGGATAAACCATACTCTCTTGATAAAAATCTTGATTCCATGCGTATGAGTCATATCCATCCATCTACACAAGAGAGCAAGTATATCAAATTCAAACAAAAATAATAAAACAAACACAAACACAAAGGCAACAAGTAGTCACTTCAAACAATTCCTAAGTCTCACTTAAGGCGCAAAACTAATTCCCCGGCAACGGCGCCATTTTGATTGTAAGGATCGGGCAAACGATTTTAAGACAACCAAGTATATCAAACCCAAGGAAAAAGTATGCACGTGAGGCCCTAAGAATACAAGTTCTCTATGACTATTGTTGCAATCACAGATTTGGCTTTAAAAACTCAAAACAAATGCAAAAATACAATCAAATAACTAGGCAAGCAATTAATCGAACACTTTGAATGCTAGAACAAGTAGTTAAAATCAATGGGGATGGAGGTGTTAGGGATAATATTTATTAGGTAAGAAAAGTTGTATTTGGTTTTGATGTGTTAAAAGTGTAAAATAGGATGATCACCGAACTTTATGTATAGACAAATGAAGTAAGTAAGTGAAAATAAAACTAAGTACAAATAAGATGAGGATTAGAAATCAGACTAAGACAAACTGCAGATAAGGACAAGAAATCAGACGGGACCGAGATATCGAGACAAGGACAATGTGAAGAAGACAGTTAAGGTTCAATACGATAAACAATCACCTAGACAAAGAATGAAGACAAAGACAGGGTGAGGCAAAAGCGCAGACGAGGAAGTGTTAGAAGAATTTCACACAAGTATCAAGAAGCGGTTTCAACTAACCAAGAGGAAGTTACAAGATTCAGTTATATAGTTATAACCGATTCAAAATGTAATTCAAGGAAGTTACAACTACCAAATCAAGATCTCTATAAATAGGGATAGAAATTAGAATAGAATTACTTTTGATCCTTTGTATCTACACAGCTTGTTCACACGTACTCTATACACACAAGTCATAAAAGTTTTAAACACACACAAACGTTCTATACGTTTTCGGTTTTTGTGTTTGTAGAACACTTTTCACAGAACATCTTCAAGCCATTGATATTCGAAGTTAGGAAGAAATCATTGTAAGGCTGAATATTCACGATTGTAAGTAAGTAAGCAAGAAGAAAGCAAGATAGTAAGTGAAGACCCTTCTTCAAGTTGAAGAAGGAGAGTGGACGTAGGATCGTTTGATCCGAACCACTATAAAATCTGGTGTTCTTTATTGCTTTACTTTACTTTTCTCACAATCTCAATTTTCAGTTTATTAATCAAAGATTAAGTTAAGAATCGAAGTTAAAAGTAAAATATCAGTTTGCTTTTGATCTTGTTAAAGTTGAGTTTAAAATTGTTTTCCGCTGTGTTACGTTGAAGTTTTGAATAAGTTTTAAAAGATTTGTTAAAAATCTATAAAATCTATTCAACTCCCCCCTTCTAGATTTTATCCTAGAAGGCTAACTCAAGTTTTTCTTAAATCAACTCAAGTAATCGGGACCAACAATATCCATCAAGGAATCAATGATCAACAAGCTATGATTGAATCAAATTGCAAATCAACTAAGATAGAAAGCATAAACCATCATGCAATTAATCACTCCATTAATCACACAATGCTTAATGTGAGTATCCTTAGTGCAACTAATCTCTCAATTAAGAAGCACCCAATTCATACAATCATACACAATTATAACCCGATTAATCCCGATCACGTTAACTCAACTCGCCTATTGCTAGGGTGATCAAACATCAATCTAAAGAGATAAAAATGCATGAAGCACAATTAGAATCACAATTAGGAAGCAATCTAACTCAATTGATCAAAAATCATAGCATAAGGCAATCAAATCATCCTAAATTTCAATATCCCAAGCACAAGAGTATTAGCCCATGGTGCAAAGTGCAAAACCCATGGGTAGAAAATCTAACTGCAAAATTAAGAAGCTAATCACAACAATCAATGAATTTAAAGGAGTAAAGTGGAGGAACATCACCAATTGGATTAAATGATCAAAAATAAGAATGCTTGAGTCTTCAATGTAGCTTCAAATGTGCTCTTCTCTCCAATTGAATTACAACTTGGAAATGAAAAACTAATGGATCAAAAAGCTAATCTAGGGTACAAATGATTAAAATCTATCTAAATATATCAATCTAATCAAACTACAATGAGAAGTAAGCTATGGAATGGAAAATTCTCCCAAAATCAGAAATAACCGCTCTAATCAAGGCTAAGAAGATTATGCTCTATTTTCCGCTAAAATGGGCTTAAAACCAAATTTTTCGATTTTGGGCATCCCTCAACTCGAGGTTGGGGCCCTCGAGTCGAGGCTTGTGAAGTCGCAAATGCGCTTTTCAATTTTGCCTCCAGCCTCGAGTCGAACTCCAGCCCTCGACTCGAGCTCTCTCTAAAATCTTAAATTCTAACTTTCGCTGCAACCTCGGGTCGAGGTCCCCGGCCTCGACTAGAGGTTGAGTCTAGGGAATTTTCTCGACCGGACTCCGCCTCGATCCCCGTTTTTGCCTGTCTCGATCGTCTCTTCACCCTATGAATGTCGGTACTCTCGGTTTGGCCAAATTCCACCGATTTACCTAAAAATGGGACGAAAAAGTCAAATATCTCACAAGTAATACTTTTTAGGCAAAGTAGTGATACACCCAAATATCTACACATTTAGGCACAAAATCTAACACTTTTGATCACTTTTTGCACTAAAATACACCCAAAAACTTGCATTAATTCACTCCAATCAGAGCTCAAGTTGAGTTTTAATGTAGAAGAGGTAACGTTTACGAGAGCTCAATTGGAAGAAGATGCTCCAAGTACTTTGGAGAAGAAGACGTGTGGATACATTGAGATCATCGATTTATACCCTTCACTTGATAGGGATGATTCTACACCTTCTACTTCTTCTAATTCTTTGATCAATGAGCATTTTATTCCTTCTTGTAAAGTGATTGCTAATAAGTCTTGTGTTTCTCGTGATGATCTTAGGAAGGAGAAAGCACTTGTGGAACCTTTGTTTGATCCAGAGATAGGAAGCTTGAACAAGGTGAGAAGAAAGTGACCAAGCTTGAGCAATGCTCAAGTTTGGGGGTGTTAGAAGAGAGGAAGACACCACTTGAGAAGAAGGAGACAAGCATCATAGTTGGAGATCAAGTGGTGTGGAGCGAATCGAATTGGAGTCGATTACTAGGCGTGGAAAGACTCAAGGAGATCTTGACGGTGAAGGAAATCAAAGAAGGAGGAAAGCTCCTATTGGAAGACAAAGGGGGATGTTGCCTTTTTGCAAAAGAAGATCTAGTAAGGCACAAGGATGATCCTCATGTCTTCATCGAAAGGGAAGTATGAACTCCTTGAGTCCGTCCGGCAAAGGACGTTAAACCTAGCGCTAGATGGGAGGCAATCCATCCTTTTTGTTGCTTTGGTGTGTTTGTGTTTTTGTTTACTTTTGTTTTTGGTCCGTTTTTATGAGAATTGGCTAGGAATTGTATTGCTCAAGCTTAGGAGGTTATGTTATCTTACTATGGGATTATTTGGTTTATTGAGCTTAATGATACTATGTGGAGTTGCATATGTATTTGTAACACTCTTGTGCCAACCTTTAAATTCATGCTTACATTCAAGTTTAGGGGTGTTGATCGCTTATTGGTTATGTGCATCTCATTTTGGTAATGATTTGATGATTCTTATGCCCGATTGTAGGTACACTTGCTACATTTGATTGGGAAGTGATCGAAATTGCAAGGGAATTCAAGAACAATAGAAGGAAGTGCTTAAAAGGTGGTGAAAATGAGCAAAAAGGAAGAGACCCGGTCTCCTCGATCGAATGAGCGATCGGGCTTAAATTGAGGGACCAAAAAGGTTATTTTTTGCATATTTGGGTTCGTTGGGGTCGAATAGGTCAACTTTAGGAGTTTTGGGGGTCGGGCCGGGTCCGGGAATCCATAAAAATTTTCTGGACTCGACCCCGGGTCAAGGTGACCCATCCCTCGGGTCGAGGGATCCATACTTAGGAAAAATTTCGAAATTTCACTCATCCCTCGAGTCGAGGCCTGAGCCTCGAGTCGAGGTGGTTTTTTAAATACACAACACGACTCGAGGGCTGAGCCTCGAGTCGGGGACTTCATTTTTGGATGCCCCGAGTCGAGGGCTCGAGCTCGACTCGAGGCTGGGGACATTTTTAAAATTGTGAATCAATTTCGATCCCATTTCACGAGTCGAGCCTCGTAACCCTCGATCCCTTTGCGTCCTCACCATTTCCGACCATATTGTGCTCGATTTCACCAATAATTTCCCTTTCCCATTACATATTTATTATCCATTCCATCAAATTCATATCTTGAGAGGGTTTTTGTAAGAAATTTAGGTTTTTGAAGATAGTTGTGTGGGTGTTCTTCCATTTCGTTCCAAGGCCTAATTCCATTGATATAAGGTATGAATTGCTAGTCTCTTGGCTCTTTAATTTCGTCCTTGAGTAGATTAATGCATGGGTAGGATTAAATTTTGCCAAATTTTGTGTTTGAAGTTTGAATTTCATTTGGGCATTTTTACGAGCACCTTGTATGCATTTGATTAATGGACAAATTTGAGCCTTTTGAGTGATTAATTTAGATTGCTTTGTGAATTAGAAGGCATGTTTAGGAGTGTTTGAGATATTGTGCTTAATTGTTCTTGGGAATTCCTAATGATTATATATATGAAATTTGGTGAAGTGTTGTATAGTTGATGATATAAGTGCATGATTAGGGATTGTTATTGTTCTAAATACTCGATTAGATGGCTTTATTATTGTTGGTAATTTTGTTGAGTCTAATTGCATATCTTGGTGAGCTTAAGTGATGGTATTTGAGTGTTGAGGCCATTTAGTTGAGTATGCATATTTGTGGGATTTATTGAGCACTTCTATTGATCCTATTTGCTTAGTTGGGATTTTTGACCAATTGTTTCAGATAGTTGACTATTCACTTAGGAATTGATTGTGATTGGAGTTGTGATGATTGACTCGTTCATTTGCTTAATTACTATCATATTTTGCTCGTATTGCTACTACTATGTGATAATTGTTGCCTTGGGAAATTTTGTAGGAAAAATGTTTCGAGGTGCCGATGGACATAACTATTCGATGAGGATTTCAGAAAGAGAGAGAGTCGTTAGATTCGCAAACAAGATGCCAGCTCGGTTGGGGATTACTGTGGGACGACTACAAGTGGAGAAAGCACTCGATCTTGTATGCCGAGATTTACAACAACGTGGTGAAGACTCCGCCTTGTAGACCATGACCGTATGGTCTCGATAGGGATAGAGGATGACAACCCTGACTTTTTAAGCAGGTCGGCATGTCCGGGGTTTTTGGCCAAGCGGCCACGGACTTATTTGGGTCTCACTCTTGAGTTTCGTGCACCATGATATTCGACAAGGCTAGGAAGGTAAAGTTCCCTAGAGCGATTACTTTTGAGTTGATAGGGAACGAGTATACGTTGACAAAGTGAACGAGATCAACGAGATTATTGGTACACCGACCGATCCTAACAGCTCATTGTTGAACATGAGATGAGAGTATAACGCCAAGAAGTTTTGGAGAAAGATCTCGGATTTGGGGGCACCGAGCAGCCCGCAATTTATTTCGGGAAAGTCTAAGAGTACCAGTGATCCGCAACCCGTGATGAGATATCTCAAGAAGATCTTATCCAAAGACTATATTTGCCCGATCTCGAGGGAGGAGCAGTAGTTTCGAAGAGTTATATGTATTGTGGTGTTTCCTCCATGGGATCGATTCAACGCTGCCGCTTATCTTTGCTATTTGTTTGAGAGGGTGACGAGCACCCGATTCAAGAAGATTCATTTTGGAGGTTTGATTACTCTCATTGCCGAGCACTTCGGCATTCCGACGCACAACATGAGAGCTTTAGAGGGCCCCGACTTGACCACCGACACCATGAGGCGGATGAAGACTTTAGACCTCATTGGGAAGACTTGGTGTTTTCACAGTACCTTGGAGGCGCATTCCCTCTTCCTAATAAGAGGTTTACTACCGTGTTCGGAGCCACCGGGCATGTGACTATTAACCTCCGGATGTGGTCTCGAGGCATACCGAGGCTATTGACGTCTATACTCGGGAGCACGGAGTAAACCTCCGTGAGGATGATGAGGAGGAGGCAGTGGCGCAGTGTGGTCCGATCCGAAGAAGAGACTGAGGCTGCAGATGAGGAGAATGAAGATGAAGAGGATGTCGACGAGGATGAGCCGGTTAAGGAGCCGGTTAGGAAGGATGAGGATGAGGAGTACATGCCAGAGATCAACTACTACCGGCGGGATGAGATGCGGAGTCGACAGCTTCGAGGCCGGGAGCTCGTCACACAGAGGCAAAGTGGACACTCACCGAAGAGATGTGGGCTGTGCAAAGGATGCGGTTGGAGTGCTTCACGAGACAGAAGAGTGCTTCCGAGTCATGGAGGAGTCCCGCCGATTTAATGAAGAGACTAGGAGGATGCAGAAGAGTATCTCGAAGAATCGCAAGACATATACTCTCTCCTCCAGCAGATGAGCTCGTGGAACTTCGGGCCGCCACTACCCTCCTCCACCGCCGCCGACTAATGATTATGGAGATTCCCCTATTTCCTATCCCTCTCCTCTAGTTTCCCTTAGCTATCTCTAGTATTTCCTCTTGGGTGATTTGTACCGAATTGATTATGGTTGTTTGGGTTGTACTCAATGGCTTGACTTTTGATGGATTTGTGGTTATTTGATTTCTATGGATTATTTTGATGAGATTGGATGTGTTGATTTCCATTGTTATTGATATGATATGATGATTATGTTATCTTGATGATTTGGATACCTTGCATTTATTATTTTTGGCATTGATTTGTATTGAGCTTAATTGTGGACTTATTACATATCTTTGAGTTATCTTTGTTGACAAAGTGAGTGTGCTTGAGATTATGTACATGTGCACTTGTGCTTGATTTGCAAGATATATTGAATTTTGATATGATCATAAGTTGATTTGTGGCTTGAAGCTAGCATGATTGATGCTTGTGTAAAGATGAATGTGATTGAAAATACTTAATTCATTGCTCAATTTTAGCCCGTGAGCTTTTGTGCCTTTATAATCGTACATCTTATACGGTTGATCTTATTTCTTTGAGAGCGCATCATTCATGGATTTGTATGCTAGAACTTGCCCTTGGACTTGTTGAGATTGATCTTTGTGAGATGTCATGAATATGATAAGAGGCTATATTTGAATTGATAAGTCACCTAGCCAAATTTTTCCCTACCAAAAACATATGATTTCCTTAGTGAGCCATTTTGAGATTATTATCCTTATTCTTTGGCAAGCCAAGTGAAATTGAAACCATTTGCCTATTTTTATGAGCCTTATTGTCTTATGTTTAGTAGAGCTTGATTGTTGGCTAATAGATGGTGCATTGCATGTAAAGTGTGGTGGAAAGATGATCTCGCTAAGTTGATTGTGAAAGAAAAGTTGAGAAAAAATTGAATTGTGAAAAAAATGTGAAAATGAAAAGAAGAAAATTTCAATTGTGAGCTTAGAAGTGAAAAAGAAAGCTCAAAAGGAGGGTGGATATTGAACTTTGAAAAGCATGAAAAGAAAGAGTGTTGATTAATAAAGCTTTGAAAGAGACGTGTAGTGAAGTGTTAGCTATCATTCAAGTTCTCTACTATTTGAGTCACTCTTACATAAATTCATCCACCCATTCCAAAGAGCTTACATTACAACCTTGATGAAAGACCTCTTTGATTCTTGATTGAACACAAATGATTGTGATTGAGATTGAGTCCTTTGGCAAGCTTATAGTGTGCATGTTTGTGAATTTGATGATTGAGTGCATTTTACCTAGATACACTTGAGTGATGAGAGAAACACTACATGGAAGGAGCAATGATTTGAGTAATTGATATTGCATTTGTTTGAGCATGATTCATCTTGATTGCTAGTTTAGAGTTTGCATTGATACTTGAGTTCATTGATGAGTTCGATTGTCTTATATTTCTTCTATGGTGCCATGTAACAGAATTGCAATCAATTCACTCCTTTGTGCTTATTTTCTACGTTGCTCAAGGACGAGCAACACTTTAAGTTTGGGGTATTATGATTGGAGTGAATTGATGTATGAATTTAGGGGTATTTTAGTGCAAAAAGTGATAAAAAGTGTTAGATTTTGTGCCTAAATGTGTGGAGTATCACTACTTTGCCTAAAAATTATTACTACTTGATGGATTTTTTATGTTTTTCGTCCCGCTTTCAGGTAAATCGGTGGAATTTGGCCAAACCGAGAGTACCGGCATTCATAGGATGAAGAGATGAACGAGACGGGTGAAAACAGGGTCGAGGCGGAGTTCGTGTCGAGAAAATTCCTGGACTCGACCTCTGGTCGAGGGCCGAGGACCTCTACCCGAGGGTGCCGGCAAGATGATGAAATTCAAAATTTTAGAGGAAGCTCAACTCGAGGGCTGAGCCTCGAGTCGAGGATCAGTGGCAAAGCTGCAAGCTCGAGTCGAGGGCTCGACTCGAGGCTGGAGACATTTTAAAGAATCGCATTCACGACTTAAGGAGCCTCGACTCAAGGGCCCCGCCTCGAGTCGAGGGTGCGTAAATTTGGAATCTTCTCATATTAAGCCAATTGAGCATAAACAGAACATAATCTTCCCCATAGCAATTAGGAGCGGTTTTAGGCGATTTTCTGGTTCCATAGCTTAATTCTCATTGTAGAGTGATTAGATTGTTAGATTTAGATAGATTTTGATCAATTGTACCTTAGATTAGCTTTTGATCCATTAGTTTTTCATTTTCAAGTTGTAATTCAAGTGGAGGAGAGATAGAATTTGAAGAGACTTGTGAAGACTCAAGCATTCTTATTGTTGATCATTTTAATCCAATTGGTGATGTTCTTCCTCTTTTCTCATTTCAATTCATTAATTGTTGTGATTGGATTTGTTCTTATGCAATTAGATTTTCTACCCATGGATTTTGCTCTTTGCACCATGGGCTAATACTCTTGTGCTTGGGATAATTGAAATTGAGGATGTTTTGATTGTCTTATGCTATGATTGTTGATCAATTGAGATAGTTTGTTCCCTAATTGTGATTCAAATTGTGCTTCATGCATTTTTATCTCTTTAGATTAATGTTTAATCACCCTAGCAAGAGGCGAGAGTTGAGCTAACGTGATCCGGGGATTAATCGGGTTATAATTGTGTATGATTATATGAATTGGGTGCTTCTTAATTGAGAGATTAATTGCACTAAGGATACTCACATTAGGCATTGTGTGATTAATGGAAGCTTAATTGCATGATGGTTTTATGCTTTCTATCTTAATTGATTTGCAATTTGATTCAATCATAGCTTGTTGATCATTGATTCCTTGATGGATATTATCCCTAGCACCCCAATCCCCCATTGATTTTAGCTACTTGTCTTAGCATACCAAGTGTTTGATATATTGCTTGCTTGTTGTTTGAATTTTAATTCTAGTTTTGTATTGAGTTTTTAGAGCCAAAACCGCATTGCAACAATAGTCATCGATAACTTGTATTCCTAGGGCCTCATTGCATACTTTTTTTCCCTTGGGTTCGATATATTTGGTTGTTTTAAAATTGTTTGTCCGATACACGCAATCATTTAGTTAAACCCTTATTGTAGACTTGATCAAGGCTTGTCTCAAAGCCATATCTCATATTTTACATTTAGTTAGTTAAACCTCTTTGTAGGTTTAACTTAGTCTTTCAAGCTATTTCTTAGCTATAATTCTTGCAACCCTCTTTGGGTTTATGTGGTGTTAAACCTTATCTTGTAGTTTTAACTTAGGTTTTGAAGCTATCTCTTAGCTTCTTTTCTCATACCCCTTCCTGGTTCTAGGTGGGTTAAACGCTCTCTATAGGTTTAACTTAATGTTTCAAGCTATTTCTTAGCTTCTTTTCTCGTAACCCCTTTCTGGGTTTAGGTGGGTTAAACCCTCTCTGTAGGTTTAACTTAATGTTTCAAGCTATCTCTTAGCTTCTTTTCTCATAACCCCTCTCTGGGTTTAGGTGGGTTAAACCCTCTCTGTAGGTTTAACTTAGGGTATGTTTGGTTAAGGATGGGGCCATGTGGATGGCCCATCCCCATCCCATTCTATTTTGGATTGGCCCTATCCAAATCTCCATCCAAATACCCATCCAACCCTATAATACATCTACACACCTATTTTCACATATTCCAATACAATCACATCAACTCTATCTTTCACATTAAATATATTATATTATATTATATTTATTTCTCTCTCTCACTTTATATTATACCTTATTAAATTAATCATTATCACACTAACTAATAATAATATAATATTATATCATCTTCTATCACAATCATTCAATTATTACCTCAACCTACTAATAATATTAAAATAATACAACATCAACTTTGATTTGATATAAAGCTCCATCCACCTCTACTTCTCCATCTCTAACCAAATACAGATTTACTATTCACAGATTACCCTCATCCCCATTTTCCATCTCCATCCTCCATCCCATCCACCACCATCTCTAACCAAACATAACCTTAATGTTTCAAGCTATTTCTTAGTTTCTTTTCTCATAACCCCTCTTTGGGTTTATATGTGTTAAACCCTCTCTCGTAGGTTTAACTTAATGTTTTGAAGCTATTTCTTAGCTTCTTTTCTCATAACCCTCTCTGGGTTTAGGTGGGTTAAACCCTCTCTGTAGGTTTAACTTAATGTTTCAAGCTATCTCTTAGCTTCTTTTCTCATAACCCCTCTCTGGGTTTAGGTGGGTTAAACCCTCTCTCGTAGGTTTAACTTAATGTTTCAAGCTATCTCTTAACTTCTTTTCTCATAACCCCTCTTTGGGTTTAGGTGTGTTAAACCTTATGTGCGGGTTTTCTTTTCTCATAACCCCTCTCTGGGTTTAGGTGGGTTAAACCCTCTCTGTAGGTTTAACTTAGTATTTCAAGCTATCTCTTAGCTTCTTTTCTCATAACCCCTCTCGGGTTTAGGTGGGTTAAACCCTCTCTATAGGTTTAACTTAGTGTTTCAAAGCTATCTCTTAGCTTCTTCTCTCGTTGTTTGATGTAAACTCAATTCGCGAATACTCATCGTGTTTCTCATTGGATTCATTTTGTGCATTTTATTCATTCATCTAACTTTTTTGCAAGTTATTAATTCTCATATAATCGATCATGTGTTGTGATGCAATCGTATTGAATAGCATGCAATCATATTGTTTCAATCGTAATCAATGAAAGAATAAACTGATAGACTCATAAATAATGAAAAATTGCTTTCACTAATTGATAAGCGGGTTTGTTCCATTGACAATAATCGATCAACACAAGTTAAGAACTAACTCGGTCGGCCTCTTTAAAAACCTCCTGCGGTAAAACACGGTGGGAAACCCGCAGCGAGGAAAAAAGAGTACAGTGGAACGAAATTACATCAAATTCGTAATTCAAATAACATGAATAAAATAACTCTTGCATAAAAAAACCACTTACTTGCAGCAAGGCGGGTACTTTCTTCGGTGTAAAACCTCTTCAATTGGCAAACATTCCGGGGTCTATCCAGGTTAATTTTCATCCATATTTCAACTCATAAGCGCCTCCTCGGAGGACTTTAGTCACCTTGTACGGCCCTTCCCACTTAGGATCGAGCTTTCCAATGTTTTTTAGTGCATTAGCTTGTCTCAAGACTAGATCTCCTTGTTCAAATCTCCGACTTATGACTTTCCGGTCATAAGCAACCTTTATGTGATTTTTGTACTTCTCGGCCTTTAGGTGGGCGATTTTGCGCTCCTCCTCTGCATGTCTAGGTTCTTCCTCATCGGCTCTTCATTTCTCCCTCCCGGAAGTAGGCTAGGCGATGTGTCTCCATCCCTACTTCGGGAGATATGATCGCAGGCCCATACACTAGGTGAAAGGGGACTCCTCTGTTGGCTCTCTGGGGTGGTCCGATAAGCCCACGTAATCGACTCTAGCTCATCGACCCACCTCCCTCTAGCTTTGTCTAATCGAGCACGTATTCCGTTCAAAATAGTTTTGTTGGTGACCACTACCGGCCATTGGCCTAAGGGTGCGCCACCGACGTGAATCTCTGGACAATCTTCGGGTTATCAAACCATTCCCGTACCATGTTTCCCATAAACCGGGTCCCATTATCTCGATACTAGGATTCTAGGTATGCCGAACCTACAAAGAAATATATTTCCATAAAATATGATTATGTTACCTTCTTCGATCCTCGCTAGGGGTACAACTTCACCCACTTGCTAAAGTAGTCCACCTGCTACCAATAGAAACTTCACGCCCACCGCAATCGGGAATGGGCCCACTGTGTCCATCCCCCACTTCGCGAAGGGACATGGAGAGTGCATGGTCCCCATCTCCTCTGCAGGGAGGTGGATAACGCAGCCATGCTTTTGGCATTTCTCACACTTCTTCACCCGGTCTTTGGCGTCTTGGGTCATGGTAGGTCGAAGTATCCAATCCTCAAGGCTTTCCTGACTATCGCCCGAGCCCTCGCATGGTCGGCACAACAACCTTCATGTATATCTTTGATTATGTACCTCCCTTCTTGAGGGGATAAATACCTCAAGTAAGGCTGCGTGAAGGACCGCCGGTACATCTTATCTCCAATCATCGTGTATCGGAT
Organism: Paraleonurus japonicus; assembly: GCA_030762865.1. Taxonomy (NCBI): domain Eukaryota; kingdom Viridiplantae; phylum Streptophyta; class Magnoliopsida; order Lamiales; family Lamiaceae; genus Paraleonurus; species Paraleonurus japonicus. The sequence goes on from CM061054.1 coordinate 44,695,758, forward strand.
TCTCCAATCGAGCATTCCTTTGTCCGGGCAGCTCTCCGGGTTACGCAACACTCGATAAATGTTGGTTCTCCAATCATCTTCGTTATGATAACTCCTATTGAGGAAACCGTAGCCTCTGCTTCTACAAATCACTAAGGTGATCTTCCCCCTCCTGTAGTGTTGCGGAACTCGTCACTTTGACAGTGCTATCCGCCCGGAGTTTTCCTCTCGAGGTATTTGTCGACCTCAAAGGAGCTGAACCTTCCTCGCAGCCTCCGCTACTCGCCGAAGGTAGGCTATCACTTTCTCATCCTTGGCCTCGTACCCACCTCGTAACCTACGGGTCACAAGTTGGGAATCTAAAAATATAACCACACGACCTGCTCCCACTCTGCGGCCATCTCCGTTCCTCGAATCGGGGCCTCGTACTCGGCTCCGTTATTGGACGTAATGAATTCAAACCTCACCGCAACTTGTGTTTCTCGGCCCTCTGGATCAATAATTACGATCCTCGCTCTACAACCCCGCATAAATACAGAGCTATCAACATATACCTTCCATTCTCCTTCCTCCAGCGCACACGTACCCTCCCGAATGAAGTCGACAGGCTTGTGCTTTAATGGTCCTCCGTGGCTTGAAATCCACGTTAAATTCTCCCGATTCGACGGCCCACTTGACCATCCTCCCCGAGAGATCAGCTCTTCCAATCACCTCGCTTTGAGAAGGTAGTTAGTCCGAACAATGACCTTATGTGATAAAAAATAAGGTCGTAACCTCCGAGCCATGACCATTATAGTCGTGGCTGCTTTCTATCTCCGAGTATCTCTTCTTGCTCCTTGAATGAGTTTACCGATGCAAGAACAAGTTTCTCGGGTTGACCCCTCCTCCCTCACCAAGACGGAACCGAGTGAGACCCCTCCTACTGAGAGGTAGAGGTAAAGTGTCTCCCCGTACGGCTTCATCAATGTAGGTAGCCGGGCTAGGTGCTGTTTAAGCTCCTCGAACGCCCGCGGCATCGTTCATCCCATTCGAACTTGGATCCCTTCCTCAAAATCCTGAAGAAGGGGTGGCTCCTCTCTGCAGATCCGCTATGAATCTCGCTTAAAGCCGTAATTCTTCCATTCGGTCTCTGCAGCCTCCTTGATGTTAGTGGGAGGCTGCATATCGAGCACGGCTTTCACCTTGGCGGGGTTAACCTCGATTCCCCGTTGGGTCACCATATATCCGAGGAATTTCCCGATTTCACTCCAAAAGAACACTTGGCCGGGTTCACTTCATGCCATTTCTTCTTAGCACTCGAAAAAGCTTCCTCCGTATCAGCCACATGCTCCGTAGCTTTCACACTTTTCACAAGCATATCATCAACGTAGACTTTCATTATCCTCCCTACCTGGTCTATGAACATCTTGTCAACCATTCTCTCGATAGGGTGCTCCCGCATTCTTCAATCCAAAGGGCATTCTCGATATAGCAAAAGTTCCACTAGCAATAACGAAACTTACCTTTGGAATATTTGGAGGGAAAATTTGTATTTGATGGTAGCCTTGATAGGCGTCCATCATACTTAGCAGCTCAAATCCAGATGTAGAATCGACCATCCGGTCAATCCTAGGCAAAGGATAATGATCCTTAGGGCAAGCTTTATTAAGATCTCGAAAATCTATGCACATTCTCCATTTCCCCCTGGTTTTGCCACCAACACCGCATTAGATAACCGGTGGAAAATCGATTCGTTTGACATGTCCCGCCTCCAAAGCCTTCTCTCGCTTCAGCCTTCATAATGGCATCCTTTCGATCTAAAGACCCTTAGTTTCGCTTTACCGCTTAGCTTTAGGGTCCACGTTCGGTGGTGCATCTCCATTTCCTCCGAATACTGTCATGTCGGAGGAAGAAAAACAAACACATCTGCATTTCTTCGTAAAGTTATTACTGTGTCTCTCTCCAGCTCGGCTCTAGGTGGGCTCCGATCCTTGTTGTGTATCCCTTCGTCTGGATACAACTCGATCATCATCAATTCTTCTTGACTTTCATTTTTGGAGGATCGGTTTCCTCCGTGATCTTACATCTCTTGGACTCTCGGTCCACCTCCTTGTCTCTTCTCAAGTTGCGGTGCAGCTCTTTGTCGGCCATCTTTACCGCCTCCACGTAACATTTCCTAGACTGCACTGGTCACCAGCCTACTTCACACACCTCATCATTCACTCGGAAACTTGAGTTTCATGTGATAGGTTGATATGACAACCTCGAAATAAATTCAATCTTGGCCTACCAAAGATCATGTTATAAGATGAGGATACATCAACAATCAAAAAATTCACCATAACCACCCTCCTCCGTGGAGCTTCACCACCCCACCGGAGGGTTACTCGGCCAAGAGGGTGGACCGCCTCCTGTAAATCCATATAGTGTCGTATCCACAAAGCCGCAGCTCTACATTTAAATTCATTTTCTTGAAGCATTCTAGGAAAATGATGTCTGCCGAGCTCCCCATATCTACGAAGATCCTCGCAAGCAGTGTATCCGGCCACGCTCGGTTGTGATGACTAATGCATCACCGTGGTCCTCCTTCCCGAGACCTCCATCCTCGGGACCAAAATGGATCCGAGGTGTAGGGCCTACCTCCTTCCTCGGCTTGTCTCTCTTGACATTTCTCCTACCTCTCTCCTCGTGATCCTCTCCCCGGCTTTTCGCGCTCGGAGCGAGTCTCCCTCGGCGGGACCTCCCCGCTATCATTTGGATCAGTCCTCTCTTCCGGGAGGGTCTTTCTTCCCGCCTCCCTTCGATCATCTTTTCTTTCTCCTCGCCTTTGTCATCAGCCTCCTTTCTCTTTTGTCCCCTGGAGCCGACACGGTCTCTGTAGACAAACTCTTTAAGATGACTGCTTGAATCATCCTCTCAATCTCATCACGCAAGTGAAAACAATTGTTAGTGTCATGCCCATATTCATTATGGAAACGACAAAACTTATCTCGACTTGGGCTTGAGAGGCTCCTCCGGATCGTGGTCCATGGAAACTTCATTTCGGGATGGTCGGATGCTACCTCCAGTAGCTCCGCCGGTTCGAGCTTCACGGGGGTATATCTGTCAAACTGGAGCGAGGCCCCAGTTTTGCAGCTTTCTCCGGCTCTACCGTTGAGCTTTTCTTTCTTTGACTCTTTCTTCTTCTCAGTCCACTGGCTTGACCTCGGCTCACTTCGCCTTTCTCACTTCCTACGGTGTGACGTACTTCTCCGCTCTTCTTAGCAATTCATCGAACGCCCTGATCGGCTTCTTTGCCAGGGAGGAAAATAGGTCTCCATCTCGGAGATTGCTAGTAAAATCATTAATTTTTACCTCGGAGTGGCGGTTGGAACCTCCAAAGTGCCGCCCGATTGAACCTCTTCATGAAGGCCCGTAGGCTTTCATTTTCTCCTTGCTTTATGTTGAACAATGTCAATGTAGCTCTAGGTTGCCTCCTTGCACTAGCGAATCGGGTGCAAGAATAGTTCTCCGAATCGCTCGCAGAGTTGATGGAATTGGGCTCCAAATGACTAAACCACCGCCGGGCCGCTTTAGATAGAGTAGTAAGAAAGACCCTGCACTTCACACCCTCCCCATATCGATGGAGGAGGACCAAATTTTCAAATCTCACCAAATGGTCATAGGGGTCGGTCGTACCATCATATTCATAGTTAAGAGGCTTAAAATTGCTAGGCAATTCATCTTGTAAAATATTCTCGAGTAAATTGACAACCCGTAACGGGTCGAGGCATACTAACCCGGTTTTCCATCTAGTGCTTCATGTTATCCATCTCGCTTTCTTAGGGACTGATCTCGGTCCTTCATGGCTTCGACCGGGTATCTCCTGTACCCTCTTCCTCATCCTCGATCTTACTCCCTCTCGTAGGGGGTTGTCTCCCTCCCCTGCAGCTGTTCGTCTCGCACCATTATAACAAATGGTGTTCCTCCGGTGTCGGGCATAGCAACAGTGGCACGGGGTTGGATGCGGCTTCGCCCGTGTTGGGTTTGCGGGAAATGTCCTTCCTCGAGCCGGTACTAGTGCAATCGGTCTCATGGATGTACGTTCACCGGTCATGATGTCTTTCTTTCGTATAATCAGAAAAGAGGAGAAGTTGAAACTCACGCCTCACTCTTCTTTCCCACAGACGGCGCGCTAATCGATGCGTAAAACCGACTGAGTCCGCTTTCTCCACCGGGTTCCACATGGGTCAAGCCTTTACTCGGTTCGGGCTTCGCAGCCTCCCCCTGTGATTATCGTGGGCTCGAGCCCTCCTCGGGTTTTCTCCCCCTCTATTGAGGGTATTCGGTTACGTCATTGGGCCCTATTGGGCTGGATATCCTTGGGCCTACGTGTAGTTAGGCCCGTCATTTTTATCCGTATCACAAATATTTAAATCATTATTATTATTATTATTATTATTTGTTGAATTTTTTTGTTGGAGCATTTACAAAATTTAAGAATTATAATTCAATCGATTAAAAATGATTTTGACATCACCAACAAGGGAGCAGAACAAAATGACACCGATTGAAGGGTCTCAGAGGACAAAGAGGAAAAATATGTCAAAAGAGGGTTCCGTGTGGATATAATTTTTAGGTTTCATTTTCATTTAAATGATGTATCCTTGCATGTATGAAGTCTTTTGGTAGATTTTTGTGGGAAAATTACGACTATATTTTTACTTCTTAAAATTGAACAAGGATTCTTGGATATAATTATGACTAATTCGAAATAACCTATTGCAGACATTTTATTAACCCTTTTCCATTCTATGATATAATTACAGAATGTGATGACCAAAAAGTTTGGGCATACAAGTCAATTAAAATTTCGTACTAATATTGGGGTTACAAATAAAGCTTGGCAATTCATATTATTTACATACTAATATAATAATTGCAAATAAAGTTTTAGCAGTTCATACTATTACAACTCTTGAATGTGAAAGTAGTGATCAATGCATCCCATAATGAGAGGACTTATTTCTTGGCTAATCATATAGACTTAGACTATAATGCAAATAAAAGTGTCATAGTGATAGTTGACATACTCACTGCCTACTATATTATTGAACCGGAAACAGCAGCTACTTGTTCCCAGTAATAGGACTGTCTTTACCTTTCTTGAAGTCATCCCAACCTCTCACCCATGGCTGCCCAAGTGCTGCTCTAGTTTCAGGTGCAGCATGGTTGTTGAGGTTGTTGACCACCTTTTCTCGAAGAGCCACGAAAACCTATGAAAAAAAAAAATCAAGTTTCAGAAAGCAGCTACAGATTGAGAAGCAAAAAGAAAGAAAGAAAGAAGTAACACTTGGGTGCAACTAATACTGTTCAATAAAAACAATTAATACTGTCAAAACAGCTAAAACTAACCAACTAATACACCCTCCGTCTCTTTTTTATTGCTCAAGCCAAAATGACACGGGTTTTAATGATAAAATTGTTTATTAGTATTAAAACGTGTAAAGTTGAGGGTAAATGGGTCATTCTACTTTATTGGAGAAAGATTACTTTAGTTTGAAAAGATAAAATGAATAATTGAGTGTCATGAGATGTAAATAAGAGATGTTTGTCAGTGTTTAGTTTGAGAGGGTAGAGTCAGTTGTTTTGACATTTTGGATATGGAAAAAACATTCATTTTAGGATTTTGAGCAATCTAAGAAGAGATGGAGGGAGTATGTTTTAGTAGAACAAATATCATTTCAAAATGCACTTGAATTGCAGTGTAACTAATTTAGTGCATATTAGTGCCTCAGAAGAGATAAAGGAAAGGTAAATAGTTTTTATTTTCTTGTCTTACAGGATTTTGGTTCAGTGCCTCTGGTGGTGACTCCTGACAACTCAACCATTTCCATAGATCTGGATTTTCCTGAGGAAAGAATAGGATCAAACGGAGAACTTGAGAACCGTACAGTTAAATTAATGGAGGAGTCCTGACAAGGCTATATATAAAGATAAAATAACAAGGATTTTGTTATATGAGATGTAACAAAGGCCAAAACTGTGATATTCTTCGTTATCAAATACACCTCCAGTTTAGAGCTTTTGCCAGACCTCAGAAGGTCATCTTGGGATTCAGCAGTTTGATTATAGCTGTATTTTTTCAAAATAACTTAACAACAAGACACAAGCTTATTAACTCAAACTGCTCACATTGCAGGAAGCACGTTTAAAAGGAAAAGTAATAGCCATATAATCATGATTACTAATCCATACTGCTCACATTGCAGCAAGCAAATTTTAACTGTAGAGTCCCAACAGCAATCATCTGAATTAAAATTCAAGAAGTAAATCAGAAACTAACTAATGTACACAGACAATGTTAAAACAAGATATTGAGCACTCAACTCATATTCATTATTCTTCTCCGATGTTTAATCCAATGCCTCCAGATTCCATCAGGCTTTAATCTTGATAGGCCATACTATTAGCATACAATACATGTTGACAAGATATTCAAGATAAATGTACACTACATTTTCAGCAAAACTAAAGATACTTGTCGTTTAGTTAGATCACTCAAATTGTCAGTATGATATACTGTCACTTCTCTCCATACAGAAACGAATACAACTTTAACTATTCTCCGTTGTAGTTTATCGCAACAAAGGGTCTAAAACCATTTGAACAATCAATTATGGTTTCTAAATCATCCTCTAACGACTAGTAACACTTAGCACGGCTTCCTCTATCGAAGCAAATAGTTGATGAAATTGTAATCTCCTAAACTACGATCAGAACATATAATTCCGTTTTATCATGAAGGGGGGACTTATGCAGCTAAAAATAGAATGTGATACACTGAAAAGAAATTAATTACCAGATCAAGAACATAAGCCAGGGATCTAATTCCACTTTCATCCATCGAGTGAATGTGATCCTCTACCCATGTTCCGAGGACCAAATCCAGCTCCAGGAAACCCCTCTGTTTACTCCTGTACAGAAGCCTACAATTTTCCCAAACCAAATCAATCACTCATCACGTAAATCATAGGAAAACAACAAACATAAACAGAAAATCAAAATAGGCCTAAAAATTCCACATTCAAATTGGCTACCTGTTACACAGGCGCCTCTTGCTTTCTTCATTGGAAAGATCTATATCGAACGATTGATTGGTTTCATTTGTAGAAAAGGAACGCGAGAAGGAGGCCAATACAGGTCTATAAAATTCCAATAAGTCGTATCATAAAATCGTGATAAATAACAAGGAAGAACTTTCAGAAAACAGAGCTCAAATTGACCTGTGAACAACGTCGGCGGCGGCAACGGAAGTTCGATTGGAGCTGAGAATACGTGGGACAGTTGATAGGAGAACTCTTCTCAAACTCGCCATTTTCGTGGGTTTAGTGAGGAATGACTACGGCGGCGGCGTGTGGCAAACCGAGCACTCTTTCCGGCACTTGAGTTGTCGACGGAGCAGGCTGTGTTCAGTGCGTCGAAGGAAATGAGTTGTATAATTAGTAGACGTGTTTATAAGCTCATTTGGGTGGCTATGCCAAACACACCAATATTTTTTTTAATTTGTTAAATAATGAAATTGAATCAAAAAAATTACGCACTTTAATTAATTAATTTTTTTAATCGAAATTAATTTGAATTCATTTAAGTAATCTAAATTAATTAAAATTTTGATTTGAACTAAAATAATTCACGTAAATTGAATAACCTTTTAACCTTTTAAGAACTAGTATTTAAATGTTAAGATGTATCGTAGATTTTTGTGATAATGTTATGATGTTTCGTAAATATTTGTAATATATCACATACTCCTCCGTACAATTTTAATTAGTCAATATACTTCTTTGATCAGTTCAATTTTAATATATCAATATAATTTTTTTTTTTTTTTACTTATTTTTACACTCACAACATATATTTTTTACATCATTTTTCATTTTGATTTTCTCTCTTTTTAACCAATTTACTCTAATTAATAATTAAACAACAATACTCTTACTTTTACTCCACACATCTACTTTATATATATATATATATATATATATATATATATATATAATTTATTAAAACATGTGCCAACTTATTTGTCTAATTAAAATTGGACAGTAGTATAATTTTATATTTAGGCCCCTGTTTGGTTTGGTTCTTATATCGATCCGATAAAAATAATTACAATTTGGCCGTTTACATGTCGGTAGTTCAGCTTCCCATAGATGTTTGGTTGCTCAAAAGATTTTAAAGGATTGTTGTGTTAGATGGATTTTGAAGGACTTCTTAGTGTTATTTATAAATAACAACAATCTCATCCCATCTAATCTAAACTCATGTGATTTTGATGGACTTTTTATTGGTATTCATAAACAAAAACCTTTTTATCAACAACAAAACAAAGCAGCAAAACCTACTTTTCAATACATTTAATCACACAAGTAAAGAAGTAAGTCATGGAGACGAACCGCAATCGTCTACTTGGAGAAACGAGAGTCCACTAAACCTTGCATTTAGGAACTTCTTTACCTTTAGGTAGGGGTGGACACGGTCCAGCTTAAAGGCCTTAACCTTAATCAAACCGTAATTTGCGGTTAATAAAATTTTCTTAACCAAATCTAATCTAATCGTATTTCTTCTTTAACCTTAACTAACCGTATTAATCATAGTTTTTGGGAAAAAAATAACTAAAAAAATACATTTAGATTAACAAAATAGTCTATATGAAAAATAAATGAGTATATATATATGATATATGATATATATATATATATAAAATAGTTCGATTGACGGTTAATTAATCGTAATATATTATGGTTAATACGGTTAATTAACCATAATAGATATTTTTTAACCTTAACCTAACCGTTATTTTTTCTTTATAACCAAAATATAATATTTTAACGTTAACCGACTAAATTTAAAATTACGGTCCGGTTAACTGCTATAACCATAGTTTGTCCACCCCTACTTTTGGGCTTTATGTTTTTTTATTATTTCCACAAGGGCTTTGACCCATTTGTCTTTAATGATGCAACAACTACAAAACTAGCGCAGCAGAACCCCATTCAAGGAAAAGCACAATAAAATTCAAAACACACAATAAAAATAAAAGTCCCAAATAAAGCGACAAATGATTCGATTTGATACTACGTATACTAATCGATCATTATCTCACGTAAGAGAGTTGTTTTATTTCAATCATAATCATCCAAATCTCACATAATCGAGTCTCAAGTTTAAATACAAGACAAAAAGACAAATGACTAAATGCAAGATTTAGTGGGCTCTCGTTTCTCTAAGTAGACGATTGCAACTTCGTCTCCATCATTCTCCTCTCCTTCAAACCATTCACCCTCGAATTGTCAATAACTTCGTCTCCATCAAATCTTGCAATCGTCTACTTGGAGAAACTAGAGCCCACTAAACCTTGCATTTAGAACATTTTTTATCTTTTAGGCTTTATGTTATTTTTATTTCCACAAAAGCTTTGACCGTCTTTTGTGCAAGATTAAAACTTGAGACTCCTCATTTTGTGATCTTTGGATGATTATAATTGAAATGAAACAAGAGATGCTCCCTTCGTGAGATAATGATCGATTAGTATAAATAGTATCGAATCGAGTCATTTGTCATTTTATTTATGACTATTATTGTGTGTTTTGAATTTTTGTTGTGTTCTTCCTTGAATTGGGTTCTCTGCGCTAGTTTTGTAGCTTGTTGCCGCATCAATAAACAATCATCGATTTTGAACAACACATCCATTGTTGTAAACACGAGCTAATTGCAATTTGCAACCTATATTATATTTTGTAACAAATTGCAACGTTTTATGTAAAATTGCCAGTTAATACCTCAAATACAAATTTTGTTATTTTTTCTCGGTCAAATTAGGGATCGATTCTTTGTTAGAAATTAAACATTTGGTAAAAGAATAATTACTAAATCTAAAAAGACAAATATAATCTTGTTCAAATATAATTTGGTCGGGAAAAGAAAAAAATTGAGTTGAGGTACAAATATGTCAATTTAACATAGTCTGATTGCAATTTGTTACAAAATACGAGTATAGATTGCAAATTGTAAAATTTGATATAGTACAAGTTGCAAATTGTAAAATTTAATATAGTACAAAGTTACAAATTGTAATTAACACTATAAAATCTTAAAAGTCATAAAAATTCTACAAAATCTTTTAAAATCTACAGACTTTTTAGTCATTTTATCAAACACACCCGTAAATATTTGGCTACAAAGATACCACACAACCCCTCTGAAATTAATAAACATAAATTAGGGTATGTTTGTTTAGGGAATTAGGTGTGTGAGGGAAGTCATGACTTTGAAATTCTATGAATTTGAAAATCCCGATGAATAGTAAAAGTGTGTATTTGGTTTGAGATTTTAACGGGGTGAGATGTTACTCAATATCAATATTTATAAATGATTGGTGTTATATTGTTATATTATATTATATTGAGTGAGAAAAGTATGACAGAAAAGTATGAGAGAGAATTAATAGATAAGTGTGAATAAAGTAATTTATATGGGAAATGTAATAATAGGTTTTATAGGTATTTTTAGGTGGGGATTGAGATTTGAATTTGCAAGTCCGATTTTAAATCCATAAAATAGTATAGGACGTGGTTAGCAAAATCCTAAACTCATCCGTGTGAATCTTAAAACATACATACCTTTAGGCTCCATTTGGATGGAATCATTTGAAATGATTTGAGGATAATACACCATACATTTATAAATCAAAATGGAAAAATATTAAATGAATGAATTTGATTCACACAAATATTCATTCATTATAAGTGAGAGGATTTCAAATACCCTCCCACTCTCATTCATTAGCTTTTTTCATTTTAATTTGTGTGAATGCATGTCATATTATACTCAAATCTCTTGATTTTAAATTCACTCCATCCAAATGGAGCCGAGATTTAAATCTGAGAAAACATTAACGAGCAGCAACAAAATTTCAAGTTAACAAGGCCACATCAGTCAATGAAATAACAAAATCACCCAACATGAACAACACATGAAATCAGCTTAACATGATCTAAAATACATGGAAGCCAACTTGTTCATAATACTGCTAACAGGGTAATGAAATTACTACCATGCGTCTGCATTTATCAGGAGAACCGACGAAGATATGTGTCTAAATTATTCACATAAAAAATCAAATAAATTGTTGTTTACTCAGGTTAGCTCAACATGACTTGATATTGGAGTTTGATTAAATACTTTTCCAAGTTAACTCTGGAAAATGAACGAACAATCCAAAAAAATTCAAAAAGAAAAAAGTACAAATCAGATTTGTTCGAAAATCAAATTAAAAACAGTTCAATATTTTGAAAAAACAGTAATACTTCAAAAAAATTTCGAACAAATCCCATAAATTCGAAAAGAAATGCTGATCGATTATTTTTTCCGAAAAAGAACACATCGTTTGGAAAAATATTTCGAAAAAGGACACATATTTGGGGAAAAACTAAAAAAATACAATAATATGAAAAAAAAAAAAATTGAAACAAAGATTCAAATTTTTTTCCAGAAAATCCAGAAAAATTAAACACATCAATCACAAAAATAAGGAAAAAAAAAAGAAGAAACAGGAACCTGTGAGGAGAAGAGGCGGCGTTTGAGTGAGGAGGGGCGAAGAGCGGCTGTGAGGAAAAGGATAGGGCGGCGCGCGATTGAGGGGAGTAGAGAAGGGCGGCGGCGCGATTGAGAAGAGGAGAGAAGGGCGGCGGCACGACTGAGGGGAGGAGGGAAAGCGGCGGCGCGGAATGGACGGCGCAAATGATGATGATAAATGTTTGGAAAGAAATAGGGTTTTCCAGATATGGGGAAAATAAGTAGTTCAGGAAGTAACCTGAGCCTTGAACGGTTGAACCAAACACTTTTTTTTTTTTTCCTTTAAATGTGGATAAAGGCCTAATCTAACAATAACTAAACCAAGAAAACAAATGGTAATTAAACATGCTTGTGATTTTTTTGGGTTGGGTCTGTTAAATCCTAAATTATTAAAGCATAATATGCTTTTCAACTTTCTCTGTCAAATGGTTAACCTTCTTCTTCTCCACTCCAATAAATATTTTCTTCAGGAGAATAAAATATATCGTGATCTTCTTCGCTTTTATTAGAAAATGGTGTAAATTTCTAGAATAATTCGAATTAACATAAGAAATTTATAGATAGATCTTGTTTTAGAATATACTAAATGCAACTAGAAATAAAAAGGACATTCTAGAATGTTGTAGTTAAAAAATAAGATTAGATATTATTCTTGAGAAAGTTAGAAAGAAAGTCATAGAATACTCTGCAGAATACTATAGACCAACATCATACACCTATATATATGAGGTCCATGCCTTGTAATGTTGGAACTAGAAATAAGAATCGAATTTTTATAACTAATTCTTCTCCTCCTATTCCTATTACTCAATCAACTAGAATATATTTCCTCCAACATTGATCCCTATTTTTCTTCATTAAAACTAAAATCCAATCTACATCAAATACAAATATAACTACTCCAAATACCATCAATGGTATCGTAGTCCTGCTAGATTTTAACTGGGCGTGAATTAGCTTCCGCACTATCATCAAATATCATATCCAATAATTTCTTGTTTCCATTTCTAAGCCTACAAAAATGGTCCTATCAAACAACTCTCAAATTCCTATCCCAACTTTCTCGTGAGGAAACTACAACTATTGGGGCATTAAAATGAAGACATATTTTATGTCCCAAGGTCTATGGGAAATCGTTGAGAAGGGATACACCATTCCCGAAGACACATCTTCTTTGTCTACAATAGACAAATAAAAGCTGGAGAAAAATATGGAAGGACAGTTTGGCTCTCTACGTACTGCAAATGGCGATGGCGGAGTCTCTATTTCCAAGGATTAGTGGAGCTACGCTCGTCAAAAGAAGCTTGGGATACTTTGAAGGAGGAATATCAAGGAAGTGATAAGGTACGCAACCTCAAGCTCCAAACGCTAAGAAGAGATTTGGAGAATTTGAAGATGAAAGAATTTGAGACCGTAAAAGATTACTACACTCAACTAAGAGAAGTAATTAATCAAATGAAAGCATATGGAGAAAATATTATTGAGAAGAGAATAGTAGAAAAGATACTAATTACTCTTCCGTAAATATGATACAATCGTCACTACAATGTAAGAGACTAAAGACATAGACAAATTATGCATGACGAAATTAATAGGCTCACTTGAAGCTTATGAGAAAAGAGTGAAGCTCAGAATAGAGATCTAGTAAGCGTCGAAGGAAAGAGCATTGTCGTCAATACCAAGAAAGGTACGCGACTCATCCACGATGTCACTGGTACCCAAGCTCGACACAAATCTTCTCGGTGTGGGTCGGATGATAGAGAGAGGATATTCTCTACTATTTAAAGGAGACTCGTGCACAATATATGACGACAAAAATAAACATTCGAAATTATTGTAGTTAAAATGCAAAGAACAAAGAAACTTTCCTATTCGTTGGCATTATGTCGAGGCAGCATTAAAAGCCCACGAAGATCAATCCTTGCTATGGCACCGGAGGTTCGGACATTTCAACTTCTACGATTAAAAACCGTAAGAATATGATGAAGGATCTTCCAAATATCCAAGCAAACGACGACGTCTCGTGGAGAGATGCATGGAAGGAAAGCAACACCTAAGCCATTCCCTTCAAGACAAACATGGAGAGCCAAGCAAATTTAGAGTCTGGTCCATACAGGATGTTTGTGGCCCAATGAGGACACCAACATTTGAGAAGAACTTACTTCATCCTTTTCATTGATGACTATACAAGAATGACGTGACCGATCAAAAAAAAAAAATACAAGAATGACGTGTGTGTACTTCATGAAAGAAAGATTAGAGGTCTTCAATATATTTAAGAAATTCAAGAATTTGGTGGAGAACCAAAGCGATCGTCAAATCAAAGTCCTACGAAGCGGCAGAGGAACGGAGTACACTTCTAATACATTCAACAAATTTTGTGACGAGTAGGGGTGGGAATAGGCCAAAGTTACTCCGACAGGCCTACGGCCTCGGCCTACGAAAGCCCTGACTCCTACTCGACTCGCTTAATAAATAGGCCGCACTCGTGCCTTTTAAGAAGCCTATTTAATTAAATAGGCCGGACTCAAGCTTTCTTGTAGACCTTTTAAGCCTAACAGCCGGCCTATTTAACAATATATATATAATAGTATAATATATTATATTTATATTTATATATATAATATTATATATGTAATATATGACATATAATATATATTATAATCTTGAACTACCGATCGCTTGTAATTTAGCACTAAGTATTTACGACCAAACAAATATCGAACCCAAGGGACTAGGAGAACAATAAGCCTCAAAACATATGTTTCTATAGAATTATAGTGGCTATCCGGATGCTAACACTTAAATCAACAACAAAATAAACAAGAGCGAGCAAATAGCAAAAGGAAACAAATAAAACTCTAACGAGTGCAAGTAGTGTGTGAAACGATCGCTCGGGTGTCTTCCTTACACAATCCTTCTGGGTATCACACGAATCGATCACAAATCAAGGCATGGAAATGGCAAAAGCTAAGAGCGATCACGTAATTTCTAGCAAGCTAGCGCCTAGGACCGTTGATCACCTAAACACGTTCACAATCGGGTACTAATGTCTAGAGTCGTCCCTTCACTACACACCTAGGCATGCAATGTCCACTAATCGGGAATCTAGCAACTCATTCACCTCTCGGTGCAATCAATTACGATCAAAATCATCAAAATCAATCAATTAGTTCACTCAATCCTATCCTAAGCATACCCAACTCTCGTTGTAATACACTAATTCAACGAATCAAGCTAATGAAATTAATTAATCAAGAGATCATCACAAAGCCCATTAGTAGAAGCATTAAAACCACAAACACATGCCAATCAAAGTGATCAATTCATGTTCAACACCAAATTCATATGTAATTCCAACACCCAAGCAATCAAGAGGGTTAGCCCATGGCTAATTTGATCAACAAAATGAAATTAAAAGCAATTAAAATAATTCCCATGACTAAGAAAATTAAAGGAGAAAGAGGCATACAAATTAAGAAATAAACCAATAGAATTAAGAGATTGAGGAAGGGTATCACCTTAAATGTGTTGATACACTTGATTGAATTAAATTCTATCACTAATTTGCAAGAAATTAAAAGAAAAATAAAAAACACCTACTACTATGTGTGAGTGTGTGTGATTCTAAGTCTAATGTGTGTAAAGTGTGTAATGCGTGTCCTCTCCCGAAATATGGGTTAATCCCTTTCTATCCTAATTCTCGCCGCCCCCACGTGTATGCATCGCATTGGGTGAAGAAAACAAAACACGCTGAAAGAAATAAACGTGTTTGCGATTCCCGCTTGCACAGCCTGCCGCCTCGACTCGAGCTTGGCGTCTCGAGTCGAGTCCGGGATGGCGCCGGGTCGAGACGAGGCTCGAGACGAGCTCGAGACGATTTGGGGATGCTACGTAAATGTTGTTACGTCTCGACTCGGATGCGTGGGCGTGGTTCGGATCGAGACGGTGAAGATTCGCAACTCCGACGATGGCAAGGGCTGTGCTGCGATCTCTTATCGACGGCAACGGCGGTTTTGTGTTTGCCTGTGACGAAAAAGGAGCAGCGGTGGTAAAATTGGTGGTGGTTGTGGCGGATTGTGGTGGATATCGGCGAATTGTGGTTCTGGGTTGGTTGATTTTGGTGGTTATGGTGAGTTGCAGGTCTGGGTATGGTTGCAATGGTGTGGATTTGCGACAGTGACGATGGGGGTGTACTTATCAAAATCATGGGTGCAATTGGTGGGTGTATTTCCTAATCCGGTGGGTGCAACTCGGTTTTGTGTATCGGTTTGCTATTTTCGCCGCCTCAACTTCGCTCATCCGTATCTCCTTCATACGAACTCCGATTTACCCCATTCTTTTTGCGTTACGACCATATCTCGACCCTCTTTCCAACCATGCAATGACTCCTTTGATTTGACAATGTTAACAGACCTCAATTTGTATTCAAAGTTGGCATAAAATCTGCAATATCAACTCAAGACACCAAATTAAATAATCAAATGCAATTAGCTAATTTAATGTGAATTAACATGAAAATGATATCAAATTTAAGACAATTAAGCACACAATAATTACGCAATTTTCACACTAATCAACTACTTGAAGATTTTGTTATTGCTTCGTAAGTTGATAATTTTTGTATGTTAATTTTATTCGTATTTTGAGTTTTATAGTATGTACGGTGTAATGTAACAAATGTGATTTTTTAAAATTTGATGAAGAATAGAAAGATTGCAACAAATAGGCTTTTAAAAGGCTTTCGGCCTGGCCTATATACAAAAAGAGGCAGCACCGAACCTTAAAAAAAGTCTATCATAGATAATAGGTCGACTCGTGCCTAAAAATTATATAATAGGCCTAGGCTTTCTTATGCAAAGTCCGGCCTGGCCTCGGCCTATTCCCACCCCTAGTGACGAGGAGTCAATCATCAATTGACAATGCCTACGCTCCAGAACAAAATGGCGTATTAGAAAGGAAGAACATGACAAGAATGGAGATGGCGAACAATGCTAGCAGAGAAGAACTTGTCTAAGGACTTTGGGCGTAAGAAGTATACACTGCAGCCTAGCTACTAAACAGTGTCCAACAAAGGCGGTTCAAAATAAAACACCAATTGAAGCATGGAGTGGACGAAAGCCATCACCAAGATCTCAAGATCTTCGGTAGATCTGCTACGAGCACATCCCAAAAGAGAAAAGACACAAACTAGAGGAGAAGACAGAGAAAGGTATTTTTCTCGCTACAGCTCTCGATCTAAAGGCTATAGAATCTATAGTCTTAAAAATAAGAAGCTAATAATCGCCGAGATGTCGAATTTGATGAGAATGCAACATGGAACCGGGAGGAAGAAAAATTGAAAGACAAAATATCATGCTACCACAACTACGGCATCCTATTGAACCACGAGAAGAAGAAGTCAAGGATTACAAGACGTTCCGTAACCTTCCGCACCGAGGACACCTATGCCATCACCAAATTTCAATTCAAGAAGAATCATCTCCGTAATCACCACCAAGAAAGATTAGACAACTCGAGACATTTACGAGACCTCGCAACTTTGTGACCTTGGAGCCTGTAAGCTTCAAGTTGCCATCAAAGAAAAAGAATGGGTAAAAGCTATGGAAAATAAATCAAGATGATCGAGAAAAATAAAACATGGGAGTTGGTGGATCTACCAAGCAATAAAGAAGTCATCGGAGTTAAGTGGGTGTACAAGATAAAGTTCGGACAGTATAGCTCAATTCGTAAACACAAGGCAAGATCTGGTAGCTAAAGGATACTCGCAAAAACAAGGAATTGACTACGACGAGGTATTCGCTCCGGTGGCGCGACTCGATACCGAGCACTTATTGCGCTAGCCGCACAAAGAAGATGGAAGATCCGCCACCTTGATGTGAAATCGGCATTCCTTAACGGATATCTTGAAAATGAGATCTACGTGGAACAACCTCAAGGGTTCGAGATACAAGGGCAGGAAGACAAAGTTCTCGGGTTGAAAAAGTACTCTACGGCCTAAAACAAGCTCCACGACCACTGGTATAGTAGAATCGATGACTACTTCACAAAGTATGAATTCGGGAGGAGCCTAAGTGAGTATACACTATACATCATGACCCAAGGTACGAAGGACACACTCATTGTCTCTCTATATGTTGATGATCTTATAGTTACAGGAAATAATGAGACAATGATCAAGGAGTTTAAAGAAGATATGATGAAGACGTTCGAGATGACCGATTTGGGCTTGATGCACTATTTTCTCGGTATTGAGATAAATCAAAGAAAATGGTATATTTATCTCACAAAAGAAATATACCGAGAGCTTACTAAAAAGGTTCAAGATGGAAGGGTGCAAGACTATAGCCACTCCGCTGACAAATCTAAAGCGTTGCCAGTAAAGGAAGATGTCTCACCAAAGGCGGACATCTCAACATTTCGAAGCCTTATCGGAAGTCTGCTATATCTCACTACTCGACCTAACATAATGTACGTGACAAGCATTCTATCAAGGTTTATGCGTAATCCAAGTCAAATTCACTACGGAGCAAAGAAAGAGAGTACTTCGATATCTTCAAGGAACTAAGAACTTCGGCATCTAGTATGAATCAACACCTAACTCAAAGTTAATTGGCTATCTTGTGACGATTGGGCAGTTCACTAATGACATGAAAAACACATCGGGCTTTGCATTCACAATGGGTTCAGAATATTTTCTTGGGCATCTAAAAAGCAAGCAACAGCTTGCGCAATCATCACCAAGCAAAGCATATAGCGGCTGAATGACTACAAGTCATGCAAAGTGTTTGAAATATATACTTGAAGATATGGGAGAGCCACAATACAATGCCACAAAAATCTATTGCGACAAGAAGTCGAATAGCAATGGCAAAAATATCGTGTTCCACAAACAGTAACCAAGCACATCAAGATCAAATATCACTTCATACGTGAGGCGAAGCAAATAAAGAAATCGAGTTGGAGTATTGCAAGACCGAAGACCAACTAGCAGATATTTTTACAAAGGCGCTACCTCGTGGAAAGTTCGAGACACTACGAGAAAAATTGGAGTCACGTAAATATGCACCAAGGAGGAGTATTAGAAGATGGTGCAAATTTCTAGAATAATCCGGATTAGCATAAGAAATTTATAGATAGATCTTGTCTTAGAATATATTAAATGCAACTAGAAATAAAAAGGACATTCTAGAATGTTGTAGTAAGATTAGAGATTATTCTAGAGAAAGTTAGAAAGCAAAATACCTAGAATACTCTAGAATACTATAGACCAACATCATACACCTATATATATGAGATCCATGTCTTGTAATGTTGGAACTAGAAACAAGAATCCAACTTCTTATAACTAATTCTTCTCCTCCTATTCCTATTACTCAATCAACTAGAATACATTTCCTCCAACATTGATCCCCTATTTTCTTTCTTCACTAAAACTAAAATCCAATCTACATCAATTAAATATAAATATTAATTACTCCAAATACCATCAGTCTTCCTCCTCTATAATCATTCTCTCCATGTAGGATTTGCTCTCGAAGAAACATTTAATCGAATATATAAAATAACAAGAATTTTATAGCAATGATATGTTCATGCATGATTAATATTGCCAAATTAAGTGAAATTCCAATTACAGTGGCAGAATTTAAAGGTTCTTTATATTTAATGGAAATAAAGTAAAGAGTCAAGGTGGTGAAGCAGACAGAAAAATTAATGGAATTTATTTCATAACTAAAATAGTATGTTTGGTTGGAAAATTTCCATTTCACGTGAGTTTTAGAAATTGATATTGAAACAAAAGTCTTACTTTAGGATTCTACATTCAAATTGAGTACCTGTTACATGCACAGACAGACGCCTTTTGCTAATTTCTTCATTGGAAAGAACAATTGATTGGTTTCATTCGTAGAATATGAACACGAGAAGGAAATTCCAATAAGTCGCATAACAAAATCGCGATAAATAACTAGGAGGAAATTTCAGACACACATTGACCTGTCGGAAGTTCGACTGACACTTGAGTTGTCGCCGGAGCAGGCTGTGTTCAGTCTCGATATATAAACTGATTTGAGTGGCTATGCAAACATAACAATGTTTTTTTTTTTTGTTAAATAATGAAATTGAAATAAAAAATTACGCACTTTAATTAATTTGAATTTATTTAATTAATCTAAAATTTTGTTTTGAATTAAAATAATTCATGTAGATTGAATAACCTTTTAAGTATTATATAAATGAAAATCATCTTCATTTTTAACACCCTAATAATACACATTTATTTACATAAATACCATTATTTTTTCAACTCAATTAACTAACCTCTTACTTTATATATACGTGTATTTGCAATTTTTACACTCACTTACATATAAAAGTGTATTTTCACTTACACATAAAAGTGTATTTTCTTAAACTCCATGCTCAGTTGATTGTGCAAACAGTAACACATAAAAGTGTATTTTCTTAATTTCCAAGTTCACCAGTGTGCAAACAGAACTTGGGAAGAAAGGAGTATAAATGGAATAACTAAACCAAGAAATGGTAGATTAACTTCATAAAGATACAATATGTGACATAAATAATTTATCCAAGAAAAAGCTTATCTTTTTAAGTGAAGATCACGTGTAATTTTTGGTCGAGACCGTAGCCTAACTAACTCTATGATTAAATTTTTTAAAATTTTCTCCAGATTTCACACTATGCTATGGTCTGGTGAATGCAAAAACGTGGCTGATTCCTCGTCTGAGGTTTGCTAGGTTTGTATTGGGTCAATTAAGCTCAAAAAAATTCGTGCACCAACAATATATTCGATAATTAAATTTGAGGTCAACTCGATAATCAAGCACACTGAAGTTCCGCTCGGGTCTTTTGATGCAAATCTCTACTAATTCAGAAATTTCTTTCTCGTTCTCGGATAGAGTTTCATCATCTTGCAGTTTTTCCTCAAATTGATATCTCCAATTATCTGGGATAGAGTTTTTTTATCCCATAATTTTTTACCTTTTCAAAAAATCCCAAAATAGTTAACTTATTCGATTACATCCCAATTTTTGGCTAAGTGTATAATTTACGTCAAAAAACCGGGTAATTAGGTTTTCAACATACATATAACTGATGACAATGTTAACAATTTTTTATTAAGATAACTCAACGTGACTTCTCAGTGAACAAAGCAGACGATCGACTACACAGAATCCGAAGGTCTCATCAGAGGGATCATGGTTTTGATCATGTTTTTGGTCCCATAGTAGTTGTTCAAAATAACTCTTTCAGCAAATTCCACAGAATTGTCTTACCCAGTATTGAAATTTACTCCTGCATTGTTTACCTAGAAGTTTGCATGTGTTCAAAATCGTCGCAAATAGATGTACTATTTATATCTGCTGATGCAACAACCAGAATCATAGCAACATAAGTAGGTAATGCATGCAAGACCATACATCCATATTTCTTTTATATTTCATGGTTTCCAGAAGCAGATAGTCACTATAATAAACATTGTTAAAGAAATTATTTATTTGGTAATCGGTACTGTAAAATAATTACTTGAGTTTTTGTGTATATGAATTATTTAAGGTAAGATCCAAAAGATTTGTGTATATGGATTATCTAAGGTAATAAATAGATATTAAGCATAGGGATGGACCTTGGTTTGGGTTTGGGTTTGGGATTGAGTGAGATATGATTTAAGATTTTTTTAAAAAAATATAAAATCCTTATCATAAAGATCTAACAATTAAAATATGAAAGAAAATATATTTTCTAGTGAGAAAAATTAGACATTTGTATCTTTCATAAAAACTCAAAATTTGATTTATAATTAAAAATTCTTTTTATAGATAAAAAAATTAAATTTAAAAGATATCATTTATTAAAGCCTATGAGATATGAATAATCTATGATTTTAATAAAACTCGGTGATGCATAAAAACCGCCTTTTACCCCACCGGGTTCGACGTTGGTAAAGCCTCGAACAACATCTCCCTTAGCTTTCTCACAAATGATGGAACCCGCAAAACACGCCGGAGGGTTCTCTCGTGTAGGCACTCCGACACTCAACTCGTATTATTGAAAAACTCTCAAGAAAAAGTAATTGAATACGCAAAAATGAGCTAAGTGATAGTGATAATAGTGATGATATCATTACCTCTCTTCCTAGTGTGTTATTTATATGTACCAATACATATCAGCGGTTATTGTCGTTCTTTAACATGATTAACCATATTCTTCTCATGGTGTTGTGCGTTAATGCCATCATTCTCAAAAAACCGTATTTTGCCTATCGATTTTCCCTTCTCGATGGAGGTGACCAAGTCAAAGGAAGATTATTGGAATATTCCTTGACTTAGGCCTCAATTATCTCAACTAACGATAGTTATATGTTCTTCACCGATCTTATCCCTTAGATAATTAATATGGGCTCAACTAAACTCGCGCTCTGGGCTTTCCCTCTCGCTTGGGCCTCGCGGCCCACCCGAACCCGCTTGGGCTAAGCCCATCTCGAGTTTTCCTCCCTCTTTTGAGGAGAGTTAGTTACACTTATTGGGCCCTACTGGGCTGAGTATGGTTGGGTCCTACTTCCATTGGGCTTACTATTTTTATCCGCATCACTCGGTATTTTGGAATTAATAGATATAACAAATAATTAACTAATTAGGAGTGTTAGATGAAGATAGTTGGTGCCCAAGACACAATTATTACAATGAAAATGATAAGTTGTAGTTGTTTAAGTTTTGAAAGTTCTTTTCCGATATGTATCATCTCACTTTTCAATTGTTTGGCCATTGTTGGTCCCACTTAGTAGAGTATATTAAAGAAAACTTGAATCAACCTTCTAGGAAAAATCTAGAAGGGGGGTTGAATAGATTTTTCGATTTTATAAATCTTTGAAAACTTATTCAAAACACCAAAGTCACACAAATGGAATTAGTTTTTAAACTCAACTTTAATCGGATCATAAGCAAACCGATAATTTGTCTAACTTTAATTTACGAAATTGAACTTTGATTATAAATCGAAATTGATAAGAACAGATAAGTAAATGAAAGCAATAAAGAATACAACGATTTATAGTGGTTCGGATCTAACTCGATCCTACATCCACTCTCCTTCTTCAACTTGAAGAATGGTCTCTTCTTACCACTTACTTACTTACCGACAACTTACGGTTTACAACTTACAAAGATCTTCAAATCTTCAAACTCCTAGACTCTTCTCTAAAATCTAACTTTTACGGTGATAGGTGAGCTTTGAAAATGTACGGTAAAGTGTTCTACAAACACTTAGAACTTTGACAACTTTCTTTGAAAAACTTTGTGAATTGATGTGAAAGTGTGAATCGAGTATTGTGATCAATGTGTTGTGTTAATGTGTTATATCAATGTGTTTAATAAAGTGAAAACCTAGACCTATTTATAAGCCTGAAAAGATAGTTAGTTTGTTAGTCAATTCTAACAAACTAAAACCGCTTAACAAACTTAATCTTGATAATCGCTCTCATCTTCACCGATTTTCCTCTAATCGTCTGCGGTGACTTGGTGAAGACTTGTCTTTCTTATTCTACTCAGCTTATCTTGACCTCATCCGAGCTCTTTATAATTGTCTTCGCAGATGACTTGTATTGATCTTGTCTCCGCACGACTTACAACTTTCCGGACTTCACCGACTTGCCCAGCTTCTTGATCTAGTCTCGATCACCTTAGTATTGGGGCTTCATCTCACTGTTCTTTGAAGTTGTCTCGATCATCCGAATTGATCCTCTTTAACTCATCAAAACTTCTCCCGATCTAACAATTTCCCTTTTTGATGATGTTAAAACTATAAGAAAGAAACATACTCACAAATGATGTTAGTTAAAGTTATTCAAAATAATCAAATAGGCATATCTCGAACACATTCACACTTTAATTGCATTTATTCAAGTTAGAGCACTTAATTCACACCAAAAAAATTCTTAAATCTTAAGATTTTTTTAAAAGATTTTGATTTAGTAAAAGTTTTAAGTCATAGGACTTAGAAAAATTTTTAAGAGTTAGAAAATTTTTTAAAAAATTTAAATACGAGATAAGAATTTTCTCGCATTATTGATACTTAGAAAAAATTTTAGGTTTTCTAAAAAACAAGAAAGAGAAAGAAAACTAAGACAAGTAAGTCGTATAAGATTCAGTCATCTCATTCATATAGAGCACATTTACATTTTTACATATGGATCGGATAAGAAGATAAAAGATAAAGAAATTCAAAGCTTATCTAATCATGGCCCATCTATCTTTTCCTGAGCCGCATCCAATTGAATATCCTTGTTCTTAGCTCAAGAATCTCCTTAGGATCACCAACTTCATCTAATTTATTCCATAGTTGATGATTGACTGATCCACTCCTTGTCAATCGAGCCATCATCTCAGTAACCTTGATTGGGATTGTTGAATAAGTGGAGCTACCAAATCCACATTGTACCACTCGTCTCCTTCATTGATTAATTTTTGGTACAAGTCTGGATTTTCCTTCTCCATCCAATCATGTCATGCTATCATTTCGTCCTCGATGATGCTCCAACTCCTCTCGCAAATATACCGAAGAATGTCCACTTCGCGTCATATTTCATGTATTCTCCACCCCATGAGGGGTGAACAATCATCCTTGGAGGAGCATCACCCTTTCTTGTGGCCTTACCCATGCCCTATCTCGCTTCTCCAGGGGACCTCCACCGCTGGGACCACCCATCTTTTCGTAGATCTATCAAAAATTCGGCCAGCCTCTTTAGCAGACTTGATCTTCCTCTTCGCCTCCTGCGACCATAATAGACTTTTTTCAGCTTTTATCCGTCTATCTCTTTCTTCCTCAATCCCGATCTGCTCGGTGACTTTTCAAGTGGTCTTTTTCCTGCAGCCTTGGTCATCAAACTCTGTCTGACAGAGATGAGATCCGCTCAAGCTCCTTTCCCTTGCCCTTCTCACCACCGCCTCCTTCCTCTTACTCTTCTCGGCTTCACCTTGGCTTTAGCCTCTTCCTTCCTTTCCCTTATCTTGGCCATAAATTTCTCGATTTAAGCTCGCCTTCTCTCTTCTGGCCTCGCTCATCTCGCCCCGATTGCTTCTTCTATCTCGCTTAATCCGAGTCTTCGTGGCGGTGAGCTCATCTGTCTGATCAAGTTGTGAGTTTTATCTCGATTGAGCTCCGCTTTGATGATCTCCACATCTTCCCTTTTAACATCATCAAGTAGCATAGCAAGTTGCTCCTTGACAACAAGAAAATAGGTGGAAGTCGTGGTCCGATTTCTCAATATCTCATTAGCCAAGATTTGATTGTCACTTGTACTCGACTTTTCACTCACCAACCTCCTTCCTTACCTCAAAGAACTTCTTCATTGACGAAAGTTTAACAGAATGCGAAATTGTGGATAAGGAGTTTACCTCGGATGCTTTAAGCATTTCCTCCATAGTGATGCCGACAGAGTCCACAATGTCACTGCCTTGGTTGAAAGCATCTCGAGTGAACTTATCTTCCATTCGCTTCTCCAGTGATTAAGGATAGAGGAGAAGGTGGATCCCTGGGCTGCGGGAGGAGCGACAGATGATGTCTCCGGCATCGAGACGACTTCGAAAGTGATTGAGGAGCCGCTCTTCGCACAAGATGGAAGATATGGAAGTGATTCCCGCAGACTCCAACACCGCTTTCTCCCGGAGACTAGGTTCTCCCGGTGACTTCTTCAAAGAAATAAACTCGATTCCTCCAGTCACCTGTCCTTAGTGGTGAATTTGCCAAATCTCCACCGATTCCTTCATTACTTCAATTATACAGAAGTTCAGAATGAAGTTCCACAAGTCTCTTCCGGGCTTCTAATCTTAGGGAAATTTCGAAGCTTCCCATAGATCCATCGTGCTTGGGAGTATGTATTGGACTTATTTGGGGAGAGGGAGTGGGGTATTTGGCGTAAAGAAAATCTAGAAAGTCAAAGGTTTGAGATGAAGATGTAGGAAGAATTTACGAATTGTTTGTTGAGAAGGTGGGGATTGTTGAGGAGATGAGGTAGGAGGTGGAGTGGTAGATGGTTGTGTTGAGGTGAGTTGTGTTTGGACTATTATGGGTGTAGAGGTGTTCAAGAGGCTCGGAGGTGCCAGCTTGGGTCACCTCTTCATCGCCTAGGTGAGATGGGGATTTATAAGAAGATGAGATGTTAGAGGATGTACCTTCAGACTTGCTTTTCAATGGATATAGTCCTTTCTCGAGCCGGGCTCCTCTAGACATCTGCCTCGGCCTCTACTGCCGCTATCTTCAACGTGATGCCTTCTTCGATAATAAGCTTGAAGGAGCGCAGATGACTCTCCTCCGTCTTTACTTCCGAGGCTTTTACCAGGCTTCTCCTTGTTCTCCTTTGGAGAGGAACTTTAGGTCTAGTCTCCTCGATTACTACGACCTCTGGTTTCTCAAGCCTGCCTCCCTAGTCGCTTGTTCCTCTCTTCGCAGTACTTCAGTACCTCTCACCTACCTCGGCTTGTGTACCACTTCTTGTACCACAATCATTGTCTCTCGAGCCACAACCGCAGCTGCCTCATTCCTCTGTTCACGGGCTTTGTCTCGACTCATCGTCGAGAATTAGGCAAACCACCAATTTTCTCATGCTTTGTCAATAACCCCTTCGCTTTGAGTACTTTTTCCAGCCTTCTTTTGACTCCATCCTCTTATTCAACCCTTCAATAAGTACTGTGATCTTGTTAAATAGACTCACGGTGGGTAGCATCCAATCACCCTCATCCGGATTATACACCAACCTCAGTTTTTTCCTTAAACCTTCTAAACAACAAATCCACACAATCCACCCTTATACCATCCAAAATTGCCCTCATGCAATACAATCGAGACTTTGTTACACCATCATGAGAACTCGATCTCCTAAGATGGATTTTGTAATAATAGTCATCAAGAACCTATATTTCCTTCGAAGAAGATTCTTCTTGAGATCCCTCCGGGTTCCTCTCGTAAGTCACTCTCGCAAAAATATCGAATGATCGCTCCCATTCATCTTTCTTATAAACTAAGGGATTGACTCCTTTGGCTGATGTATTAAATATTCTCGCCACTGTTTCTTTGGTATACGACAATTGCGTTCCTTCAACCGCCGTTTCGAACCCTTTCTCTCGAAAAATTACCGTTGACTGTAAATTCCCACTCCGATTAGATCCATTATTTTGTTCTCTGCCGATTTCAAAGAACAAAATCCTCGTAATCTTGAAGCTTCTAATAGCTCTAGAATCTCCTGGATTCTCTATCCCGTGTAGTCTCAAAGTCGACATACATCTCTGCTTTGAGTTTGTTCTTGACAGCTTTCATTATTCATTTTGAAGTCGATTTGAAAGCGGTTATATAAGTGGGGGTTTTGGAGTTTTAGAAGAAGTGGAAGCCATTTGTGTACTTAAGAAAGATAGAAAATATTTTGCGAGTAAATTTGAAGAAGTGGAATTGTGAAAGTGAATTTTTGAAATGGAAAAGGTAAGTTTTTAAACCACGAAGAGAGAGAGAGGAAAACTTAGGAAGTTGATACGTGGCACATTCTCAGAAATAATTTTAACCGTTGATTAATAAAGGCGCGTGAAAATATCAACGGCTCGCCGATAAAACCGCTTCACATTCGGGCGCGTGGCATTAACGCGTCTTGAATTGTGTAAAAGTAACCGTTTATCCTACGGATTAGACGGCTAATAGGTTTACTTTATGCATAGGTAATTAGTATACAGACGTAAGCTAAAATATACCTTTCTTTGCAAAAAAGTTTCCTATTTCGGACTAGGTTTTATCGGACTTGGTTCAAAGTGACCTTGTCTTAAATTTTGAAGAATTTCCTCCGAGTCCGATTTTGAAAAACACAAAATTTAATGTCATTATTTTGAATACAATATTTTCAAATCGAAATTCATCAAAATTATTTGAAAATTATCGGAGCTTGAGAAAGTGATTTTGAAAATATATTTTTCAAAGAATGAATAAACAAAGGGGAGGTGATTTTCAGATTAGGGGTTTTAAATCGATCTAACAATGTTGATTTACCTGTTCCTGCAAATAAACTCAACAAAACTATTAGTAGCCGAGGTAAGTCGGATAGGATGCGAGATAGTCATCTGTTTCAAGAAAATCACCGACTATTGTGTCCTTGTCTGATGCATCAATGTCGAATAAGTAATCATCAAGTCGGATAAGGTCAATATGACTAATCCTTGATTCTTGATTCCTAAAAGGAAATCAATGATATCGCCTACTGATTGTCCTTTGACACATATCTAGTTTGACAATTCTTTCTAGACATATATTTAAAGGGAGGAAATAAGGAAGGAAAACACGAAGCAGATGCAAGCAATGGTAATTAAAAATCAGCCAATGATGCATCAAGTAATCCTTATTCTAAACACAATTCTTTAAATCTAGATTTAGCTAAAGGTTTTGTAAGAATATCTGTTTCTCTGTGATTCAATCGCTATCTTTTCTATTCTAATGTCATTCTTTTCTACATGATCTCTAATGAAATGATATCGATGTCTATATGCTTACACCTAGAATGCGTAATGTGATTGTATGTCATGGCTATTGCACTATTACTATCACAAGAAATAGGAACAAATGATGTTTGAATATTATTGTAATAACCCAAAATCAATTATAGGATTTTATATTTAATTTTCTAAGTTTAGGGACCATTTTATTTTATTCCAATTTCATATGTGGTTTTCTTAATTTTTCTCTAACTCGATTTAACGGTTTTTCAACCCGAAAATCTACTGATACTTTTCGAACTCACATCCGTAATCCGGATTTGTTTAATAATGATTAATTGCCAATAGTCCTTTAAAGGTGAGAAACACTCAAGAAAACCCTAAGAAAAATGTTTGTTCAACCATCGCGCGTTTTAATAAATTTTCTGAGCGAAACTCGGACCGAAAAATACCGAAAACTCAACAACGAAGTCACACCATCAGTATTAGAAATTGGACTACCAAATGGCAGCCCAAATCTTCCAATTTTTCGTGCACATGGGAGCTTTAAATGAGAGAATATGGTAGTACATGAAATCTTGCCAAAATCTTAGGTTTTAGCCCCTAAACTAGCCTTTTAGCCTCATGCCTATGTAACCACCTAGTTGCTCCCTTTTTCCCACCCCTCTTGACCGGCCACATCCCCTCTATTTTCCCTATAAATACCCCTCTTCCCCTTCTTCATTTCCCACACCAAAAGAAAAGCTTGGGGCTCTCAAGAAAATGAGGAAAATTCTCCAAGGGTAAGTTCTAAAACCCCTCTTAGTCTTATGCATTTTTTTCTTAGCTTAAAAATTCAGGAAAAATATGATATGAGGCCCTAAGAACTCCTTTTTACATGATATGATCCTATATGGAGTGCTTGAGTTGGAATTTTGGTGTTTGGAGTCAAAATGGTGAAGTTATACTTGAAACATGAAGCTGCCGAAACCATGCCCTACCCACTGACCCATTTTTGTAAAATTTATTCGGACCCTTTCCACCCGTTTAAAAATCATGAAAAAAATTCCGAGATGTAGTACTTGAAGTGTAGAATAACAGACTAAATTTTCGTGGTCATTGAAGCTTTGTAGACTGAGAATAAAACCGTGAAAGATTATGTGTCGGAAGTGATCCGAAACTGGGAGCAGTGACTCATTTCTTTTATTTCATCCCTTTCCGTTAGTTATAAAATTCTAGGAAAACTCTGGGATGTTCCCCTTGATGTGTTGTAAACCATAGTCAAAAATAATAATATTTCGTTTAGTACTTCATGAGATAAAATTCGTTTTCTGAGTACCTGGTCGATGTTCGACGCATAGGGTTATTCTATGTTGCACGAATTTATTTTTCCAGTTAGACTATTGTATAAATCATGGAAAAATTCATGAATTACCTACAACCTGTTTATAACAAGATCCTTAAATTTGGTGATTTTTAAACAAGTATCCTATAAGTTATGAAATTTCTCGTAAGACATGTCCAGTAACCGAGCCAAACGATAGATTGAA
The DNA here is from genome assembly GCA_030762865.1 of Paraleonurus japonicus. Taxonomy (NCBI): domain Eukaryota; kingdom Viridiplantae; phylum Streptophyta; class Magnoliopsida; order Lamiales; family Lamiaceae; genus Paraleonurus; species Paraleonurus japonicus. Next base: position 44,725,351 of record CM061054.1, read on the forward strand.
TGCTCACGATTTTTCTGGGCAATATCCGTAAGTCAAATGGCTTGGGTCCTTGAATTAAAGTTGTTCATACTTGGGTACTGCATCACATGTTTTAATTTCATAATTTTTGGATGTTTCTGCAGAGAGTTATGGATTTTATAAGTTAAGGTCACTGTTTTTGCCGAAACAGAAATTTAGAGTCCTTATTACAAAATCTGCTATAGTTTCGTAACTCAAATGAACTCGGACCCTTAATAAACTTTGTTCTAAACTGAAAGATGCACAACATACTAAAATTTCATAATTTTCCACCGATTCTAAGTATTTTATTTCATTTATGCATGTATATGTATTGTTTCTCCTTTTGACTAGTACTTGATAAATTAGATGGCCAAAACTTTTATTAAAGTGCATGTTTGAATATCGAATGTTATACATGATACTTTATGAATGTATATACTTGAGTGTCTTACGTGTTTTCTTGAAAATAAACGGAACCGAAAGTCCCAAATTCGTGACCCACAAACCGTAGTACACTAACAAAGCGATTAAACATAGGATTTAACCCATAGAAGCTTTTGATAAAATAAAGTACCCCTTCTTCGTTCAAAGCCTTGCACAATAAGATCAAGAATCTAAGTTTCCAATGGACAAAGATCATCGAACTAAACATACAAATTGTGCTAGGTAGAGTACGGTCGGAACCAGAGACCGAGACTTTCGTACGAGAGGCCTAAGCAATCAAGGAGTTAGACTTTTCTCTTAAAAGTTCTCCGGTGGGTGACACTATCTGTATAGCCGATTAATGTTATATGGACTGCTGATTTTCTGAATCAAACATAAACAAATTCCTCAAAAGATGCAAATACCAAAAGCATGTGAATGCATAACTTATAAATGTGTGATCATCCAATGACGAGTTTTATTTTACTGCCCTATATGATGTGATGAAAGTTTACGGGTCCGGATGTGATAGGAAACTATCATGTGCCCTCCCATATGATGAAAGTTTACGTGGTCCGGATGTGATAGGAAACTATCATGTTCCCTCCCATATGATGAAAGTTTACTGAGTCCGGATGTGATAGGAAACTATCATGTGCCCTCCCATATGATGAAAGTTTACGGTGGTTTGGATGTGATAGAATAACTATCATGTGCCTTCCCATATGATTACGGGTCTCGGACGTGTAAACGTGCCATTCCACAATGTGATTACGGAAATCGGATGTGATAGGAAACTATCATGTGCCATCTCATATGTGCTATATATATATACTAAGCTGTCACAAAGAAAGATAAATCTCTTAATCGAATGAAGTTAAGGGATAACTAAAGATTACCTTGTACAAATGGGCTAAATGCCGTAACGCATAACTAAATATGAAAGAAGAATAAAAGATTCAATTATTTCGGGTTTTCTGTCAACTGTAACAAAGATACATGTTACCCATCGAGATTTCTATCTCACTCTCCCAAACTTAATATTTTCGGGTTGCGAGAATGAGGCCCGGGAGCTGCAGTAGACGACCGCTTCCCACTCTCTCTTAATTGATAAATAAATCGTCTTAGTAATTTCAACCTTTTGTAACGAATACTTTACTAATTTTATGTTATTATCTACCCCTGGAGTTGTACTCGTCGGATGGTTTTGATCATAGTAGATACCGATCTTTTATTTTAAAAGAGTTTCTCTTCACCAAGTAAAGCGTTTGAGAAATTTTTCCGCTGCAACTTAATCGTTTGTTATTCAAAAGAAATTTTAAGCTCGGTTTTTTTGTTTCACTAAGTGACGACTCGGGTTTAGGACGTCGGACCCGAGTCGACTTCTGAATTCCGGGCGTTACAATTATAGTCTCTAAGGCTGGACTAATCCGGAGGAGTTGAGAGCAACATCTTCCAGTGCCATGTATTCGGCTTGATTGTGGAGGTGGCAACAAATGTCTGTTTCTTAGATAACCAAGAAATTAATTTGTTGCCCAAGAATTGACAAGTTCTGAAGTGGATTTTCTATTAATCTTGCATCCTCCAAAATCGTAGTGCTGAATATCTTGCCACCAAAGTTGCCATCGAGATGGGTACCATAACCCAACTTGCAAAGTCCCTTTGAGATATTTGAGGATTTTCTTAGCGTCTCCGGATGAGTTTTCTTGGGATTAGATTGGAATCTTGCACATACCTGATTGGAGTGAATTGATACATGTTTTTAGGTACTATTTTAGTGCAAAAAGTGAGCTAAAGTGTGAGTTTTTGTGCCTAAATGTGAAAAGTATCACTCTTTTGCCTAAAAGTATTATTTGTGAGATTTTGATGTTTTTCGTCCATTTTGCGAGGTAATTCGGTGGATTTTTGCCAAACCGAGAGTACCACTAGGCTTAGAATGAAGAGACGGACATCCGGGACGAACGGGCGTCGGGGCCGAAGCCCCGCGCGAGAAAAAGTGCCACTGGACTCGAGCTGCTGTCGAGGAGCAAGAGCCTCGAGTCGAGGGATATGCGTAAAGGACCAAAATCAAAGGAAAGCGGGAGTCTCGACTCGAGGCATGACCCTCGAGTCGAGGGATGAGACAAAGGCAGCGGCCTCGACTCGAGACATGACCCTCGAGTCGAGGGAGGAGAATTTTGCGGGAGCCTCGAGTCGAGGCCTGACCCTCGACTCGAGGGTAGTTTTCGAAATTCGTTATTTAAAGAGGAGATGCAGGAATTTCGGGAGCTTAGATAGAACTTTCATAGTAGCAGTTAGTAGCGGTTTTGGGGCGATTTCTCGGGCCCCAAGCCAATTTCCATCTTAGATTAGAGTAGAAGTTAGATTTAGGATTAGATTTCAATTGATTGTTGCTAGATTAGCATAGATTAGCTTGAAATTCTTGTAATTCATTCAATTCAAGCTAGTATTCATTTGGATGATTGTTGTTGAAGACTCAAGCATTCCTCTTTTTGTTAATTGAAGATCATTTGGTGATGTTTTTCCTCTTTTGTCTCTTTAATTTCTTAATTGTTGTGATTTGCTTTGTGTTTGATCCATTCTATCTTCTTCCCATTGGTATTGTTTGTGGTACCATGGGCTAAATCTCTCTTGTGCTTGGGTTAATTGAAATTGATGATGAATTGATTGATGATGCTATAATTGTTGATGATTGGAGATCAATTGAGTAGATTGCTTACTAATTGTGATTCTCATTTGTGCTTCATGCATAATTATCTCTTTAGATTAGTGTTTGATCACCCTAGCTATAGGCGAGAGTTGCACTAACGTGATCCGGGATTAATCGGGTGATAATTGTGTATGAATGTGTGGATTGGGTGCTTCGGAATCGAGAGGTTAGTTGCACTAAGGATACTCACATTAGTTTTCTACCTAATTGTGATTCTTCATTGTGCTTTGTGTAAAATTGACTCTTTTGATTAATGGTTGGTCACCCTAGCAATAAGCGAGAGTTGAGCTAACGTGATTAGGTGTTAATCGAATTTCAATTTTGCATGACTGTATGAATTGGGGATTTCTACATTGAGAGATGGGAAAGACTAAGGATACTCACATTAGGCATTGTGATTTTAATGGAGTGATTAATTTCATGATTGTTTATGCTTTCTATCTTAGTTGATTTGCAATTTGATTCAATTGTAGCTTGTTGATTGATGATTCATTGATGGATGTTAATCCTAGCACCTCTATTCCACCATTTAGTGTTGTTTTTGTTATCGCATTCTAGGTGTTCGATCATTTGTTTGCTTGTTGTTTTGTATTTTTGCTAGTGTTTTTGTTGTTTTTGTTCCAAACCATTGTTGCAACTCTAGTCACTAATAACTTGTATTTCTAGGACCTCATGTGCATACTTTTTCCCTTGGGTTCGATATTTTGCGATTGGTCTTATAAGCTCTTGCCCTATACACTCCAATCAAATGGCGCCGTTCTTAGGGGAATTAGTTTTTGCGCCTTAAGTGAGACTTAGGAATTGTTTGAAGTTACTATTTGTTGCCTTTGTGTTTGTGTTTGTTTTGTTATTTTTGTTGGAATTTGATACTTTGATTATCTTGTCTAGATGGAGGGATACAATTCATATGCATGGAATCAATATCATTATCAAGAGAGCATGGTATATCCTCCACATTTTGAAGATTTTGGATGCAATAATTGGATGAGCTTTGAAGATAATTCTCAATTGCAACAAGTTCCTTCCAATTATGAAGATTGGAGATATGAAGAAATCCCTCCCCAACCTCAAGAGATGTTTCCATACTATGAGCCTTATGATCAAACATATAATCCATGTCTTGGATTTGAGGGTGATTATGAGAGAAGCTATGATTATGAGTATTCAATGCCACAAGCTTCTCCTCAAATTGAAGAATGGGGACTCCATGATATGAGAGCTATATTGCAAGAGATGCTTGGATTTGTGTTGGAAAAATTTGAGGAAGATGATGCTAGATGTGATCAAATGCTTCCCTTGTATGAAGAAATGTATGAGACCAAAGAAAAGGTCAATTCATGGATAGAGGGTAACATGGAGATCACCGGAGTGCATTTCATGTTTATCAAGTGTCAACTCAAAGATTTCCTACGCCAAGTAAAAATATGATTATCATGGAGAATCAAGAAGAAGAAGGGGAGGAAGAAAGTGAAAGAGATGATGTTGATGTAGAGAAGGGTCCAAGTGAAGAGGTAGAAGTACAAAATTTCCTTGTCAAAAGTAAGGAAGAGGAGTGTCCATTGATGGACATGAGCTTTAATGAGGAAGAAAATCAAAGAGCATCAAATGAAGCTTTGAAGATCGAAATGAGCATTTCTATACCCTCTAACTCTTCAAGTTGTGATTTTATTAATAATGATGCTTCTTATGATTTGATTATGCCTCTTGTGAATTTTGACTATAGGGAAGAATTAAAAACGCTTGGGCATCCTTGAAAGGAAAGAAGAATCGAGAAGGATGGCAAGAGAAAAGGGGAACAACCATGGACACTTTGCATATCTATCGATGGTTGTCCTATCTATTCGGTGAACCTCATAGATTATGAAGCTCAACGATCTAGATACAATGGGAAGGAGGATCGCTACCCTTGGCCATTCCGATGAAGGATGTGGAAGTGAAAGAATAAGTCCGGCATAGGACAATAAAAATAGCGCTTGATGGGAGGCAACCCATCCATTTTATTCTCTTTTCTTGTGTTTTTGGTAGATTAGTGTTTTTGTTTTTTTAGGAGATTTGGCTTGTTGCTACTTAATTGCTTATGCTTAGTAATTGATGCTCTATGCTTTGAAATTCATATATTGTTGAGCTTAATTGTTGATATCATTATGAGTTGCATGTATTTGGAGCCAAACTTGAATGCATGTCTTCATTCAAGTTTTGGGGTGTGTGTCATTTAGGGTAGAAATGCATCTCTTAGTGATGATTATTTTGATGAATTGTGATGGCCGTGTGTAGGTATACTCACTACGAGGATTGAAAAAGGATCGAAATTGCAAAGGAATCGAGGAATCGAGAAGGAAATGAGAGCTTAAAAGTTGGTGAAAATGAGCAAAAAGGAAGAGAACCCGGTCTCCTCGATCGAATGAGCGACCGGGCTTAAATCGAGGGACCAACACGGTAATTTCTTGCATATTTGGGTTCGTTAGGGGTATAAAGGTCATTTTTAGGAGTTTCGGGGTCGGGTCGGGCCCGGGAATCGTAAAAATTCCACTGGACTCGACCCTGTGGTCGAAGTGCATGGCCCCGGTCGAGGGATTTACACTTAGGCAAAAATTCATAATTTGACACATCCCTCGAGTCGAGGAGCTGGTTTTTGCATATCCCTCGAGTCGTGCGTGAGACCTCGAGTCGAGGCATGAAAATTTGTGGATCCCTCGAGTCGAGGCCTGACCTCGACTCGAGGCGCGGGTTTTTTTTTAATACGCAGGATCGATTCTGCACTCGACTCGAGGTTTGTTTCAGCAGCGCCGTTCCTCCGTTCCCAGCCCCATTTCCGACGGTTTTGCATCATTTCACCATACATTCATCTTCCTTTCATCATTTTATCATTTACATTGCATAAAGATAGGATCTTGAGGGTTTTTGAATCAAATTTGGGGATTTGTGGTTGAGAATAATTGGGTGTTTTCCAAATCCGTTTTGGCCAATTCTTCAAACAAGGTACGTAATTTCTACTCTTCTTGGCTTTAATTTCGTTGTTATATTATGATTATTGCATGGGTGTTATGAGTTGTGCTTAAATTCTTGAATTTGGAATATTTCATTTGGGCATTTAATCGAGCACCTTATGAGCATGATTATTGTGGATGATTTGGAGCCTTGTATGAGCATATTTGGGTTGTTTGATGAGAATAGGAGCATGATTGGGATTGAATGTGATATTGTGTTCGTTTATTTGTGAATTTGGATTGGAATTGTGAATTATGGCATTTGTAGGAATTCCTAGTATAATTGTTTGGATCAATTGGTTGAGTTGAGTTATTCTTAGGATAGAAGTGTATGAATTGATGATGCATATTTGTTTAATTACTTGTTAATTGGCCTATGATTTTTGGGATTTTATTGAGCTTAAGTGCATGATTTTTGAGCTTGTTTGTGTGCTAATTGTTGAGGCCATGTTAGTAAGTATACATATGTTTGAGGATTTTTGAGTACTTCTATTGGATATATTTGTTTAGTTGACTCATTGACCATTGTTGAGGCTTAGTTGCTAGTCACTAGGGATTTTGTTTATTGGATATTGATTGCTTGTTGACTCGTTCATGATATGATTGATACTATTTGAGCTCGTATTGTATTTGTGGATGTTGATTTTTGCTCTTGGGAATCTTTTGCAGGAACAATGTCGAGAGGGGCCGACAGACATAACCTCTCCGAGGCGGAGATTCGCGAGAAAGAAGCCGCCATCCGACTTGCACACGGGATGCCCGATGAGCCTGGAATTCAGTGGGATGACATCAATGGCGGACTCATATTGATTTATACTCCGAGCTCTATAACCGGGTGGTCAAGACGAGACTAGTTGATGACGAGTGCATGATATCGATGGGGATTGAGGAGGATATTCCTCGTTTGTTTGAGCAAGTTGGGATGGGGGCTTCTTGGCGAAGAGGCCTCGGACATATATAGGACTCACTCTCGAGTTCCTTTGCACGGTGAGAGTTGATAAGGCCAGAGGGCCAAATTCCCGAGGAGTATTACATTTGAGCTCATGGGGCACGAGTACTCGTTGACTCTGGGCCGAGGTCAACGAGATTATTGGAGCACCTACGGACTCGACCGATCACCGTTGAACATCGGAAGGAGTATAATGCTAAGAAATTTTGGAGGAGGATTTGATTCTCGGGGCTCCTAATCAGCCCGATTTTATTCCGGGAAGTCTAAGAGCACACATATCCGAACCCGGTCATTCGATACCTAGAGAAGATTCTCGCGAGCGCCATATTCGCGAGATCGAGGGAGGAGCCGTGGTTTCCGAGGAGCTGTACGTTATCCGGTGCTTCTTACATGGAGTTCGATTTAATGCGGTTGCCTACCTTTGCTACTTATTCGAGAGAGCCACGAGCACGAAGTTCAAGAAGATTAATTTTGGTGGTATGATTACATTGATCGCCGAGCATCTTGGGATCCCGACGCATAACCTCGAGGCGGTGGAGGGTCTTAACCTTACTCTTGATACCATGCGGCACATGAGGACGCTAGACCGCATCGGTAGGACGTGGTGCCTACAAGAGCATCATGGTGGCCGATTCCCTCTACCTAATAAGAGGTTGACGATAGTTTTCGGATCTCGTGCCTTTGTGACTATCAATCTGCGTATGTGGTCACAACGTCACACCGAGGCGATCGACGCCTACACTAGAGAGCATGGGGATGTGCTTAGAGATGATGATGATGACGATGGGGGTCGGCGGTCGGGTTACGATGATGATCGGGTGATGGAGCTGCAGAGGGAGCAGAGGTAGAGATCGGAGATGATGAGTCCGAGGACGAGGATGATGAGGAGCGGGAGCAAGAGGAGCCGCTAGTACAGATGGTCGAGGATTACCAGCCAGAGATTAATATGTACCGGCAGACGAGATGAGGAGTAGAGAGTACGAGGCGGGGAGTTCATCTCGAGATCGTGGGTTTTAACCGAGGAGATGTGGGCAAACAATGAGGATGCATATAGAGAGTCTCGACCCGGCAGGATGAGATGTACCGGATGCTTGAGGAGTCCCGCAGATTTAATGAAGAGACTCGGAGGATGCAGGAGGAGTCTCTCAAGACTCTGCATGACATGTATGCACTCCTCCAGCGAGATGAGCTCGTGGAACTTCGAGGCGAGGACACTACCCTCCTCCACCACCGCCGTCCGATTACTAGGGCTATCCCCTATTCCTCATTCCCTCTTCTTGATCTTTAGATTCTGAGATTCTTGTTTTCATTTGTACTTTTGATGGTGATTGTACTCTTGACTTGATGATTGTGATTATTGGTTTTGGATTTTTGATGATTTTATTGATGGTTTTTATTACCTTGATCTTATTGAGTTGATGGTCTATTGCTAATTATTCCTTGATGATTTCTTTGGATTCCTTATTCCTAGGCTTTTGAGATTTATTGATTTTGAGCTTAATTGTGGATTCATTGATATATTTTTTTTTAGTATCATTCATGTGGTAGTGAGTATGATTGGACTTATGTACATGAGCACTTGAGTTTGATTTGCAAGACTAGTTGGATTTTGATATGATCATTAGTAGATTTGTAGCTTGATGCTAGTTTCTTGATTAATTGTGTAAGGATGAATGTGATTGATGATGCTTGATTCATTGCTCAAGTTAAGCCGGTGAGCTTTTGTGCCTAATAATCGTACATCTTATACGGTTGATTTGATCCTTTGTGAGTGCATCATTCATGATTTGTATGCTAGAACTTGCCACTAGACTTGTTGATATTGATCTTTGTGTGATGTCTTAAAAGTGATAAGAGGCCATGTTTGATATGATTAGTTACTTTGCCAAATATTTTCCCTACCAAATACATTTGATTTCCTTAGTAAGCCATGTTGAGCTTTATGATCCTTATTCTTTGGCAAGCCAAGTGAAATTGAAACCAATTAGCCTATTTTGATGAGCCTTTCTTGTCCTATATTTAGTTGAGCTTGAATGTTGGCTAATGATGGTGATTTGATTGCTAAGTGTGGGAAGATGATGAGCTAAGTGATGAATCTTGAAAGAAGAAAAGAAAGGTTGTGAAAGATTGAATTGGGAAGATGTGAAAATGAAGTGATGAAAAATTCAATTTGTGAGCTTAAAAGAGAAAGTTCAAGTGAATGGTGGATTGATCATTGAAGTTAAAAAGAAGAGTGTGCTTGATGAAAAGTGAAGAGATGTGTTTTGTATTGATTAGCTTACATTCAAGACTCTACTACTTAGTCACTCTTTTCCATAAACATCCCACCTTTCCAAAGAGCCTACATTACAACCTAAGAGAAAGACCTCTTTGATTCTTGGTTGATCATAATTGATTTTGATTGAGATTAAGTCTTTTGGCAAGCATATGATGTGCAAGTTCATGAATTTGATGATTGAGTGCTTTATACCTTGATACACTTGAGTGAAGAGTGAAACACTCCATGGAAGGAGCAATGTGTTGAGTATTTGATTGAGCATTTATTTGAGCATGATTCATCTTTATGGCTAGTGGATAGTTGCATTGATACTTATGTTCATTGATGAGTTCAATTGTCTTATATTTCGTCTATGGTGCCATGTGACATAACCGCAATCAATTCACTCCTTTGTTCTTAGTTTCTCACGTTGCTCGAGGACGAGCAACAATTCAAGTTTGGGGGTGTGATTGGAGTGAATTGATACATGTTTTTAGGGCCTATTTTAGTGCAAAAGTGAGCTAAAGTGTGAGTTTTTGTGCCTAAATGTGAAAAGTATCACTCTTTGCCTAAAAAGTATTATTTGTGAGATTTTGATGTTTTTCGTCCATTTTGCAGGTAATTCGGTGGATTTTTGCCAAACCGAGAGTACCACTAGGCTTAGAATGAAGAGACGGACATCCAGACGAAACGGCGCGTCGGGGCCGAAGCCCCGCGCGAGAAAAGTGCCCTAGGCTCGAGCTGCGTCGAGGAGCAAGAGCCTCGAGTTGAGGGATATGCGAAAGGACCAAAATCGAAGGAAAAGCGGAGTCTCGACTCGAGGCATGACCCTCGAGTCGAGGGATGAGACAAAGGCAGCAGCCTCGACTCGAGACATGACCCTCGAGTCGAGGGAGGAGAATTTTGGGAGCCTCGAGTCGAGGCCTGACCCTCGACTCGAGGGTAGTTTTCCAAATTCGTTATTTAAAGAGGAGAAGGTGGCATTTCAAGGGAGCTTAGATAGAACTTTCATAGTAGCAGTTAGTAGCGGTTTTGGGGCGATTTCTCGTGCCCCAAGCCAATTTCCATCTTAGATTAGAGTAGAAGTTAGATTTAGGATTAGATTTCAATTGATTGTTGCTAGATTAGCATAGATTAGCTTGAGATTCTTGTAATTCATTCAATTCAAGCTAGTATTCATTTAGAAGATTGTTGTTGAAGACTCAAGCATTCCTCTTTTTGTTAATTGAAGATCATTTGGTGATGTTTTTCCTCTTTTGTCTCTTTAATTTCTTAATTGTTGTGATTTGCTTTGTGTTTGATCCATTCTATCTTCTTCCCATTGGTATTGTTTGTGGTACCATGGGCTAAATCTCTCTTGTGCTTGGGTTAATTGAAATTGATGATGAATTGATTGATGATGCTATAATAGTTGATGATTGGAGATCAATTGAGTAGATTGCTTACTAATTGTGATTCTCATTTGTGCTTCATGCATAATTATCTCTTTAGATTAGTGTTTGATCACCCTAGCTATAGAGAGTTGCACTAACGTGATCCGGGATTAATCGGGTGATAATTGTGTATGAATGTGTGGATTGGGTGCTTCGGAATCGAGAGGTTAGTTGCACTAAGGATACTCACATTAGTTTTCTACCTAATTGTGATTCTTCATTGTGCTTTGTGTAAAATTGACTCTTTTGATTAATGGTTGGTCACCCTAGCAATAGTAGAGTTGAGCTAACGTGATTAGGTGTTAATCGAGTTTCAATTTTGCATGATTGTATGAATTGGGGATTTCTACATTGAGAGATGGGAAAGACTAAGGATACTCACATTAGGCATTGTGATTTTAATTTAGTGATTAATTTCATGATGGTTTATGCTTTCTATCTTAGTTGATTTGCAATTTGATTCAATTGTAGCTTGTTGATTGATGATTCATTGATGGATGTTAATCCTAGCACCCTATTCCACCATTTAGTGTTGTTTTTGTTATCGCATTCTAGGTGTTCGATCATTTATTTGCTTGTTGTTTTGTATTTTTGCTAGTGTTTTTGTTGTTTTTGTTCCAAACCATTGTTGCAACTCTAGTCACTAATAACTTGTATTTCTAGGACCTCATGTGCATACTTTTTCCCTTGGGTTCGATATTTTGCGATTGGTCTTAAAAGCTCTTGCCTCTATACACTCCAATCAATACCCCAACCGCAAAGGCTATATCCGGCCTACTTGCGGTGAGATAGAGAAGGGATCCAATCACCCACGATACTCCGTTGCATGTGTGGGTATCCCCTACTCATCCGAGTCCATAGAGAAGTTAGTTGCCATAGGTATTTTAACTTCCCTACTAGTAGTCATCCCAAATTTCTCTATCGAGTCCTTATCATATTTAGTCGATGTATAAAAATACCCTTACTCATCCGCTTAATCGCAAGCCTAGAAAATATGTTAATTCACCCATCATTGACATTTCAAACCTATTTTTCATGAGAATACCGAATTCTTCACACAAAATCGGATTAGGTGAACCAAAAATAATGTCATCTACATAAATTTGAACCAACAAGATGTTACCATCTATTTCCTTTCTAAACAAAGTCCTATCTATCTTACCTTTTGAAAAACCATTTGAAATCAAGAATTCGTATAAGGTATCATACCAAGCTCTGGGGAGCTTGTTTCACCCATATAGGGCCTTATTGAGTTTATAGACCTTCTTTGTTGATCTTAAACCTAGGAGGCTGCTCCACATAGACTTCCTCAAGTAACACACCATTTAGGAATGCAGACTTGACATCTATCTGAAAGACTTTGAAAGATTTATAAGCGGAAATGCCAAGAACAACCTTATTGCTTCTAATCTCGCAACCGGAGCATAGGTTTCATCATAGTCTATCCCTTCAGATCGTGAGTAACCTTGAGCTACCAATCTTGCCTTATTACGAACAATAACGTTGTTCTCATCTCTGCTTTGTTCTTAAACACCCATTTGGTGCCTATAATCTTTCTATGTAAAGGTCTTTCCACTAATTCCCAAACATTTGCCTTTCAAACCGATGCGGTTCTTCCCGCATGGCAATTATCCAGATTTGGATCTAATAAAGCCCCCTCAATAGACTTAGGTTCGAGAAGTGATACATAGCAATCGAATGCACTTTGAGAATCAACCATAGTTCGTGTTCCGCACACTACCGAATGGGTCCCCAATGATCTGGTCATTGGATGATAACTTCTCATCCTCTTGCCTATTTGAGTAGAAGAATCCTCATCTTGAGACTCAGAGCAACTCATTTGACTCTACCCAGCCGACGTTCCCCCTTCATCCGCCGACCCCGGTTGATCACCGATGTCAAAGGTGTCTCCTCGGATGGAGTCCGGTGAGGGGTTGTCTGCTGATTTTCGGATGGGAATTCTTCTTCATCCGAATCGAATCAAGACTAGGTAGATAAACAGATCTATGTTTAGTTTTGGTTAGTTCAATTTTATCTAGATCATTTGTAATCGATTCACTTTATCTCGAGAAAGAATACATTTCATCAAAAACCACATGAGGAGTTTCCTCCACACAAAGATTTGTCTTGTTGAAGACTCGAATGCCTTGGCGGTGTTGGAATATCCCAAGAATATTCCATCACCGCCTTAGCATCAAAGGTCCTCGGCTTAGACTTCCCATTGTTATGAATGAAGCATTTACAACCAAAAGCCGAAAATATGAGATTCTTGGAATCTTACCCTTCCAGATCTCATATGGAGTCTTACCCTTGTCTTTAAGCGGCAAGCACTGTTACAGGTATAGCGAGGCGGTATTGATGGCTTGACCCCGAGAACTCGTGAGGGTTCCATACTCGGCTAACATGCTCCTGCCGCTTTTTTCAAAGTTCTATTCCTTCTTTCAACTACTCCATTTTGTTGTGGAGTTATTGATGATGATGTCTCATGAATAATTCCACACTCATTTAAAAAGTTAGATAAACAAGAATTTAAAAATTCAAGTGCCCTTATCACTCCTTATTTTAACAATATTAACACCTTTCTCATTTTGAATGCATGCAACAGACGGATCGGGTATCTTGTTCACAGCCTCATTTTTCTTGAAAAGAAATATAACCCAAGTGTATCTGAAAAAGTCATCTACTACTACAAGAGTATATTTCCTTCCACTAAAGCCGAGAGGTGAAACAAGTCCAAACAGATCAAGATGAAGAAGTTGTAAAACTCTTTCAGATGATTAAGTGTTAATACTTTTAAATGAGTGTCCTGGCTTTACCTTTTGACATGCATCACATTTCGAGATCGGTAGAACATAATTTCTCGGGTAGTCCTTTAACAAGATTATTTCTAGCTAGTTTACTAAGGGTCTTGAAGTTCGGATGACTAAGCCTCTTGTGCCATAGCCAATTGAGGTCATCTCCACCCTTAGCTACAGAGACAGTATCTTTGGGAAAACTATTAAAGTTGGCCACATAGACATTACCATGTCGAAGCCGATTAGAAGTACCTTGTCCGAGGAGCTATCTAAGATATCACATTTATCTTTAGAGAATTTTACAAGAAAACCTTTATCACAGAGTTGAGAAACAGATAATGAGATTATGTTTTAAACCTTCTACAAAATATATCTCGAGATACCCGAACATCTACGATAATCAAGGTACTTACTCCCTTAGTCTGTCCACAATTGTTGTCTCCAAATAGTACTCTAGGACCATCAATATTTTGGAAATTTGATAGTAGCTTCTTGTTACAAGTCATATCATGTGAACAACCACCGTCTATGTACCATATTGAAGCTAGAATAGTGATAGTCCCCTGTGAATCCTGTAAAGCAGATCGTATGAGGTACCCTAGTGATCTTGGGTCCTTGAAGGTCAAAAATTACTTTGGGTAACTAAACAAATATCTCATTGTTTAATAATAAATCAGACTTGATCACTTTTAAAAGATAATTTATTGTATTCGTATTTAGTAACTCTCTTCAACTTAGGAAAGGTGGGATAACATCTACTTCTCCCATCAAAAGAACTATAATAAGAATTTCTTCTTATCTTAGTTCTTGGAACTTTCTTAGTCGATATGGAGTCTTGGTGAATTTTAGTTTTCGTACTAGAAGATGCGAGTCCTTATCGACTAAGTGGTTTCCAAGGACCAATTTTAATCTCTTTTGAGGATTCAGATGCCTTCACAAATTTCTTAGGTTTTGAACATCCGATTTATTATTTTTGTCATAACCAAGACCTGTCTTATCATGAGATTTTTGTGAAGTACTAAAGATGTGATCTATTATTGATTGTGAGTTATTAAGTTGACTTATTTGGAAGACAAGCTTCTCATTGTCTTTTTTAATTAACTCATTCTCAGCACATACCATCTCAAATTTGTCTTTTAAAGATTTCAATTCATTTTCTAATCTTTCGCATAAGCCGATCGATATACTAGCCTCGGCTGGGTAAACATTCCCCTTGAATGTTTTCTCGGACTCATAGTAGTTCATAATCTACTTGCCTTTAACTAGAATCAATCGATCTTTTAAAGTCAAATTTTCTGCCTCTAGCTGTTTATAAGCAGCCAAAGACATCTTTAGGCCTTTCAATAATCCTTGAATAACAGTTTGATCATTATCTCAAATGCATTTATATGAATCATTATCGTAAGAAGAATAATAGACTACCTCTTTGGCCATAAGACAGATTTCATCGTCCGATCCAAAATCGAGATGAGGATGATGAAGATGATGATGATTTTCTTGATTCTTTTTCCTCAGCCGGAAGAGCTCTTTGATCTCGCAAATCTCCTATCTCTCTTCATTCTTTTCTCTTCTCGTTTCTTAGGAGTCACCGAGGACAATCATAGCTGAAATGTCCTGGCTTGTTACAGTGTAACAAGTATCACTCCTATCTGATTTAGGGATGGTAGGATTTCTTTTGTTGGTTATCCGAACCTCCTTGTCCGGCTCCTACTCTTATCATCATCTCGTAGAATCATCTTCCTTTCTTCTTGACTTTGATCTGGATCTATCCTTTCCCGCAAACCTCGCTTATTACGCTTATATTTCATTCTTAATTTGTCATACCTTTTGGTGAGCAAAGTCATCTGCTCCTTTAGAGATAAATCCGCTCCTCTTGATTCAATTGTCGTCTTGTCTTCCTTGTTGACAAAGGCAACAGACTTGGATGAGGTGCTTGACTCCATCTCATCTTCCTCATCTTCTATCGAATATCATACTCTAAAGCTTTAAGATGAGAAAATAAAGTATGATGAGTAATAGATGATAAATTTTGGGTTGCTTTAAGGATATTAGACTTCTCTCTCCATCTCTTGGTCAAAGATCTTAGTATCTTATTATTGATCTCCTTCTCTCAATAGTTCTTTCCTCAATCACCGCTTTGTTGAGAAGATTTTTAGTCTCACATTCAGTGATCAACCTGTTTCATTCTCCTTCATCTTGAAAGTATCAAAGGCGTGTAACACATGCTCGCGGCTTATTCTCTTTCACTTGGTCGTAACCTTCACACACATTTGCAAGTGTCTGCCACATCTCCTTAGCCGATTTGCATCTTTTGACTTTTTCAATCCAATCCTTGCTAAGAGTTTCTATTATTTCAATCTGCTACCCGATCTAAGTTGTGAATTTTTCTCTCATCACTTGTCACCGTAACTTTTCTTTTCTGTCGACTCTGGTTTTGGCAAGTGTCATCACTGGTTCCTCCATGATAAAATTTAATAGGTCCTTCTTCAAGAACTTCCTCCATTCTATCATGAATTGCTTTGAGATGGTTTTCCATCCTAAATTTCCAATAGTCATATTCTTCAATGAAAATTCGGGTAGACTCCTTGACTTCTTGCTCTTACTAGATGACATAATGAGATAAGAAAACAAAAACTTATACAATCTAGTTAGTAGCACAATTATTGAAATAAAGAAGATGAAGATAATCAACAACAATTTCAATCTTGTTTAAGACCTAAAATCAATATCGTAATGACTTAACACTTTGCTCTTATACCACTTGTTGGTCCCACTTAGTTGAGTATATTAAAGAAAACTTGAATCAACCTTCTAGGAAAAATCTAGAAGGGGGGTTGAATAGATTTTTTAGATTTTACAAATCTTTGAAAACTTATTCAAAACACCATAGTCACACAATGGAATTAGTTTTTAAACTCAACTTTAATCGGATCAAAAGCAAACCGATAATTTGTCTAACTTTAATTGAAATTGAACTTTGATTATAAACTGAAATTGATAAGAACAGATAAGTAAATGAAAGCAATAAAGAACACAACGATTTATAGTGGTTCGGATCTAACCGATCCTACATCCACTCTCCTTCTAATACTTGAAGAAGGGTCTCTTCTTACCACTTACTTACTTATCGACAACTTACAGCTTACAACTTACAAAGATCTTCAAATCTTCAAACTCCTAGACTCTTCTCTAAAATCTAACTTTTACAAGTGATAGGTGAGCTTTGAAGATGTACAAGAAATGTTCTACAAACACTTAGAACTTTGACAACTTTCTTTGAAAAACTTTGTGAATTGATTTGAAAGTGTGAATCTTAGTATTGTGAACAATGTGTTGTGTTAATGTGTTATATCAATGTGTTTAATAAAGTGAAAACCTAGACCTATTTATAAGCTCCTGAAGACAGCTTAGTTTGTTAGTTAGATCTAACAAACTAAAAGCTTAACAAACTTAATCTTGATAATCGCTCTCATCTTCACCTGATTTTCCTCTAATCGTCTGCGGTGACTTGGTGAAGACTTGCCTTTCTTATTCTACTCAGCTTATCTTGACCTCGTTTGAGCTTTTATAATTGTCTCCTGCAGATAATTTGTATTGATCTTGTCTCCGCACGACTTACAACTTTCCGTGACTTCACCGACTTGCCCAGCTTCTTGACTTAGTCCTGATCACTTAGTATTGGGGCTTCATCTCACTGTTCTTTGAAGTTGTCCGATCATCCGAATTGATCCTCTTTAACTCATCAAAACTTCTCCTGATCTAACAACCATTTCTATTGCTTCTTTCCCTCATTGTATCGCATCCTTTAACTTTTGAGCTATGTCGAAGTTCTTAGAGATTAAGGAGTCAATTCTCCTCATCATACTGAAACATGCGTTGCCCAACTATTTCATGTTCATTGAAATTGTAGCCGCCACCACTAATTGTAGCAGTATGGAATAACCTCCCTTTACTTTTCGCCCTTTAAGAAACATATGTGACAATGATTTGCCACAATAGAAAATAAGCTGATGTTGTCATCTTTGTGTTGAGGAAGATGATGAATCTTCTTTGCTCATTTTTTTCTTAAGAGAGTTTTGTGTTTTTCTCTTGATTTGAATGGAAATTTAGGGCACGAGGACATATATATACTAATAGAGGGAGAAAAATGGCGATAGAAGTTGGGTTTTGCCTAAAAATGCTGAAAGTGTATTAATTAATTGTATGAGACCTGGTGTGCAAGCTTGTCGCCGGCACCCAAAATATATTAAATCCCGAACCAACCTACTAATGTAGTGGGGCAAGTAACGGGTCGAACCCATAAGGACTAGTTAATTATATCAAATAATTTCGTGTATAATTACAAATAAAATAGGGGGCCGCGGGGGTGGGGTGGGGTGGGGAGGATTCAATATTTTATCTAGCACGTAACTTAACTTTTGAAAAATAGTAAAGACGAATGTAACACAATAAATTTGACAAACAATAAGAAAATTAATCTAACACTATGATAACCTCCCTGAAATACCTCTTCCTAATAGCAATTGTATCTTTGTCCTATCTCGCTTCTCGCCCTAAACTAGTGATACGACCAAACTAGCTCGAATTAATTCTTAAGTTTAGTCAAGGTTGTAAAAATTGAAAATCGGTAATCGGGCATTTTGAGGCCGCCTAGGTTTTTTATTTTTAATTTTTATTAAAAATAAAATCGCCACCTAACCCGTGCCGCGTTGGGCCGCCTAGACGGCGCTCGGACACGAAAATGCCTAGACGGCACCTAACCCACCTAAGCGGTGACTTGCCACGAAAATGCCTAAAATGCCGAAATTATGGAAAATCGGGGCAGCCGGTGACCGCCTAGGCCGATTTTTGCATCCATGAGTTTAATTAATTAGCGAGTGCGACCCTAATTAACATATCTTATGAATAACCCATAACATGTATTTAGGATTCAATTTATGCAATGCATTAACAAGCTGAACTAATAAAATGAACTAGACTATGAAAATAAAATGTTCGAATCATACGATCTAGAACTTGTTGTCCTTAGAGTTACAAACACTATTTGCTACTACGATTACACACATATAACAATTACAGATTATATCATGTAATCTTGCTACGAACAAATATTAAACATGCAAGTTGATCGGACTCACATAAATAATAAATTGAACTATCCTTAGCAATCAAAATAAACAAAGATAAAAACGATAAAAGCTAGAGATATGTTACTATTAAATACGACAAAACATTTCGTGTTCTCAAGGCCCTCGTATTAGAAAGTGGTTTAGCCTCTAAAGGCCATGAGTTTTACAATTGCAAAAGATTCTAAGGACGAAATCATTACAAAGATAGTGAATTAAGTATTGTCTCTTGTTCCTCTCCGTAAACTCCTAAAGTCCTCCCGCACTTTTTCCCGTGTTCTTCTCTTTTCCTTTTTTTCTTCTTCTTCTTTTCTTTCTCATGTCCAAGTGCATCCCCTCCAAAGGTTGACTTTCTCATTTAAGGAAATAATTAATTTTTCCTTCAATCACCTCGGTTTCCATCCTAATTGTGCTTCCGAGAAAGGTAAGTGTGACTCTTGATTCTTTACTCTCGGTTTCTCTCTCGGGCTCCCAAAGTTACCTAATTACCTGTATTTATTAAAGAAATGATATATCACAAGTAAAAGACGACAAAAATAATAATAAGTGGAAATAAAAATATTGTGGCACTTAATTGATAATAAAATAATAAATTTGAGCACATAAATTACACATAATTTTCCATTTATCAAGACCAAAACAAGAACAAACCCTAACTAGAAAACTTAACGGCAGGACGATATTGACATGAAATTTCACGGACGGAACCAAAAGTGCAAAGAATGAGACTAAAAGCGTGAGGGCTGCGTCCAATGAGACAAAAAAATGCATTTTTCTCTATTAGTTAATAATAATAACAAAATAAAAGCTATCTATAATCTTCCTGC
The DNA here is from genome assembly GCA_030762865.1 of Paraleonurus japonicus. NCBI lineage: Eukaryota > Viridiplantae > Streptophyta > Magnoliopsida > Lamiales > Lamiaceae > Paraleonurus > Paraleonurus japonicus. Next base: position 44,744,858 of record CM061054.1, read on the forward strand.
TCCACACGAGATTTCTGTTCTCGTTGAGCTCATCTTAGGACACCTGCATTATCTTTTAACAGATGTGCCGCCCCAGCCCAAACTCCCCACCCGACAAAGTCTTCCGCCCGGATCGGCCCGCCGAGGCGAGCCTTGGGTCCAAAAAGAGGGCAATGCCCCACCTCCGATTCACGGAATAAGTAAAATAACGTTAAAAAGCTATCTATAATCTTATAAATCTAAACCTAAAAGTTTAAGTGGCAGAACCACATTCTTTTATTTCAAAATTTCTCTCCTCTCATTCATTTAAATTTTAAGTATTGATCTCAACTATTTATTTTACAATTTCTAATTAATCTCAACCATTGATCTTATTACATACTGTTATGTAAAATCTCTAAGCTTTTATTTCTTTTTCTCATTAACCTTAATTTTTTTTTCTCTTATTATGCAGCTTGTATTTATTCTTCTCTCCTTATTTTTTTCTTCTTATTATGCAATCATATTTATTCTTCAATCATTCTTTCTTATTATGCGGTCATATAATTACACAATGTCATTGTTCATATTTGATTAGTTTTTAAGTTTAGGTTGAAGATTGATACGGCCATATTATGATCTTCATCGCTTTTAGGTTTTAGTTGACTAATTTTTTCGTATTATAATCCATTGCTAATCTTTTTCTTTGCTTTTCTTATATATATATATATATATATATATATATATATATATATATATATTTTATGTAGATTGAAGATTATATATTGTTATTTCGCCATTTTCTTCGCTAACATGTGATGATGTTCATCTAATTTAATTTTTTAAGTTTATTTCGCCATTTTGCAACCGATTTGCTAATCTCTTTCTTCGTGATTTGATAAATTTTTTTAACACACATATTTAATATTACAAAAATGAAAATGATACCATCCGACGATGTTCATCATATTTTATTTGGGTTTCACCTTTTGATTATGTATCACTACATATGTTAATCATTTTGTTTCGTGTTTTTGGTTTTTTCATTGTATCGTTCGAATTAAAGATTAATATGATCGGTTGTATGATCTTCTTCATATATATGTATCTTTTTGTTTTTCATTTTTTTTTATTATTTGGTAATTTTTCTTTACTTTTTGGATTTGTAATTCTTAGATACAATTTTTTACTACTTATTACTATTACATACTATCTTTTTTTAAAAACTCTATTAGATACAAAGGTATCCATAAAAATACCAAATATACCCTCACACCTCACACCACTCAAATATCAATAGTTAGTGTTTTCTTTTCATTTGAATATTTACATCTCTCTCTTAGCCTCTCTCTAAACCTCTCCCTCTCTCGGTGAAAACAAAACCACCGGCTTCACGACACGTCCACCGCGCCACTTAAAATCAAAACCACCGGCTTGTAGGCTGCTCGGCGACGCCGAAGTAGAGGCTTGTAGATTACTCCACCACGTGGTTGGGCACCTTGCTGGTGCACCGCGAGATGCGACGATGGCTCACCGAATTAGATTCGAATTAGATGTGCTTTGGAACCCCACCAATTTATCTCTATCTCTCTTTCTCTCGCCGGTAAGCTTTTGTGAATCATATTGAAGTTTTAGGCCACCATCTTGGTTTGAGATAAGGCCGAGGAGGTTGCGCGGGGTGGGGACAACGACGGAGATGAGGCCGAGGCAGATCGGCGGTTGATAATTTCCCTACAAGTGTGAATTAGATTTGAAACTCACCGAGTTTTGTGACTCATTGACTCGGTTTGAGTTTGATTTCTTGATTCTTGTTGTTTTGATTTCTTGATTCTTGTTTTTTCTTCCGAAAGTTATTTGTATACATTGGAACAATAATGTGTATAATTTTTCTTCTACACATGTGTAGCTTCATTGCGCATGTGCAACAATAAATTTTTAGAATTATTTACTAGTGTGTAAAAGGAAGAAATATTAAATTATTAAAGTTGCACATATTCCAGAATTTTTCAACAGCTTATTCCCTACTACTTCATATATAAATTATGAAGGAAATTAAAAAAAAAGTGAATTATTTGAAGACTAAAACGAATTGAATCAAACAGCTAGCTACACTAATTTTGTGAAAGTAAAAATTATGTTAATGAGAGGTGTACGACAAAAGCAATAAATGAGACAGACTTGGGTGTCCAATCAAGAATAAAAGACTGCAATGACTCTATTTGAAAGGAAGGACATAATTAAAAAAATAACCAAAATATTGTATCTACTAGCAATTAGGAAAAAAGTTGTATCTAATAGTTATAAGGGTCTTAAAATTGTATCTAGTAGTTACTAACCCTACTTTTTTTTTTTTTTTTTTGCAAATCTACAAATTCATTAATTATTTGTTGATTAACAAACTTGTGAGATCTTCAACTATTTAGAAGATTCTAAAGGATATTTAATTTCCATTATTTATTTGTATCTGTTTGAAAGAAAATTTTAGTTGTTTGTTATAGAATTAATTAGTGTATATTTTTAGTTTGTATTGATTGATTTTAATTTTTTATATCGTAAAAATTCACAATTATATCATAATATGTTTATTTGTAATTTTTGAATTGGGAATTTATTTTATATTATATTTAATTCAAGCTCTTCACATTTTTTATATTAATAATTACACAATCAAATATTAGTATGATTAAAGAAATAAGATGCGTGTTAGATCGGGTTTTGATTTTGATTAAGTTAAAATGTATAAGTTAGATGAGATCATGTAAAATAGGATAACCAACTGAAATTGTATAGATCACTCAAGTAGTTCATTTCACTAATTATTTGATCGGACTAGGTGAAGTAGACTCGAGTCACCGAGAACGAGAAGCTTGGAGGTCATCTCAAGGCGAGTCTTGAAGAAGTCATCGATTGAGAGATTAATGGAGAGCTCAAGACGAGGTCAAAGTCATTGAGTAGAATAAGAAGGCAAGCTTTCACCAAGTCGTAGTCGGACGACTAACTCAAGATTTGTGCAAGTCAAGAAAGTTTTAAAGATAGGTTTGTTAGCGGTTACAAGTTTGTTTCAACAAACTAACCGTCTTACAACTTTATAAATAGGCCTAAGCACAGTCCTTAGAAGAAATTTTTTTGCACCGATTTCGAAACTCACAATTTCTAGAGCACTCACAAGCACTCAAAAACTTTTCAATAATATTTTCTAAGTGTTTGAAGAACACTTTCTCGCAATTCCTTCAAATCACAATCTACACTGTAAAATGTAGATTTGTTAGATAGATTGTTAGTTAGAAGGAGATTCAAAGACGAAGATCGTCGAAGTTGTAATTTGTAATCGACAGAAGAAAGTCAATAAGTGAGAAGGAAGAGACCCTTCTTCGAGGTTGAAGAAGGAGAGTGGATGTAGGATCTTTTGATCTGAATCACTATAAATCCCGTGTTCTTTACTTTCTACATTTAATTTCGTCGAATATCATTTGATTTGTTAAGATTGCATCGATTGCTTTTAGATCCAGATTAATAGATTGAGTATAAACTTGTTTCCGCTGTCTACTTTGATTTTGATTTGAAAAGTTAAGTTTGAATTGATAATCTGAATTTTTGAAAGAAATTTAGATAATCTATTCAACCCCCTTCTAGATTATCTTTAGGAGGTCTCGCTTAATCTCTTTTAATTCACTTAATCTAGGGACCAACAAGTGGTATCGAGTAGTGTTAAAGTTGTTCTGAATATTTCTTTTGGTCAAAACAATTTTTCTACTCAATTCTTGATATAGATCTATTGTTGAATATTCCCTGTTTGTTATTTTTGTTACCTACTAATCATGTCGTTAAGTGATAAGAAAGTCAAGAATCTTTCAGATTTTGAAATTGAAGATTATGACTACTGGAAGTTTCGGATTGAGAATCATCTGAAATCCATTCATCCTTGTATTGAAGATGTTCTATCCGAAGGACCCATAAAATTCTTCCATGGTGGAGTCGGCGATGGAGTAAGTAGTTCAGAGACTCGAGTCCGTAGAGAAAAAGGTTTCGAATTGACTAACGATGAAAGGAAATTGTACAATCTTGATTAGGTGGCTAGGAATGAGATAATCGTGACACTCACAGAGAGTGGTACGAAAAGATCAAGAAGTGTAAATCTGCAAAGCAAATGTAGGACACCTTAGCCAACTTGTGCGAAGGCACATACCAGGTAAAGGAGAACAAGCTCCAGTCTGTTCTCCATTCCTTTGATGTCTTTAAAATGAAGGAAGGTGAGTCTATTGATCACCGGACATGAGAATGACTAATATGATCAATAGAGCCACCGATTTAGGTAAAATCTACACCGAAAAGGAAATCAATAATAAAATTCTTAGATCTTTAACCAAGCGTTGGAGGGAAAAAGGAAATTTAATAAAAGCCACAAAGGATCTTTCCACCATGAGTCATTATACCTTATTCTCTCACTTAAAGGGTTATGAGTTCGACATACAAAGTTGAGGATGAAGAAGATGAGGTGGAATCTAGTACCTCATCTAAGACAGTTGCTTTTATCAATAAAGAAGACTAGTCTCAGAGTGAATCAAAGGGAGTTGATCTCTCTTTGAAAGAGTAGATGGTCTTATTGACTAAAAGGTATGATCGTCTTAGAATGAAGTACAAACGTAACACGTTGAGATTTGTAGGAAAGACAAGTCTAGATCAAGATCTAGAAGGAAAGACGATGTAGAATCAATAGATGATGACAGAAGAAAGAATCGACAAGAAGGTTCAAGTCTCCTGCAAAGAAGAATCTTAGCAGCCCCAAATCAAATCGAGAAGATACTTGTTACACTTGTAACAAGCTAGGGCATTACAACTATGATTGTCCCCGGTGACTCCCAAGGAAAGGAAGGAGAAAAGAAAGAAAAGGGACAGACACTTTGCAGATCAAAGAGCCCTTCTTGCTTTGAAGAAAAAGAATCCAGAAAGACATCCTCATCATCCTCATTGTCTCGACTTGGATCGATGACGAAATCTGTCGATGGTCAAAGAGGTAAATTACTACTCTTCGTCCGATAATGAATCTTGTAAATCGGGCCAGATAATGATCGATCGTTATCAAAAGCCTTTTGAAAGATCTCGAAAATGTCTCTCGAGTGCTTATAAGCAACTAGAGACTGAAAATTTGACTTTGAAAGATCAAATTCAGACTCTAATCAAAGGAAAGCAAGTTGTGAACTATTCCCGAGTCTGTGGAAACATTCAAGGGAGGGAGAATGTATACCCCAGCCGAGGCTAGTTCATCACCTAGTCTTTCCGAAATATTAGAAGATGAATTAAAATCTTTAAAAGATAAATTTACAAGGGTATGTAATATGAATGAATCAATTAAGAAGACCAATGAGAAGCTTGTCTTCAAGTTGAGTCAACTTAATAATTCACAATCGATTATAGACCACATCTTCGTAACTTCACAAAAGTTTAATGATAAGACAAGTCTTGGCTACAATAGAAATAATAAGTCAGAGATTTTGAAACCAAGGAAGTTTGTCAAGGCTGGTGAAACTTCAAAAGGAATTAAAATTGGGCCTTGGAAACCACAAAGTCGATTAGGACTACCTCTTACGATATGAACAAGAAGAATCAGATGAGGAATTGAAGAAAAGGATTCAAAGAACCAAGTTTAAAAGAATTTTTCTTATAGTCCTTTTGATGGTAGAAGCAGGAATTATCCTTTGTTTCAAAAGATTAAGAAGATAACCAAATCGATTACAACAAACTAGCATTTAAGTCTAATATATATGTTGACAGCATTCGCAAACAACTTGAATCGACCTATTATTGAATAATGATATGTTTGTATAGTTACCTAAAGTGATTATTGACCTTAAAGGACCCAAGATCATTAGGGTACCTCTTACCTAATCTATTTTGTAGGAATCTCAAGGGCCATCATCTAAGGAAGAAATTCTAGCAACGATTTGGTACATTGACAGTCGTTCTCAACACATGACCTGTGATAGAAGACTCGCTTCTCAAACTTTCAATGTATAGATGGTCCAAGAGTACTATTTGGTGACAACAACCGTGGTCGACCAGAGGTGTTAATACCTTAATTATAGGTGATGTTCAGGTATCCAAAGTTTATTATGTTGAAGGTTATGTTAAAGGTTTAAAAACAACTTGTTATCTGCTTCTCAACTTTGTAATAGAGGTTTTAGTATTAGATTTTCTAGGAATAAGTGCAATATTTTGGACAGTTCCTCGTAAGGTTCTTTTATCTCGGCTTCGTACATGGTAATGTTTATGTGGCTAACATTAATAGTTGCCTTAAATATACTTATCTGGTTGCTAAGGGTGGAGATGACCTCGATTGGCTATGGCACAAGAGGCTTAGTCATCTGAATTTCAAGACCCTTAACAAGATAGCTAAGAAGAATCTTGTTAAAGGATTACCCGAAAAACTATGCTCTAATGATCTTAAATGTGATGCATGCTAAAAAGGTAAACAACATAGGAACTCCTTTAAGAGTATTAACACAATTTCATCTCGAAAGAGTGTTACAACTCCTTTATTTGGATTTGTTTGGACCAGCTTTCACCTCTCGGCTTTAGTGGGAGGAAATACACCCTTGTAGTCGTGGATGACTATTCAAGATATACTTGGGTGCTATTTTTTCAAGAAAAATGAGACGATGAACATGATCCCATATTTGTTCAAACAAATACAAAATGAAAATGGTGTTAATATTATTAAAATAAGGAGTGACAAGGGCACGAAGTTTTTAAATTTTTTTTTATCCAACTATCTTGGGAGAATGGAATAAAGCACATTAGACATCATCGCCTGTAACACCACAACAAAATGAAGTGTTGGAAAGAAGAAATATGACACTCAAAGAAGCTGCTAGAAGCATGTTAGCCGAGTATGGAACCCCACAGAGGTTCTGGGTCAAGCAATCAACACAACTTGCTATACCTGAATAGGCGCTTGCATATGAAAAATAAGGGTAAGACTCCATATGAGCTGTGGAAAGGTAAAGTTTCAAGAATCTCTTACTTTCGTGCTTTTGGTTGTAAATATTTCATTCACAACAATGGAAAATCTAAATTAAAGACATTTGATGCCAAAGCGGTGATGGAATATTCTTAGGATATTCCAAAGCACCTCCAAGGCATTTAGAGTCTTTAATAAGACAACTCTTTGTGTGGAAGAAACTCCTCATGTGGTGTTTGATGAAATTCATACTTTCTCGAGATAAGGTAGATAAAATTTCTAATGGTCTACATAGAATTGAACTTAACAAAACTAAACAGAGGAAAACCTATCTTCCTAGTTTTGATTCGTATTTAGATGATGAAGAACTCTCATCCGATAATCGAAGGGAACTACTCTATCTGCTCCATCTCGAGGAGACTCCTCTAACATCATCTCGATCGCATAAGGTCAGTAGATGCAGGGGAATGACTACTCCGACCGAACAAGATGAGTTACTTTCTCGAGTCACCGATGAGGGTACTTCAACTCAAATAGGCAAAAGGATGAGGAGTTATCATCCGGTGATCGAGATCATTGGGGATCCTTTAAGTAGTGTTCGCATACACGAACTATGTTGGATTCTCAAAGTATGTTCAGTTATTATGTATCACTCCTTGAGCCTAAGTCTATTGAGGAGGTTTTATCGACCCAAGTTGTGTAACAACCATGCAAGAAGAACTGCATCAATTCGAAAGACAAAATGTTTGGGAAATAGTGGATAGATCCATTCATAGAAAAATTATAGGCACCAAATGGGTTTTCAATAATAAAACCGATGAAAATAATGTTATTGTTCGTAATAAGGCTAGACTAGTAGCACAAGGTTACTCACATTCGAGGATAGACTATGATGAGACCTGTGCTCCTATTGCGTATTAGAAGAAAAAGATTGTTTTAGCCTTTGCTGCCTATAAAGGTTTCAAGGTCTTTCAAATGGATGTCAAGTTTGCTTTCTTGAATGGTGTGTTACTTGAGGAAGTCTATGTAGAACAGCCTCCGGGTTTAATACAAATAATAAAGTCTATAAACTCAACAAGGAACTATATGGGCTGAAACAAGCACCTCTTGCTTGGTATGATACTCTATCCGAATTCTTGATATCAAGAAGATTTTCTAAAGGAAAGATAGATAGAACCTTGTTTAGGAAAGAAGTTGATGGTAATATTTTAGTAGTTCAAATCTATGTAGACGATATTATTTTTAGTTCACCTAATCGACATTGTGTGAAGAATTTGGTGATCTCATAAAAATAGGTTTGAAATGTCTATGATGGGAGAATTAATATATTTTCTAGGCTTGTCTTGGTTAAAAGAGACAAGCGAGAGGGATATTCATACATCGACCGAGTATGCAAAGGACCTCATAGATAGATTTGGGATGATTACTAGTAGAGAGGTTAAAATACCTATGGCAACTAACTTCTATGGATTCGGATGAGAATGGGATACCCAAGGATGCAACGGGTATCATGGACTGATTGGATCCTTGTTGTATCTCACCGCAAGTAGGCTGACATAGTCTTTACAAATTGGGGTATGTGCAACTAATAAAATACTAAAGTATCTAAAAGGAACCCTGCAGGTTGGGTTGTGGTACCTATCTCGATGAAAACTTCGAGCTATCCGGATATTCAGACTCGGATGGTTGCAAAATTGATAGGAAGTCCACGTCTGAACTTGTCAATTTTTAGGCAACAAGTTAATTTCTTGGTTATCTAAGAAACAAACTTCTGCTACCTCCACAACCGAGGCCGACTATATGACACTGGAAGTTGTTGCTCTCACTTCTCTCGGATTAGTCGCCAGCTTAAGGACTATAACATTCTCACATCATCTCGTGCTTATTTTATGTGATAGTAGTAGTGCCATTGCAATGACATATGATCCTCGCTCTGCATTCTAGGTGTAAGCATGTAGATATTAGGCATCATTTTATTAGGGATCATGTTGAGAAAATGACATTAGACTAGAAAAGATAGCAACCGAATTACAAAGAGTGATATACTTACTAAACCATTAGCAATCCAAGTTTAAAGAATTGTGTTTAGAGTTAGGTTTACTTGATGCATCTTTAGTAGATTTATAATTCTCTATTGTTTGTATCTTGTATTTTCTCTCTATCTCGCTTTCTTTATCATGTCTAGAAAGAAATATCAGACTTGAAAAGTGTCAAAGGGCAATCACAGAGCCGATATCATTGATCTCCTTTCGAGGAATCAAGAATAAGAGATTACTCATATTGACCTTATCCGACTTGATATTTTCTTATTCGACATCAAGTAAATCGCACAAGGACACGTTAGTCATCCGATTTTCACAAAATCGATAAATATGTGCACATTGTCCGACTTACTCTAGTTACTAATGGTTTCTCAAGTGTGTGTATCTGCATGAATAGATTCGGCCAACATTGTTCGATCGCTTTAAAGCTTCGCATCTAAAAACCTTCTTTATTTGAACAAAACCAAAACTCTTGTTTTTCAAAAAGTGTTTTAAAAACTCTCACAATTCATCAATTTAAAAATTTCAAATGAGTTGTTCTTTGAAAAACCCCATCCGAGTTGAATATCTTTATGTACTAGTTATATGAAGGTATGAGACTTAGTTTATTAAAAATAATGGCTCAAAATTAACTCGGACTTAAAATAATTTGTTTTCAAAATGATCGAACTAGGAGGTGATGCAGCATTTTATAGCAAGCCCAAGATGAACGCGGCCCATGTCGAGGCCCTGTTCTCTTCGTGGGCTCAAGATATAAATAAAGCGAAACAAATCAAATGGGCTCGCTAATAAGTGAGGCCCAATTCATGGAAGCCAAAGCCTTATTGGCCCAAGAGGTAGTGCAAGGGAAACTAAATAGGCCTTTCGCAGATAAAGCCCAATGGTGATAATGATAATAAGCCCATATCATAGCATAAGTATGGGAATATTCCAAGAAGTACTAACCGAAAACAAGAATTGAGGAGCAAGTTACCAACTTCCTCTCCATGATACGACCACTTTAGTAATGGGAAGAGAGGTAACCATCAATGAGAAGAGAAGTACAATTAAACGTGATAACATGCAGATTGAGGAAATAACGGTAAGTGTTACTTATAAATATCACACTTTACTTGAGAAGAGGTACACAACATTTACACACTAAAACATATGTACTTATCATATTATAACTCTTTGGGTTTTCTCGGTATCGACTTGAGCGTCGGAGTGCCTACGCCGGAGAACCCTTCGGCGTGTTTTGCGGGTCATTTCATTCAAGAAGAAGGCGAATTAAATCGTGCCATTCAAATTACCAGCGTCATTTTCCGGGCGGGAAAAAGCAAGATACATTTTTACGCATCAAGAGGTATTTTCAAATTTCTAAGACAAGGTCATTTTTTACCAAGTCGATAAAAACCCGGTCTGAATTAGGGAAACCTTTATGCAAAGAAAGGTATATTTCGCTTACTTGTATACTTACTACTCTCGCATAAAGTGCCCCTAAAATCGTCTAATCCGTAGCTTGAACAATTTCATTTACACATTTCAAAACCGAGTTAATGCCACACGCCGAGTTGAAGTGTCTAATGTATTTAGCCATTGATATATTCCACGCGCGACATACAATCTATGGCCACGATTAATCTGGATTTGCCACGTACCCCACTACCCGGTTTCCCTCTCTCTTTCCCCATTTAAATACTTACCTTCACCATTTTCAAATTCACTTTTACTCAAAGCCCTAAGTTTTACCGCAAACATCTCCTCTGCAAATCTATTTCTCACAAACGATCGTAAATGACTTTTTCTTCTACTCAAAATCCTTTCAAATTTAACAATGATATGTTCAAAGGTAAGATTCGTAGTGAAATGTATGTTGATTTCACTACGGCTCAGATGTAGAATCAAGGGAGATCCTTCGATTGTTAGAAAACTCTGGTCTTTGCATATTCTACTCAAAGAAGTCATCGAAGAATAAGACATCGGATTTGCTTGGGATCGAGTTTCGGTAAATGGAGAAATTACGTAAATGGGGATTGAGACGAAGGTTAATGAAACTCATCATTTGTTGATTTTAAAGGCTACTCCGCCAGAATCTTCAAGACCCATGATGAAGGAATAAATCCAAGAAATTACAAAGAAAATGAATGGGTGGAGTCCTTCGAAATGTTGGCAAGAAACTCCTGCAAAGGTGTTAGGAAAGAATTGAAGAAATACATGTTGAGAAGAAAATACATTATTGATGGCCATTCGACAAAAGTATTCGGGTGAACAAAGTTCCCATGATGGGCTTTCTAAACCCTAATATGTTGTTTAAGAGCTATTTTGGATGGGGTTAAGGTGGATTGGGCTGGATTATTGCTGAATCAGTTGAAGGAAGAAAAGGGCGGGTTAGCTATGGTAGGAGGAGAATGGACAACAAATTCTATAGTCTCCTTTTCAACATGATCACCGTAATTCTTAAGGATTACAGTGTACCTCAAGATCGAATGTTGGTGTTCACAAATACACCAAGCAAAAGGGTTTTCTCATTGATTGGGAATGAGAAGATTAGTGCCCTACCGGACTCGAGACGATGATTCATTTGAAGCAAGGGAGCAAAGAAGTCTGGTAGTCAAGAAATGGCTAGAAGACCAGCTGCAGCTTGCACAACCCGAACTCGCAGCTTGAGATGGTAGTTGCTTTGAGGAACAAGTTTCTTCACCGTCCGGATCTTCCTAGAGAAGGACAAGGAAGAAATCCAAGGCCTCCAAGACACGGAGATCCAAGTCATCTGGATCGTCCGATGAGGGGTCCTCCAAGGCCGAGGAGATAGAGGTCCAGATTGAATCGGCTTCTCTTCGCTTGAGGAAGCCTCTATACTCCAGATTGCAGCAGACGTTAGGCAGGCGTTGGAGTCGGCCCTATCTCAAGAAGCAATCGCCTTACCGACTATGCAGAGAAAGTTACAAATTCTTCCCTCACTCTATCTCCCCAACCCAAGTGGCGATGATGAGGTAGTTTCGGTGATACCTCGGAGCCTCTAAGTCAGCCACAGCTTGCTCCCAATAAAGTCCAATACCCCTCTAGTCCAAATTCTATCCTAAACCACTCCTATTCCCACCCTAGTGAACAAACACCATCCAACACTCACTCCACCGAACCATCTCCATCTCCATCCACATCCCAACCCAACCCCATTTCTATCCCACAAACAATCACCCTTTCACAAGTCCAAACTACTCCACTCCCAACTCCTTCCTACTCCTTCCTCCAAGATATCGAAATCCGGTCCTCGTCTCTTCCCCTCTCCAAAAAGCAGCTCCAAATCCTCCCTCGTCTGATTCCTCATCGAGGATGATGACAGTTGACCTAAGCTCAGCTTCTACATTCTCTTCGGCATTCCCAAAGCAAGAAAACAAATTGAAAGATAAGTTCACCAAGCGATTCTGAGAAGAAGACGAAGGAGATTGTTGAGGCAAAGACCGAGACAATGATAGCTAATATGAAGGAGGTTGAGGTAAATATTATCAATAATGTTTCAACCTTAACTAACTCCCAATTAGTTGACAAAGTCAAGGCACCGGAAGAAGAGCTTAAGGCACCGAAGAAGCGATGAGGCAAAGGACAATGAGATAGTGGTAGATGCTCCGCTTTTGACAAAAATGACTATCGAGTCCAATGCAATGACCTAAGGAAAAGGATAGATGAGTTGAGTGATGAAGTCAAAAAGGGGGAAAAAGAGAAGAAAGAAATGAAGGCCATCCTCACACCGACCTAAAAGCGGCAAAAGATGAGTTGGACACGGCCAAGGCTCAACTTGTGATAAAATCGAGATGAGTTGGCGGCTCTTTAGATGAGGATAAGCCGGGTTGAAGAAATGTTGAAGGAGAATGAGGAAAGAAAGAAGAAGGAGGAGGAGGAGGAGAAAACATAAAGGCTCTTGGCATAGTTCAAAGAAGTCAAGAAGAGAAGGCCAAGGGCAAAGGAAAAAAGTGGTAGGCGAGGAACCTCGGAAAAGCGATATCGGTTCAAAGGCTACCGCTAAAGGAGAAGGGAAAAGGGAAGCCGACTTCTCCAACCTATTTGAAGATCAGATGAAGAGGATCAAGGAGAAGCGAGTTCTATGGAGAAAGAGCAAGAAGGAGGTGAGACAATTTGAATAAAAGCCTGAACTTCACTGGAGCAAATCAACAAGGAAGTGGATGATGAAGGATCGGGGTGATGAGAAGTTCGAACCCTTTCACAAGACCTCACTTCGCCAAAGATGGTCGCATGATAGTATGTTAAAGAGTATAAAGAGAAAAACCTAGATGCAATGTGGATGTACTATTGGTACAACTCAAAGCACCTGGAGCTACACCGAGGATCCCGATTTGGCTTGGCATGATTGGATCGAGAGGATATACGTGGACCTTTATCGCCAGCCTTATCAAGGAAGCCGATGATGAGTACAACGTAGATCCGATCGCCCGGCTTATGAGTATGCTTTGTACCAGCAAAGAAAGCAAATGGTACCCTTGACCTCGACTAGGTTAAAGGGATCATGCAAAGAGCATAAGCCAAGTCGTGGTACACAGAGGAGGAAGACTGAAGCACTCGAAAAAAGTATTCGGCCGGGCTGGTGGTCCTCGAATCGACCGATGGGAGTCTAGATAAGATCTTTTTCACTTCCTTATTTTTTTATCTTATCTGAGCCATCTGTAAATGTAATTTTGCTATGTATGAATGGAATGTTTGAACCTTATCTGAATTACTTTGTCTTATTTTTACGAGTTCAAATTTTCTTAAGTCATAAAATTGATAAAGAAATTTCAAGAAATTTTTCTAAGTGTTGATCATCTGATAAAATTTTGTGCCTTAGAATATTTCCTTAAAAGAATTTTTTTCTCTTAAGTGTTAAAAATTTACTTAAGTGTTGAAAATTTACCTAAGTGTGAGTAATTGCTCTTATGTGAATCTATCTAATTGAGAAGTTGCTTATGTGCCTAATTTGATTATCGTTTATCTTGAATAATTTTGACTAACACCGCTTATGGGTTCATTTCTTTTCTTGTAGTTTTAACTTCATCAAAAAGGGGGAAATTGTTAGATCGGGTTTTCGATTTTGATTAAGTTAAAATGTATAGGTTAGATGAGCTCATGTAAAATAGGATGACCAGTGAAATTGTATAGATTAGTTGAAGTAGTTCATTTCACTAGTTAGCTGATCGAGACTAGGTGAAGTAGACTAAGTCACCGAGAACGAGAACCTTGGAGGTCATCTCAAGACAGTCTTGAAGAAATCATCAAATTGAGAGATTAATGAAGAGCTTAAGACGAGCTCAAAGTCAATCGAGTAGAATAGGAAAGGCGAGGCTTTCACCAAGTCGAGTCGACGACTAACTCAAGATCGCTAAAGTTAAGAAAGTTTTAAAGATAGGTTTGTTAAGCGGTTACAAGTTTGTTTCAACAAACTAACCATCTTACTGACTTTATAAATAGGCCTAAGCACAAGATCTTAAGAAGGACTTTTTGCACTAATTTCTGAAACTCACATTTTCTAGAGCACTCACAAGTACTCATGTTAGATCGGAGTTTGGTTTTGATGAGTTAAAGAAGTATAGACTAGAGTCACCTCATGTAAATAAGATGACCGATTGAGTATGTATAGAACATTTGATGTAATGAACACTAGTACTAGGCTTATCGGACTAGGTAGAACTAGTGTAGTCACCAAGTCTAGAAAGAGAAGGTCATCTCAAGACGATCTTGAAGAACTCATCTCATTGAAGCGAATAATGAAGAGCTCAAGACAAGGTCGAGATCACCGAGTAGAATAAGAAAGGCAAGTCTTCACCAAGTTTGTAGCAGACAACTAGCTCAAGATCGCCAAGTCAAGACGGTTTTCAAGAAAAGTTTGTTAAACGGTTTTTAGTTTGTTACAAATAACTAACCATATCACGGGCTTATAAATAGAAGCAAGCACGATTCAAAAAATTTCTAACATTCACGATTCTAATATTCACGATTTCAAAAGCACTCACAAGTTTTCCAAAAAGTTTTCATAAGTTTCTAAGTGTTTATAGAACACTCTCTTGTATATCTTCTCGTTGGTCCCGGACGAGATGTGCAAGGAGGTGGAAAGTCTAGAAGGGGGGTTGAATAGACTTTACCACACTCAAAACTTTTTCAACTTTTTCATGAGCCGAGTGTGAAGATAGAAGACTTTGAAGTTTTCTCGGCAAGGTACTCGAGTGTGCTAAGTGTGATCGCAGACTTGAAACTCGAAGTCTTCGATGGTGCGGAAGCTAAACTTCGTGTGTATTTGTAAAACCCTTTTTAATGAAAAACTTTGGTGAAGAATACTTAGCAAATTTGATGCAAGTTTATTAAAATGATGATAAATGAGCGTTATAAGTATGAATGCAGTAAAACTTGTAAAGACACGAGAGATTTTTATAGTGGTTCGGATATAACGATCCTACGTCCACTCTCCCCGATTCCACAGGGCCTTACTATCCACCAAACTGGTCTTGTCTCCTCTAATCTCCTTGAGGATTTGACCACAGGAAGTTTAACAAGTTCCGCCCTTGGTACAATCAGTGTGATCTTCGAGTGTTAACTTTTAGATCTCAAACAATCAATCTTTTCTCGTACAGAGATAATGAAAGGTGATTTACACTTCCTTGACCAAAAATAAATTTCTTAAGAATGTCAATCGTGTTGAATCGATTTCCTCGTACGAAGAATTATGCGTGTCTTGCGATGAGTGAATGGATTTCTCTTGATGTTTCTCGCGCGTGTATCTTTCAAATATCCTTCACTTCAGTTTATATGATCCTGAATTTGACTAGCCGTTAGGCTAATTTGTCAATCAGGTCTTCAAGAAATGGTAAGTGATCGTTGGAAGATTTGTTTGACTTTGGTTAATTGATTGTCCGATATCAATCAATTATATCTTGATTGATCTTGATTGAGAATCCAATCTTCTCTAGATTGATTTCGAGTATCTCTCAATTATCCTTCGACTTTTGTTAACCATGATGAATCTCTCTAAGTCAACTCTAGCAACCTTACAACCTTGCTCCAAAGACAGCCTCCAAAGCTTGTCAGAAGCACGGATTCCAACCTTGCTATCTTCACTTGAACCTTTCTTGACAACACTCTTTTTGCATATATCTTATTATCTCTTCTTTATCTTCACGAAGCCCTTCTAGATGTCTTCGAATGAAATCTCTCTTAGATCTTTAAGTCTTCTTATCAGCAGCCTTCGCTCTCAATCAATACGGATCTTCTCAGGTCAAGCCTAGCAAGATTAACTATACTAAGACATAAACCCTATCTAGATCATCACCGACTAACAAAGTTCAAATGGGTCCTATTACACTTAGGTTTTAGGAACATCATCAAAACATACAAATTCTAATCCTAACATCTTCAAACATATTGCACTGTAACTTTCAAGAATCTAGATAGTTTGATAGATTGAAGATAGGTTGAAGAAGAAGATCTTTACATCGTTGTAATTGTAATCTCGGTAAGTAAGTAAGCAAGTAAGTAAGTCGAGGCCCTTCTTCGAGTTGAAGAAGGAGAGTGGATGTAGGATCATTTTGATCCGAACCACTATAAATTCTTGTGTCTTTACTTTTGTTTTTACTTTTATGTTGATAATCAATTGTTCAAAACAAGTTAATTTCATATTAATTTCGTATTGCTTTTTGATCCTAAAAGATTGAGTCTAAAATTATTTCTGCTCTACTTTGGTGTCTTGAGTTGATAATCTGAATATTACAAAAAGATTTAGATAATCTATTCAACCTCCCCCTTCTAGATTATCTCTGGAAGGTGTACTTAGCTGCTACTAAATACTCAATCTCGGGACCAACAAGTGGTATCAGAGCAGTGTTAAAGCTGTTCAATATTTCTTTGGTCTAAGTGATCTTTGGTTTTCTATAATCTTGAAATAAATTTGTTCTTAAATAATCTCTGCTGATTTTCTTGTTAATTACTAACCATGTCTCTAAGTAATAATAGAAAGGTTAAGAACCTTTCGACTTTGATATTGAGGACTATGATTACTGGAAGTTACGCATGGAGAATCATCTTAAATCAATCCATCCTCGAATGAAAGACGTTTTATCCGATGGACCATGTGTAAGTGATGGAGCGAGCGGCTTAGAATCACGGACTCAAACGGTGAAGAAGGTGTCAAAATTAACCAATGATGAGAGGAAAGTGTATAACTGGATCAGTGGCTAGAAACGAGATTATCGTAACTCTCAGCAGAGAGTGGTACGAGAAGATTAAGAAGTGTAAAATAGCCAAAGAGATGTGGGACACCCTAGCTAACATGCGCGAAGGCACAAATCAAGTGAAGGAGAACAAGCTTCAAGTCGTTCTCCATCTATTTGATATTTTTAAAATGAAAGAGGGTGAATCTATTGATCGGTGGATATGAGAATGACCAATCCGATCAATAGAGCCACCGACTTAGAAGAGGTTTACACTGAAAAAAATCAATAATAAAATTCTTAGATCTCTAACCAAGCGTTGAAAGGAAAAAGGAAATTTGATTAAAGCCACAAAAGATCTCTACTATGACCCATTATACTTTGTTTTCTCACTTGAAAGGTTATGAGTTTGACATCCGGGTAGAAGATGAGGAAGATGAGATGGAGTCAAGCACCTCATCTAAGACTGTAGCCTTTGTCAACAAAGAAGACAAACCTATAGCCGAGCCTAAAGGAGTTGATCTATCCTTGAAAGAACAGATGGCGTTGTTAACCAAGAGGTATGATCGTTTAAGAATGAAATATAAGCGTAACAAGTTAAAATTTGCAGAGAAGGACATATCTAGGTCTAGATCCAAAAGAAAGGATGATGGTGAATTAATAGATGATGATAGAAGAAGAAATCAGACAAGAAGGTATAAATCACTTGTAAAGAAGAACCCTATTAGTCCTAAATCAGACCGGGAGACACTTGTTACACCTGTAACAAGCCAGGATACTTTAGCTATGACTGTCCCCAGTGACTCCTAAAGAAAGAGAGGAGAAAAGGAAGAAGAGAGATATGCGCTTTGCAGATCGTAGGGCCCTTCTTGAGAAAAAAGAATCAAGAAAATCATCATCATCATCATCATCATCATCATCATCATCATCATCATCATCATCATCATCATCTTCATCGATTTTGGATCGGATGATGAATTATGTCTCGATGGCAAAAGAGGTAGATTACTATTCCTCAACCGATAATGAGTCTTATAAATCGGCCTCGAGATAACGATCAAACCGTAATCAAGGGTCTTTTGAAAGATCTAAAAATGTTCCTAAGTGCTTACAAACAATTGGAGACTGAAAATTTAACTTTGAAAGATCAAATTCAAACTCTAATCAAAGGCAAACAAGTTGTAACCTACTCTGAGTCCGAGAAAACATTCAAGAGGGAATGTTTACCCCAGTGAGCCGAGGCCAAGATTTCAGTCTAGTCTGAAAGATTAGAAGAAGAATTAAAATCTTTAAAAGCTAAATTTGAAGTGGTTTGCAATGAGAATGAGTTTATTAAGAGGGCTAATGAGAAGCTTATCTTCAAAATGAGCCAACCGACTCACAATAAGCTATAGACCATATTTTTAGAACTTCACAAAAATCCCATGATAAAATAGGTCTTGGTTATGATAGAAATAATAAATCGAAACTTTGAAACCAAGGAAATTTGTGAACGCTGCTGAAACATCAAGAGAAATCAAAATTGGACCTTGGAAACCACAGAGTTAGATAAGGACTGCATCTCCCGATCCAAAAATAAAAATCGAGATGAGGAATCCTAATCTGATAAAGAGGATTCCAAGAACCAAGATTAAGAGAAACTCTTATTATAGTTCTTTTGATGGGAGAAGCAGATGTTATCCCTTATTTCCAAATTACAAGAAAGTAACCAAATCGACTTCAATAAATTCTCATTTAAGTGTGATATATTTGTGGACAGATTTGGTAGACAACTTCAATCTGATTTGTTATTGAATAGTGAGATGTTTGATTGGATACCTAAAGTGATTGTTGACCTTAAAGGACCCAAGATCACTAGGGTACCTCATACTTAATCTATTTTGTTGGAATCCTGGACTATCATTAAAAGAGGAAATTCTAGCTTCCATCTGGTACATAGGACAGTGTTTGCTCTCGGCACATGACTTGTGAGAAGAAGCTATTATCAAATTTTCAGAATATTGATGGTCCCAGTGTCTTGTTTGGTGACAATAATGCGGACAGACTAAGGGGAGTTGACACCTTAATTATAGGTGATGTCCAGTATCTAAGGTTTACTATGTAGAAGGTTTGAAGCGTAATTTGTTATCTATTTCCCAACTCTGTGATAAAGGTTTTCATGTTAGATTTTCTAAAGATAAGTGTGATATCTTAGATAGTTCCTCGGACAAGGTACTCTTAACTCGGCTTTAGACATGGTAATGTCCATGTGGCTAATTTCAATAGTTGCCCCAAACACACATGTCTTGTAGATAAAGGTGGAGATGACCTCGATTGACTATGGCATAAAAGGCTTAGTCATCTGAATTTCAAAACCCTTAGCAAAATAGCTAAGAGGAATATTGTCAAGGGACTCGCCTTAGAAACTTTGTTCAACCGATCTCAAATGTGATGCTTGTCGAAAAGGTAAACAACCTAGGAACTCTTTTAAAAGTATTAACACATCCTCATCTGAAAGAGTTTTATAACTCCTTCATCCGGATTTGTTTGGACCTATTTCACCACTCAACTTTAGTGGAAGGAAGTATACCCTAGTAGTTGTTGATGATTTTTCAAGATATACTTGGGTAATATTTCTTTTCAAAAAGAATGAGACAAAGAAAGATCCCAGATCTGTTCAAACAAATTCAAAATGAAAAGGGTGTTAATATTATTAAAATTAGGAGTGATAAGGGAACCGAAGTTCTTGAATTCTTGTTTATCCAACTATCTGAATGAGAATGGTATAGTTCATGAGACTTCTTCAGCTAGAACACCACTACGTAATGGAGTAGTGGAAAGAAGAAATAGAACTCTTAAAGAAACAGCCGAAGCATGCTAATCGAGTATGAAACACCTCATAGGTTCTGGCCGAGGCTATCAATACACCTTGCAACACTCGAACAGATGCTTACTAGTCAAGAACAAGGGTAAGACACCTTATGAGCTTTGGAAAGGTAAGGTTAGAATCTCATATTTTCGTGCTTTTGGGTGTAAGTGCTTCATCCATAACAATGAAAAGTCTAAGCCGAGGACATTTGATGCTAAGGCGGTGATGGGATATTCTTAGGATATTCCAACACTTCCAAAGTTTTCGTAGTCTTCAATAAGACAACTCTTTGTGTGGAAGAAACTCCACATGTGGTATTTGATGAATCGCACACTTTTCCGTATAAGGTAAATCAAATTACCAATGATCTAGATAAAATTGAACTAACTAAAACTAAACAGAGAAAAACTTATCTCGCCTAGTTTTGATTCGATTCAGATGATGAAGAATCCCCATTGAGAATCGAAGGCAACTCCTCTTCAGTTCCATCTCGAGGAGACTCCTCGACATCATCGATCAGCAGATCGGTAGATAAAGGGGGAACGTCTGCTCGGGAAGAACAAGTTGAGTTACCTACCGAGTCTACAGATGAGGGTACTTCAACTCAAATAAGCAAGAGGATGAGGAGTTATCATCCAGTGAGCAGTTATTGGGGATCCATCTAGTAGTGTTCGGACATGAACGATGTTAGATTCTCAAAGCATGTTAAGCTTCTATGTTTCACTCCTCGAGCCTAAGTCTATTGAGGAGGCTCTATCGACCCAAGTTGGGTAATGTACCATGCAGAAGAAGCTGCATCAATTTGAAAGACAAAATGTTTGGGAGTTTGTGGATACACCCTTACATAGAAAGATTATAGGCACCAAATGAGTGTTTAAAAATAAAAAGATGAAAACAACGTTATTGTTCGTAATAAGGCCAGACTGGTAGTACAGGGGTTATTCACGGTTTGAGGGGATAGACTATGATGAAACCTATGCTCCAGTCGCGATTAGAAGCAGTGGCTATAAATGTTTTTAAAGTCTTTCGAGATGGATGTCAAGTCTGTTTTAGCATTTCTTTGCTTATGTAATAAGGCTGTTTTTAGCATTTGCTGCCTATAAATGTCAAGTCTATAAATGTAATAAGCATTTCAAAGTCTATGTAGAACAGTGGCTATAAACCGATGAAACCTATGTAATAAGGCTGTTTTTAGCATTTCAGCTATAAATGTTTCAAATTCTTTCAGATGGATGTCAAGTCTGCTTTCCTAAATGGAGTGTTACTTGAAGAAGTCTATGTAGAACAACCTCCAGTGGTTTAGGACTGATAATAAGGTCTATAAACTTCACAAGACACTATATGGACTAAAGCAAGCACCCCGAGCTTGGTACGATACCTGTCTGAATTTTTGATATCAAGGTTTCTCAAAAGGTAAGATAGATAGAACTTTGTTTAGAAAAGAAGTAGATGGTAATATCTTATTAGTTCAAATTTATGTAGATGATATCATATTTGGTTCACCTAATCGACTTTATGTGAAGAGTTTAGTGTTCTCATGAAAAACAGTTTGAGATGTCTATGATGGGGAATTAACATACTTTCTAGGCTTACAAATTAAACTAGACAAGTAGAGGTATCTTTATACGTCAAACTAAGTATGCAAAGGATCTCATAGATAAATTTGGGATGACTACTAGTAGGGAAGTTAAAATACCTATGGCAACTAACTTCTCTATGGATTCGTATGAGAAGGGGATACCCACGGATGCAATGGAGTATCGTGGATTGATTGGATCCCTGTTATACCTCACTACGAGTAGGCCGGATATAGCCTTTGCGGTTGGGGTGTGTGCAAGATTCCAATCAAATCCCAAGAAAACTCATCTGGAGACGGCTAAGAAAATCCTTAAATATCTTAAAGGAACTTTGCAGTTGGGTTGTGGTACCCATCTCGATGACAACTTCGAGCTTTCGTGTTATTCGACTTAGATTTTGGAGGTCTGTAAAATTGATAGAAAGTCCACGTCTGGAACTTGTCAATTTTTAGGCAACAAGTTAATTTATTTGTTATCTAAGAAACAAACTTCTGTTGCAACCTCCACAATCAAGTCAATACATGGCAGGTAGTTGTTGCTCTCACTTCTCTGGATTAGTCAATAGCTTAGGGATTATAACATTCTCACATCGTCTATGCCTATTTTTTGTGATAGTAATATGTGATATCCGTATCTCTCATTAGTTATTTACTAATAAAATTTACACATTTTTATTAACTTATATGAGTGACACGTTACTTATTTATAATTCCTTCCATTTTACTCCTTAAGTTTTAAATATAGGATATTTTATTGAATTAGTAGTCATAAACTTCTACTAAATTGTTAAATCTAAAGTAATATAAATAAATTAAGTGTCAACTACTCATAAGTCAATATACTTTATACAATTATTTATTTGTGTGCTACTTGTAATCTTGGACTACTTTATGTTGTTTAAAATATTATATTAAATATATGTTTTTACTCACTTAGTGGTGAGCCAATAATTAACTTTATTATAAGATTATATTTAGTTCTTTTTGTACTACTCAATTGTTACTACCTCTAGTGTTAACGTGAAATTAATTATAATTGTGATACCCGAATTTCTCACTACTCATTAACTAATATATTTCATGCATTGAGTGCATTTTTAATTAATTGTGTGGTACTTGTGATTTTGAATTATTTTATCTTGCATTATTTTATTGTGTTTTTAAATATTGAATTAATTAAATATGTTTTTAGATGTTTAGTGGTGAGAAAATCAATTTATAAGTGATTGAGGTTTTAGGAGTGTTTGAGTAATAATATAAATTATTTGATAACGGTGGTATAACATAGATCATTTAGTAATTTAGTAACTAGTAGTATTTGTTAAATGAGAATTAAGAAAAAAATTAATAAATAAAACTCATGTTTACATATATATATATGAAATATAAATTTCTATGTGTGTGCTTCTTACTAATATAATAATAATATTAGTATATTTACATATGTTTGCAAATGAACTAATGCTTCAGCACTCTATACGTATGCGTTATAGTAATTAAAAAAAAAAAAAAAAGAAAACTTAACAGAGAAGTATTGGGAGGCGGTGGAAAGATATGTACACCTTTATCAACTAGAAACTAGGGTCAGCCATATACACACTTAGAAAGAAAATTAGGCAGAGAGAGACGTAGAGTAAGGGAGAAAGAGAGAGGAGGAGGAGGGAGAGAGATCCTGAAGTATTTTGGTAAGTATTCGACTTTCCGTCAATCGACAAATTTTATATCGTTTTGAAGCTCGTGATGAATAGAACAAAACCCTACCCTCAAATTATTAATAATTGTTCTTATTTGGTAGTGAAAGACGATAAAAAGAGTTTAGGATTTGATTTGTCAACGTTTTGCGGACTTGAGGTAAGTAGAAATTCATTTGCACCTACAATGCATAAATATAATATTTGTGAAGTATTTATGCTTAATTGATGATATGTGAATATTATGATAGTTGTGATATTTGATTGATATTTAATGGTTATTGTGAAAGAGCTTGTGAGCTCAATGTTTTATGTGGATTAAATATGTGAGTTCAGTGATTATCGTGAATTGAACTCGTGAGTTCCATGATTATTGTGAAATGAACTTATGAATTCTCGCAATTTTATAGAAATGGATAGGGTGATTAAATTGGTGAGTTGTGAGTAGAAATGAATTAGGCGAGTGATTAGAAATGAATTAGGGGATTTCAAAGTGAGAACGGAAGGGGCGACCTAGGAGTTAAGGCGACCGAGAGAGAATCGGCGTATGCTACCTAGAGTGGGCCACCGAGTTCAATTGTTGCAGAATGAACTGTGAGTTCAATGATCATCATGAACTGAATTTGTGAATTATATGATTATTGCGAAGTGGAAATGGTGTTATGAGAATGTAATTCTATTGTGTGTATATGCTACATTGCATCATGCATATCATGCATTAACATGAAAATATTTTATCAAATGGTGTGTTTGACCACATTATGCACCGAGGGCGGCAGGGGCGACCTAGGAGTTAAGGCGACCAGCAGATCCTGGCGTATGCTACCTAGAGTAGGCCACCGTCTCATATGTTATGCTGTGTGCAAATTTTTCAGAGGGGACTTCGAACGGACAGGGGTCGAGGTTTGGTGATGGACCTCGCTAGGCCGTTAGAGGGTAGGATCCTCAACAGTATGGGTCGGCGTGGAGGGATGATTTCTTGGTGGTCATGAGGGGCGCGATGGGGGGACCCTTGGTGGCCACAAGAGGATGGGCCTCACGTCGAGGTCATACATATAGTGGCCACTTAAATATAAACAAAAAAAGTGAGCTTAGTGCTCGTGTTCCGGTGCATAGTAGTGAGTCGGGGCCCTAACGAGTGTTTCATAAATAAATTGATGATTTTAAAGAGAGTGCATTGTGCATTGGGAGGTTTTCGAACTAAATATCGCATCATGCATAATTTACCTTCTTGAGATTTATAAATCTCACATAGTTTATGCATTGTAGGTAATCTGATGATTGGTGACGTTGTGATTCTACTTTGGACAAGCTGTGCGGCTCTGCGGGGTTTTGAGGATTTGTGTACATAGATGACGCACTGTTGGGTCAAACCGTGGGCGGGTATTTTGAGTTGTATTTTATAATATTTTGTATATGATATTATGAGTCATTTTTATCATGTTTGGAAGTGTTCATTGTCTTTCGTTAAAGCATTAAAAAAAAAAAGTCGCACGTGCGCATGAGTCATTTCTTGTAAAATTATTCAAAACTCACTTTTCTTGTTAAATTAGTGTTTATGTCTGGGTTGTCAAAAGGTGGTCGTGTCATTATAGTGCAATAGCCATGACATACAACTCTGTTTTGCATTCTAGATGTAAGCATATAGACATAAGGCATCATTTCATTAGAGATCATGTTGAGAGGAATCACATTAGAATAGAAAAGATAGCAATCGAGTCTCGTAGAGCAAATATACTTACAAAACCCTTAGCGAGTCTAGATTTAAAGAATTGTGTTTAGAATTAGGATTATATGATGCATCCTTAGTGACTTATAATTTCTATTGCATGTATCTTGTATTTTCTTTCTTTCTTTTCTTTCTTTAACTCTTGTGTAGAAAGAATTGTCGACTTGATATGTGTCAAAGGACAATCACAGAGCTGATATCATTGATCTCCTTTTAGGAATCAAGAATCAAGGATTAGTCATATTGACCTTATCTCGACTTGGATAATTTCTTATTCGACAAGAAGTAAATCGCATAAAACATAATCACCGATCTCTTTAAGACTCGAGATGAGTTTATGTAACTTGTCCGACTTACTCCTACTAATGGTTTCTTGAGTTTGTGTATCTCACAGGAATAGGTTATGAATTATCATTGTTAGATCAAGATGAACCTTCTAACTGATAAACCTCTTCATCCGAACAAAACCTTTCTTTTAAAAACTTATTTTCAAAACTACTCTCACAAACTCATCTATTTCAAAAATTTTCGATGAGTTGTTCTTTTGAAAACCCAGCTAAGTCTAATATTCTTATATACTAGTTGATGCGTAAAACCGACTGGGCCCATTTTTCCACCTGAGTTCACGTGGGTAAAGCCTTTACGCACTAAGATCCTTAGCTTCCTCGAACAAACGTGACTGTGAAATACGCCGGAGGGTTCTCCGGCGTAGGCACTCCGACGCTCAAGTCGATCACCGGAAAAACTCAAGAGAGTACGTATAGAGTAGCTAAGTAAGAGTGATAGTGATTAGATACGTTACCTCCCTTCGGGTGTGTCATTTATACGTAAGTTAAGAGTAATAACCGCCATCACAGCTTTCAGGCATTATCCCGCACGTTTCCTCATGATGTCGTGCGTGGATATCTTTTCTCTCAAGAAATCTGATTGTGCCTACGAATTCCCCCGGACGGAGGTTGGACCCGATCAATGAAGGAATATAGGAGATATTCCTTGACTTGGGCCTCAATTATCTAAACTACTCGTTGCTTCTCATACTTCTCGCCTTATCATGTAAATAACCGCTACGGGCTCGGTCAAATACCCGCGTGTTCTCCGGATCTGCCTGGGCCTCTCGGCCCACCTGCAGCTAGGTTTGGGCCTCGCGGCTCACCTGTAGTCGAAGTTTGGGCCTCATGGCCTATAGCCGGGCTTAGGCCTCGTGGCCTAATCAGAGCCGGGTTTGGGCCTCGTGGCCCACCCGTAGGTAGGTTTAGGGCTTCGTAGCCTTATTGCGGTCGATTTGGGCTTGGGCCCATCTCGGGTTTTCCTCCCTTTATCAAGGGTATTCAATCACGTTATCGGGCCCTATTGGGCTGGGCGTACTTGGGCCCTACGTATAGTTGGGCTCGACATTTTTATGCGCATCAACCACTCCCCCTACTC
Source organism: Paraleonurus japonicus (assembly GCA_030762865.1). Taxonomy (NCBI): domain Eukaryota; kingdom Viridiplantae; phylum Streptophyta; class Magnoliopsida; order Lamiales; family Lamiaceae; genus Paraleonurus; species Paraleonurus japonicus. The sequence continues at coordinate 44,771,256 of CM061054.1, forward strand.
CGGTGAGCGATCTTGGAGCTCCCCGAGTAAGGAAGATTTACGCAGCCTCCCCGCAGATCTAGCTTTTGGGGACATCCTCCTGCAGCCTTTAGCTTTGCAACTCCTCGACTTCTCGCGGGACACTCGCCGATCATGCATCCGTCCTTCGCTTTAGTTACCGATACACGCCTCAATTAACTCCCTCTTTATTTCAAAATCAGTTCCGCTTCTTCTTCCTTCCTTCCTTCTGAATTCTCGCTTCATTTAGGACTTCATCTTCTCGCAAGTCCTCCGCAATCGTACTCTTCACTCCTTACCTCGACTTCCTCCCGCTATCCGAGGTAATTTTTCTTTTCTCACTCGCTCGCTTATAGGAACATTCTCAGAGATGTCCCATTCTGGTTCTTCCCGAACAATCTCTAACACTCGAAACTCCTCCCAAAGTTCTCACCACTCTCCCATCCCCGATCTCTCTAGAGATTCGCCTCTCGTCTCCTCCTCCTCTCCGAGGTGGATAGGGTTCGGTTGCAGGACTCCTTCGTCGGTCCCTAAAATCTCTGAAAAAGCCCTAAGCGACCTTATTTCCAGCTGACTATATTGCATCGGGTTTCAGTCTATCTCTCCCGATCGGGGGCACGCCCTAACTTGGCGACTCCCGACTTTAGCTTTCTAGCAAGACCGGTTTGAGGTCAAGTTACGCATTCCTCCTCCTAAATTCCTGTGTCAATATCGAACCTTTACAGAGTTCCTCTTAACCGGTTCGTACCTAATGCCATTAGGATGATGATCTCCTTCTATATCCTTCTCAAGGGAAATGGAGGGAAACCCTCTGTGAACTCTTCTTTTCTCGGTTCACTTGCAAAAGCTGGACCCTTCTACTATGTGAGTAGCAGGTAAAAGGGAAATGTTCATTTATTGGGAAGGTCCCCAATATCAACAAAGAATGGGGTGATCACTTTGTCTTTATTACTCCGTATAACCCCGGCCCCTTTCAAAACCGTAAATGGATTTACCGAAACCCCTCTCCTCCAGCTCCTTCTAATCACATCACCTCTTCCACTAACCGTCGGGTTATCCAGATGTTGAATGCCCATGTTCGTGTTCACGGGTATTTCGACCTACCCGAACTCGCTTCAATTCTCGTATCCTCTCCCACTTTAAATTCAGCTCGATAAGGGTTCCTCGAACCCAAGGATGGTAATTATCTAATTGTTATCTCCTCGCATTTATGAGTATAAGCATAGCTGATATTTAACTCACGTCATTCTCCTTTTCGTAGATGTTGTGGCTATCTAAAGTGTTGGAAGGTCCCGTTGACTTACTTGAATCGGCCCTCCTCCACGTGCCTCTCAAGATGATGCACCTAATGCACCTCACTCTTCTCCTCCAGCTCCCATGGAGGATCCAGAGGATAATCCCCCGAAGAAATCGAAAACCGCCAAGGGTAAAGCTCTCCGCCGCCGTGGTTCTTTCCATTCTCGAGATACTTTACGCCGCAAGTATCCCACTAGGCGCATCCAAGGTCTCTCCTCAGCCCCTATTGACATGGACTCTTACTCCTCGGGTCCCTTTGCAAGTAAATTTTTCAGCGAACTAATCTCTCGCCCAGGATTGCGACCGATTGATCAGCCTCCCCGAATCAACAAAGAACATCAAGCAATGGGCCACTTTGCTCGTGTAACATTGCTCTCCTTCCTTTAGCTTTGCATTTTGCGATTTAGCCTACCTTCTCTGTGTAAGCTTAATACATGTCACATTCCTGCTTTTAGCTTGGCATCCTCCTATCCAGCCTATGGAGCCCACCAAACCTACTCCCTCCCCGCAGCTTGAAAGAGTTAGAGGATTCCTTCCTTGCGGAGAAGAAGAAGCCCACCCTCGCTTCTCTCCGCATTAAGAAGCTGGAGGATGAGGTGATGAAAGCTCGACGGCTCGTGAAGCCGCCGAGAAGGAAACTAGCGATGTGGCCGTCTATCATGCCCTTCAGAGTCCCAGATCCACCGTAAAGCCTTGGTGGAAGGAGCAAGGTCCTGCTTAGAGACCCTCTTTCATTCTCGAACCTGGTCAGCATTTTTGTATGCCTTGTCGCCTAATTTAAGAAAGGACTACCTCAATCATCCCAGCTTCCATGGGGATATGAGTCCCTACATCCGGTTCTTCTTTGATAATGCAAACAGACAGCAGCAAGCAAATCCTAGCTTTTCGGGGAGTTTGACAAGAATGGCCCTCTCATGGCCATGCCCACTCCTCCTTCTTCAAGGGCGACTCCTCTCGATCCATCGAGGAGGAATGGTGGGTTCCAGCTTCTTAACTAGATGATTGCAGACTGGTGAAGATGGAGGTAACCTCTGCAGAGATGTCCCCGCTGGCCCCCTTTATTCCCCCGACCTTGGAAGCTCCTATCTCCCGTGAGGAAGCCTGCATAGCTCGTGCTATGGAGAATGATACGGAGATAGCTGCCACCGCCGAAACAGAGGAACCACCCCAATCCCCCGCTTAACTTTTCTAAGACAATTTCCCTTTCTCTTTTATGGGTTGTAATGAATTCTCTTCTCTCTCCTTTTCTCTTATGCTAGTTTGGCACCTGAATTTTGCTCTCCCCTTCGTTGGGAGTTTACTTTTTGTTTTAAAACTCTGTTGCCCCCTTTGCCTCGGGGCCTTTGATATGAATATATGCGATCCTCCCTCGCCGGGAGTTAATTCTCGTCTATCCTCTCGTACCTTCCCTTGCCGGGAATTAGTTTTCATATCTGCTATTTATCCTTCCTTGCCGAGCTTGTTATTGCATGTATGCTTGTGTCCTCCCTTGCCGGGAGTTACATGTTTTTTATCTATGCTTCTCGTATTCGATTTTCGCCGCATGTTTACAAACCTGTCTAGCCTCTAAGCCGTTAGCTTATATGCGTTACTTAATCATTAGGAACATATCGTGCATGTATCTTTTTTCTCATAGGTTGATAACTTCTCGGCTTGCATGCTCCCCTCTTTTCAGGAGTTTCATGCCTTAGGCCCTTAGATTTTTCCTTGACTTCGTAGTGTGGGATTTTCTTTAGGTAGCTCTTTTAAGCTTTAAGGTTATCCCTTCTCCGTGCTTAGCGTAGCTTCCTTCAAGGGAATTAGCTAAAAACCCTATCCTTCTCCAATTTAGGTAAGTTCAACCCCTTCTTGTAGGCTAGACTTAGTGTTCTCGAAGCTCTCTTGGCTTCCTCGCTTTAGAAACCCTCCTCTAGGTTTGGAAGGACCAAAACCCTCTTTTCGCCGGTTCGGCCCGAATTCTCTCTTAGCTTTACTTTGTACACCACCTCCCGGGTATACATTAGTTAGACTCCGTATGCCTAACCTACATAATTGTTGGTCCCGATTAGTTGAGTAAATAAGAAAAAACTTGAGTCACCTTCTAGGATAAAATCTAGAAGGGGGTTGAATAGATTTTATAGATTTTTAACAAATCCTTTAAAACTTATTCAAAACTTCAAAGTAACACAAATGAATTCAATTTAATCTCAACTTTAATAAGATCAAAAGCAAACTGATATTTTAGTTTTAACTTCGATTATGAAATTAATCTTTGATTAATGAACTCGAAATCGAAAAGAAACAGGTAAGTAAATCAAAAGCAATAAAGAACACCAGATTTATAGTGGTTCGGATTATGAACAATCCTACATCCACTCTCCTCCTTTAACTTGAAGAAGGGACTCGCTTACCACTTACTTACTTGCTTTCAACTTACGCTTACAATTCGTAAAGATCTTCAAATCTTCAATCTCCTAAATCTTTCTCTAAATCTAACTATTACAAAGTGGATATTGGACTTTGAAGATTACAAGTAAAGTGTTCTATAAACACTTAGAACTTTTGAAAACTCTTTTGAAAAACTTGTGAATTGATTGTGATAGAAATCGAGTAGTGAATAATATGTAAATCAAATTTGCATAAGTGTATAAAAAATAAGAACTAGACTTATTTATAAGTCTCAAAAGACAAGCTTAGTTTGTTAGTTCTAAAATCGAAAACTCGCTCAACAAACTTAATCTTGAAAACCGCTTGATCCTCGGTGATTTTAACCTACTCGTCTGCGGTGACTTGGTGAAGACTTGCTTTTCTTATTCTACTCGGCTTGTCTTGACCTCGTCGAGCTCTTCATAATTGTCTCCTACAGACGATTAGATTTGAGCTTATCTCCAGCATGACTTGTAACTCCTAGTCTTCAGCTAACTTGTTCGGTCCTTGACCTCGTCGATCGGCTAGTACTGCACTCGATCTTAGCTGTTCTTCATAGTCATCTGCTCATCCGGGTTGATCTTTTAACTCATCAAAATCTTCCTTGATCTAACAATTTCCCTTTTTAATAAATTTAAAACCTACAAGAAAGAGACATACTCACAAATGAAGTTAGTTTAGAGTTGATCAAGATTGTTATATAGGTATTCTAGAGCACATTTTCACATTAAAACAGATTTATTCAAGTTAGAGCACTTAATTCACATTTAGAAAATTAAACAAATATATACTTATGTCTTAAAAAATTTAAACTTAGTGAAAAGTTTTTAAACTTTAAAACCTTAGAAAAGTTTTGAGACTTAAAAACATTTTTTCAAAAATTTAGTTCGAGATGAAAATTTTCTAATTTTTTTAAGTTTTATTAAAATAGTAAAGAAAGCTTTAAGAGATAAAACAAGTAAAAATCATAAGTCAAACATATATTTATTCACATCATATATATTTACATATTACAAAAAGATCAGTAGAATTAAGAAGATAAGGAAAGAAAATAGTCCTTTGATCGAGACTCCCCGGTGATAAGCTTCTGAATGGCCAGCCAGTGAAGACTTCGTCTCCTTAGCTCCTTCAATTCTTCTTCACCTTTCACTCCCGATTCTACTTCGGCCTTGGAGACGATGCCTTTGATCCAGCTTTATGTCTACAGAGCCATCGTGGTTGGTCTTGGGTCCGCCTTTTCATAAGTTGGGGCGCACAGATCCGCATTGAAGATTTTGTCGCCTTCATCAATCGCCGATGATATAGATCTGCGTCTTCTTTCTCAATCCACTCATGCCACCTAAGGTCTTCGCCCCGAGTCAGAATCCGATCCCTTCAAGATGTACCAATGATACATCCATCGGCATCCAAATTCTTTTCTTTGTACTCCTTAAACCATTTTCCAAATGACGACCTTCTGAGGATTAAGTGTCCGATGATAAGGTCTCGAATTCAGCCTTCTTCTACCCCCTTCATCTCCCATTTTCTAACTTCCCCGCTCCACCTCATCTCCAGCCCCTTGTTCTTTTCTTTAAACGCTTCCTTTCCCTTTCTCCATACTAGGCCTGTTCCTTCCTAATTTCGCTCATCTCGCTCTTCCGAGAGATTCGAGTAGTCGTGCTCTCTTTTTCTTTTCTCACCAAGGTAGGCTTGAGACTTAGTGCTTTGACTCGAGTCGGCTCTTCAGCTAGCTTTCCTTTGCCTTTTCCTTTTACCTCGCTTGTTTTCTCTGATTCTTTCATTTTTGCCAACAATGGGCAGATTTGTCCTCCTCCTCCTTCTTCCTTCTTGCCTCGTCTTCCCTCGTGGCTTTTTCCAATCGGGCTGACCCTCACTGTAGTGCGCCAGCCTCATCCGATTTGAGTCAAGCTTCTTCCCCGGCTGCCTCCACCACCAGACCGGCCTTGGTGCCAACTTCTTCCTCCTTCTTCCTTCTTGCCTCGTCTTCCCTCGTGGCTTCTTCCAACTCGGGCTGACCCTCTGCCGTAGTGCAGCAAATTTCATCGATTTGAGTCGAGCTTCTTCCTCGGATGCCTCCATTTCGGTTGTACGCCTTGGTGCCAACTTCTTTTCTCGGTTTCGCCCAAAGCACTGTGAGGGTCCGCTCTCTTTCTTGTACCTCCTGTTCCCCTTTTTGACTTCATCAGCTAGGGTAGTCACTTCATCTCGAGGTCTTTGCATTTGACTCTGAAGTCCGACTTATCCAGAGCTAATGAGTCTAATACAATCGCATTGTAGTCTCGTGACTTGGTTCTTCAACCCTTGCACCTCCTCTTCCAAGGCTTTCACCTTCTCACCAAGACAATTAGTAATAGAAGTAATCTTTTGAATTAGATTTACCTCTACTTCCCTCATGCTAGAAATCATTGTCTCAATGATCGCCTTCACCATCTTCCTTGTCTTCTTCTTCATCTTTTTAGTAAAAGATTGTTTAATCTTCTTCTCCATTTGAGCAACAATGGAAGAGATGGCTGAAGTTGGGCTAAGGTCTGTCCTCATCCTCGTAAGAGGATTCGGATGAGGAGGAAGTGGGGGCATGGGGTTCAGATATTTGAGGAAGAGGGATTGGTGAGATCATCTAGATGTCCTCCGTAAATGAGTAAGACGGGATCTCAATTTCGGGAGGGGGTGAGGTTCGTGTTTGTGGAGGAGTGGATGTTTGAGTTTCTACGGGTATGGTAGATGAGGTTGGTTGTTCGAGTTGTGGGATGGTGGATGGAGTGGGAATGGATTCGAGTTGGGTGGGAGTAGGGATGGTTTCGGATGGGATTATAATAGATTCGGTTGGGGTTTGTGTTTGGACTATGGGAATTGGACTGGAAATTTGGGACAATTGTGGCTATTGTAGAGGCTCGAGGTGCCACCGGGCACACCTCTTCATTGCGATAAAGAGAGAGAAGAGTTGGTATCTTCCTCCCGAATTGGAGAGAGAGCAGCTTCCTTGGCCGGTGAAGGAGGAACCTCCATTCGAGCAACCTCACTGCAATGTTCAGGATCGGTACCTCCTCCGGAAGTAGGGTTGATGACATTGTCTGTTGACTTGAGCTTTCTCAAGATTCAGATGTTTGAGATGTCTTTTGAGGTCTCCTTTGGAGGAGAAATTGATTATCCTCATCTCAATCTTCATCTCGATGGTTGGCCGCAGCGGCAACAGATGACTCCGTTGAAGCTTTCTTCTCGTAAGCTTTGACAAGTCTCCTCCTTGATCTTCTCCTAGGAGACCTTGCCTCGCCGCCGCCTCCTCACCGTCACTTCGACCACACTGATCCTCGGTTGGAATAACTTCAACTCCGATCTCAATCACCGGCTCTGCAGCCTCACCGCTGGTACCACAGCCTCGGGTACGCTTTCTCCTTGTACTCCAGCTGCCTGTCTCCGTGCTATTGCATCTCGCCGCTTGATTCCTCCGATCCTTAGCCTCGTCTCGAATCATCGCCGGAATCGGCAATCCACCTAGCCTTTCATGCTTGGTCAAGCAACCCTTCGTTTAGAATATTTCTTCAGCCTTCTCTAGTCTCAATCCTCTTATTCAGTCCCTCCATCAAGATCGTGATCTTATTAAATAGACTTACGCTTGGATCAAGGCGATCGATCTCCTCCATCGTGATTATACAAGAATCTCAACTTCTCCTCTTTCGTACTTCGGAATAGTAAATCTACCCAATCTATTCTAACTCCATCGTATATCGCCTCATACAACACAGCCGAGACTTAGTCACCCCATCATGAGAGCTTTGATCTTCTAGAATTGACTTGGTCACGATTGTCATAAGCAACCTATACTTTCTTCTCGAAGATGCTTCTTGAGATCTCTCCTCGTCCCTCCGTAAGTAACCCTCGCAAAAATATCGAAAGACTGCTCCCATTCTTCTTCCTTGTAATTCAATGGATTCATCCCTTCCATCGTGGTATCAAGGATTCGGGCCACGTTCTCCTTGGTAAATTCTAACCGAGTACCTTCTACAGTGGTTTCAAACCGCTTCTCTGAGAATACACTGCTGACCAGAACTCACTCCAATGAAATCCGCCGCTTTGTTTTCTCGGAGACTTTAATGAGCGGAATCCTCTTAACCTCGAAGCATCCAACAATCTTATGATCTCTCTGGACTCTCTGTCTCTGGTTGTGTCAAAATCAACATACATTTCGGCTTTAAGTTTATTCTTCACAGCTTCGTATTCATTTTGAATTCAAATTTTGCAGAGGTTATATAAGTGGGGGTTTTGGTGTTTGAGAAGAAGTGGAAGCTATTGATTGATTTTTGAGAAACAGGAATTTTTCAAGAAATTTTGAAAAAGGGAATGTGAAAGTAAAATTTTTAAAACGAAGAAGGTAAGTTTTTAAACGAAGAGGAGAGAGAGGGAAAGTTGGGAAGATGATACGTGGCACGATCTCGTAAATTGAATTTTAACCGTTGATTAATGAAAGCGCGTGTAAAATATCAATGGCTTAGCGAGAAAGCCGCTTTGACTTCAGCGCGTGGCTTTTACGCGCCTTGATTTGTGTAAAAGTAACCGTTTATCCTACAGATTAGACGGCTAATAGGTTTGCTTTAGACAGAGGTAATTAGTATACCCGACGTAAGCTAAAAGATGTCTTTCTTTACAAATAGGTTTCCAATTTCACACTGGTCTATATCGTACTTGGTCAAAAGTGACCTTGTCTTATATTTTGAAAAATTTCTTCGAGTCCGATTTTGAAAAACACAAAATTTTTAATGCAAAACTTAACACAAGATTTTCAATATAGTTAATTGTACAGATTACTTGGAAATAAACAGACTTAAGAAAGTTATTTTAAGAACAACAGCTTTTCAAGGGAAAAACAAAGATGAAGTGTTTTTCTCGATTGAAGAGTTTTAGAAATAATCTGCACACCTGCTCCTCGCAAATAAACTCATCAAAACTATTAGTAGCCGAGGTAGATCGATAGGTGCGAGATAGTCATCTGCTCTCTAGAAACCAGTGACTATTGTGCCCTAGTCCGATTTACCGAATGTCGAATAGGAAATCATCATGTCGATAAGGTCAATATGACTAATCCTTGATTCTTGATTCCTAAGAAGGAAATCAATGATATCAGCTACCTAATTGTCCTTTGACTCATATCTAGTCCGACAATCCTCTCCGTACATTGATTTAAAGAAAAGAAAGAAAAAGAAATAAGGAATACATTTAATGATAAAAGCAATTTGAATTAAAAATCAGCCAATGATGCATCAAGTAGTCCTAATTCTAAACATAATTCTTTAAACCTAGTCTCATTAATGGTTTTGTAAGAATATCTCGCTCTTTGTGATTCAAGAGCTATCTTTTCAATCCTAATGTCATTTTTCTCCACATGATCTCTAATGAAATTACGTCTAATGTCTATATGCTTACACCTAGAATGCTGAACAGGATTGTAAGTCAAGGCTATTGCACTATTACTATCACAAGAATAGGAACAGGATGATGTTTGAATGTTATAATCTCTAAGTCAGTTGACTAATCCAGAGGAGTTGAGAGCAACAACTTCCACCGCCATGTATTCAAATTTCGCCGTGGAGGTGGCAACAGATGTCCTGCTTTCTTAGATAACCAAGAAATTATTTTGTTACCTAAGAATTGACAAGTTCCTGAAGTGGATTTTCTATCAATCTTACAACCCCCAAAGTCTCGAGTCCGAATAACTCCGCCACTCAAAGTTGTCATCACCGGTACCATAACCCTACTTGCAAAGTTCCTTTGAGATATTTAAGGATTTTCTTAGCAGACTCAGATGAGTTTTCTTGGGATTAGATTGGAATCTTGCACATACCCCAACCGCAAAGGCTATGTCCGGCCTACTTGGCAGTGAGATAGAGAAGGGATCCAATCACCCACGATACTCCGTTGCATCCGTGGGTATCCCCATGCTCATCTCGAATCCATAGAGAAGTTAGTTGCCATAGGTATTTTAACTTCTCTACTAGTAGTCATCCCAAATTTCTCAATTAGGTCCTTAGCATATTTAGATCGATGTATAAAAATAACCTTACTCATCTGCTTAATCTGTAAGCCTAGAAAATATGTAATTCGCCCATCATCGACATTTCAAACCTCGTTTTTCATAAGAATACTAAAGTCTTTACATAATTTCGTATTAGGTGAACCAAAAATAATGTCATCTACATAAATCAACTAACAAGATGTTATCATCTACTTCCTTTCTAAACAGATTCCTATCTATCTTACCTTTTGAAAATCCATTTGATATCAAGAAATCGTATAAGGTATCATACCAAGCTCGGGAGCTTGTTTCAGTCCATATAGAGCTTTGTTGAGTTTATAGACCTTGTTATTGATCTTAAACCCGTGAGGCTGCTCCACATAGACTTCCTCAAGTAACACACCATTAAGGAAAGCAAACTTAACATCCATTTGAAAGACTTTGAAAGATTTATAAGCAGCAAATGCCAAGAACAACCTTATTGCTTCTAATCGGCAACCGGAGCATAGGTTTCATCATAATCTATCCCTTCAGATTGTGAGTAAACTTGAGCTACCAATCTTGCCTTATTACGAACAATAATGTTGTTCTCATCCGTTTTATTTTTAAACACCCATTTGGTGCCTATAATCTTTCTATGTAAGGGTCTTTCCACTAATTCCCAAACATTTTGCCTTTCAAACCGATGCATTTCTTCTTGCATAGTCGTTATCCAGCTTTGGATCTCGATAGAGCTTTCTCAATAGACTTAGGTTCGAGAAGTGATACATAACAACCGAATGACTCTCGTAATCCAAAGATCATTCGTGTCTCGCACACTACTCGATGGGTCTCCAATAATGCCGTCAGATGGATGATAACTTCTCATCCTCTTGCCTATTTGAGTAGAAGAGTCCTCATCTTGAGACTCGCAGCAACTCATCCGACTCTACCTCGAGCCGACGTTCCCCTTCATCCGCCGACCCCCGCCGATCACCGATGTCAAGGGTGTCTCCTCGGATGGGGTCTCGATTAGGAGTTGTCTTCTCGACTATCGATGGGGATTCTTCTTCATCTGAATCTGAATCAAGACTAGGTAGATAGACTGTTCTATGTTTAGTTTTGGTTAGTTCAATCTTATCTAGACCATTAGAAATTTGATTCACTTTATACGAGAAGGAATACAATTCATAAAAACCACATGAGGAGTTTCCTCCACATGAGGAGTTTCCTCCACACAAAGAGTTGTCTTGTTGAAAACTCTAAATGCCTTGAAGTGTTGGAATATCCCAAGAATATTCCATCACCGCCTTAGCATCAAAAGTTCTCACTTAGATTTTCCATTGTTATGGATGAAACATTTACAACCAAAAGCTCAAATATGATATTCTTGGAATCTTACCCTTCCAAATCTCATATGGAGTCTTACCCTTGTCTTTAACAACCAAGCACCTGCTCGGGAATAATAAGTCATGTTGATGGCTTCACCGTAACCTATGAGGGGTTTCATACTCGGCTAACATGCTCCCGGCCGCCTCCTTCAAGGTTCTATTCCTTCTTTCAACCACTCCATTTTGTTGTGGAGTTCTTGCTGATGATGTCTCATGAATAATTCCACACTCATTGAAAAAGTTAGATAATCAAGAATTTAAAAATTCAGTGCCCTTATCACTCCCGATTTTAATAATATTAACACCCTTCTCGTTTTGAATTTGTCTCGAACAGATCGTGAATCTTGTTTACAGCCTCATTCTTCTTGAATAGAAATATAACCCAAGTGTATCTAGAAAAATCATCTACCACAACAAGAGTATATTTCCTTCCACTCAAGCCGAGAGGTGAAACAGTCCAAACAGATCAAGATGAAGTAGTTGTAAAACTCTTTCAGATGATGAGGTGTTAATACTCTTAAATGAGTGTCTAGGCTTTTACCTTTTGACAAGCATCACATTTCAGATCAAGTAAAAAGTTTCTCAGTAATCCCTTAACAAAATTCTTCTTAGCTAGCTTACTAAGGGTCTTGAAGTTCGTATGACTAAGCCTCTTGTGCCATAGCCACCGAGGTCATCTCCACCCTTAGCTATTAGACAAGTATCTTTAGGACAACTATTAAAGTTGGCCACATAGACATTACCATGTCTCAAGCCGCTTAGAAGTACCTTGTCCGAGGAACTATATAAGATATCACATTTATCTTTAGAAAATTTTACAAGAAAACCTTTATCACAAAGTTGGGAAACAGATAGCGATTATGTTTTAAACCTTCAACAAAATATACCTCGTATACCCGAATATCCTTGATAATCGAGTACCTACTCCTTTAGTCTGGCCCACAATTATTGTTTCCAAAAATACTCTAGGACCATCAATGTTCTGAAAATTTGATAGTAGCTTCTTGTTGTAGGTCATATGTTGTGAACAACCACCGTCTATGTACCATATAGAAGCTAAGATCTCTTCCTTGAGTGATGATCCTGTGAATCCCGAAAAATGCATTAGTTGTAAGGTACCCTAGTGATCTTGGGTCCTCGAGGGTCAAACATCACTTTAGGTAACCAGACAAATATCTCATTTCCAAGTAATAAATCAGACTTAAGTTGCCTACCAAATCATGTCTACAATTATATCACGTGAAGATGACAATTTATTGTAATCAAATTTAGTAATCTTCTTGAACTTAGGAAAAGTAGGATAGCATCTGCTTCTCCCATCAAAAGGACTATAATAAGAATTTCTTCTTGTCTTAGTTCTTGAAATTCTCTTAGTCTCGATAAGGAGTCCTCACTGAATTTTTGTTTTGGTGGGAGATGCGATCCTTATCTCGACTAAGTGGTTTCCAAGGACCAATTCTAATCTCTTTTGGGTTTTCGATGCCTTCACAAATTTCCTAGGTTTCGAACATCCGATTTATTATTCCTATCATAACCAAGACCTGTTTTGTCATGGGATTTTTAGAAGTATTAAAGATGTGATCTATTGCTCATTGTGAATTATTAAGTTGGCTTATTTTGGAGACAAGCTTCTCATTGTCTTTCTTAATTAATTTATTTTCAGACAGATCATCTCAAATTTGTCTTTTAAAGATTTCAATTCATTCTCTAGTCTTTCAGACAGCCGATCGATGTACTAGCCTCACTGTTAAACATTCCCCTTGAATGTTTCCTCGATTCTCGAGTAGTTCACCACCACTTGCCTTTGGCTAGAATCAATTTGATCTTTTAAAGTCAAATTTTCTGTCTCTAGCTATTTATAAGCAGCCAAGGACATCTTTAAATCTTTCAATAATCCTTGAATAACAATTTGATCATTATCTGGAATGCATTTATAGGAATCATTATCAAGAAGAATAATAGACTACCTCTTTAGCCATGAGACAAACTTCATCGTCGATCCAAAATCGATGAAGATGATGATGATTTTCTTGATTCCTTTTCTTCAGCCAAGAGCCCTTTGATCTCGCAAATCTCCTGTCTCTCTTTTTCCTTTTCTCTTCTCTTTCTTTAGGAGTCACCGAGGAAAATCATAGCCAAGTGTCCTGGCTTATTGCAAGTGTAGCAAGTGTCACTCCTATCTCGATTTAGGGCTAGAAGGATTTCTCTTAACAGGATCTGAATCTCCTTGTCTCGGCTCCTATTCTTGTCATCATCTGTTGAGTCATCTTCTTGTCTTCTTGACTTGGATCTAGATCTGTCCTTACACCGCAAACCTCAATTTGTTACGATTATATTTCATTCTTAATCTGTCATACCTTTTAGTGAGCAATGCCTTCTCGCTCCTTCAAAGAAAGATCACCTCCTACAGATTCACTGTCATCTTGTCTTCTTTGTTGACAAAGGCAACAGATTTGGATGAGGTGCTTGACTCCATCTCATCTTCCTCATCTTCTATCCGAATGTCATACTCTAAAGCTTTAAGATGAGAAAATAAGGTATGATGAGTAATTGAAGATAAATTTTGAGTTGCTTTAAGGATATTGGACTTTTCTCTCCATCTCTTGGTCAAAGATCTAAATATCTTATTATTGATCTCCTTTTCTCGTATAGCTTTTTCCTAGATCACCGCTTTGTTGAGAAGATTTGTTAATCTCACATCTAGCCGATCCACTATTTCATTTTCCTTCATCTTGAAGGTATCAAAGGCATGTAATACGATCAGTAGCTTATTCTCTTTCACTTGGTCGGATCCTTCACAAACATTTGCAAGTTGTTAGGAAAAGGAAAAGTGTATTTAGTTTTGATGTGTTAAAAATGTAAAATAGGATGACCAAATTTGAACATTTTGTATAGGCAATTTGAAGTATTTCTTTATAAATAAAACTAAGTATAGAATATCGACTAGGACAATATGTCGACAAGGACGATTTCCGAGATAATGAGAGAATATCGTATGAGGTCAAGATATCGACAAGGACCACACAGAAGATTGTTGAAGTACAAGACTAAACACCTAGACGAAAAGAAGATGAGGACGAGGTGTAGTAAACATCGACGATGAGGTGTTAGAGAAATATTATACAAAGATTCAAGAAGCGGTTTCAACAATTCAAGAGGAAGTTCTGATTTCGCTTATATTGTTATAACCGATCAAAATCAATTCAAGGAAGTTACAATCACAAGTGGAAATCTCTATAAATAGGGATAGAAATTAGTTTAGAATTAATTTTTGACACTTAGCATTCATCATTATACTTTGTATTCACAAGCAACAAAGATCATACACATTCAAGAACGTTTTATACGTTTTCCAGCTATTAGTGTTTATAGAACACTTTTCATTAGATCTTCAAGCCATAGATATTCAAAATTAGGAAGATTCATTGTAAGGTCAAGATTCATCATTGTAAGTAAGTCGGCCAAGAAAGAAGAAAGTAAGTAAGTGAAGGCCCTTCTTCGAGTTTAAAGAAGGAGAGTGGACGTAGGGATCGTTTTGATCCGAACCACTATAAATCGGGTGTTATTTCTTCTTATTGCTTATTACTTGTTTTCATTGGTTATTTCTTGATCGCAAATTCGATATCCGACAAAGCTTTAGATCCTATTTGAATTGAGTATAAACAAAAATCAAGTTTCCATTGTAAACTGATTTTGGAGTTGATAGATCATCTAAGCTTGCAAAAGTTTTTGATAATCTATTCATCCCCCTTCTAGATTATCACTAGAGGGTATCTTGATTTTATGTGTAAACTCGTTCTAAAGGGACCCAACAAGTGGTATCGAGCGGTGTTAAGTCAGTTACGATAAAAGATTTGTGGTCTTGAAATTTCGAGTTCTTATTGAAATCTGATTTCTTATTATTAAGTCACTAACATTTCTAATAAGTTGTGTCTTAGCATCTTGAATTACAATGTCTTCGTTAAAAGTAAGAAATCCAGGAGTTTACCAGATTTTTCTATCGAAGAATATGATTATTGGAAGTTCGTAATGGAGAATCATTTAAAGGCCATTCATGACCGTATGGAAGAGGTTCTTGAGGAAGGTCCAATAAAATTCTACCATGGAGTTGTTAGTACTGGAGCTGAATCTTCTACTACAAGAAGTCAACAAGAAAAGAAAAGTGCTTGATTTGACAAACGATGAAAGGAAGATTCAAAATTTGGATCAAGTAGCAAGGACAGAAATTATAGAGACATTGAGCAAAGATCGGATAGAAAAGGTAAAGAGATGTAAAATCGCTAAGGATATGTGGAAGACTCTTGCAAATGTTTGTGAAGGGTCGAGCGAGTTAAAGAAAACAAGTTGCAATCCGTTTTACATGCATTTGATATATTCAAGATGAAAGATGGAGAAACTGTGGATCAATTGGATGTGAGATTGACCAACTGGTGAACAAAGCCGCTGATTTGGGTAAAACCTATACCGAGAAAGAGACTAATAATAAGGTACTCGGATCATTAAGCAAAAGATGGAGGGAAAAAGCAAATATTCTCAAAGCAACACAAGACTGTCATCTATATCACATCATACTCTATTTTCTCATCTCGAAAGCATTAGAATATGATATACATATTGAAGATGAGGAAGATGAAGCGTAGTCATCTACTGAAAGATCGTGGCATTTCTTCATCAAGAAGATTCTCGATAAGATTTCTAAGGCATCGATTTGTCAAGAAAGGAGGAAATGGCATTATTAATCGACAAGTTATGAGAGACTCAAGATGAAGTATAAAAGGAATAAGAGAGATAGGTTTAATCGTCAATTATAAATCAGACAAGGAAGAGAAGTATTCAGACAATGACAAAAAGAAGGATCCAAAGTGAAAAGGTTTAAATCACCAATCGACGAGGTGAGAATAGTCCGAAATCGATAGAGGAGATATTTGTTATACCTCGCAATAAACCTGGCCATTTTAGCTATGATTGTCCTCAACTCACTCCTAGAGAGAGAGAAGAAAAGAGGAAGAAACGAGATAGGTGATATGCGAGATCAACGAGCTCTTTTAGCGTAAAAGGAGGAAACACATGAAACATCATCATCCTCATCCTCATCTAGTTTCGGTGTCGACAATGATATGTGTCTAATGGCTAAGGAGGTAAACTATTACTCATCCTCGAGACAATGATAATGATAACTTGTCTGAATCTGATCCATGTCTTATTAACAAACTTCTAAAAGATTCGAAGACAGCTTTATCTCGCTTATAAATGATAGAGACTGAAAATTTAAGTTTAAAGGATCAAATTCTTAGTCTAACAAAGGAACATCAGACAGGACAAGGAAGAATCTAGATTGTACATTCAAGGGGGAATGTCAATCTAAGACTTATACTAGTTTCTCGTCCGAGAAAACAAAAAGTTGGAAAAAGAATTGAGTACTTTAAAAATTAAATTTTCAAATATCAATATGGAGAATGAGAATTTTAAAAAGACTAACAGAGATTTGAATCTCAAGTTAGGACATCTTAATAATTCTCGGTCTACAATTGATAACATCTTCAAGACTTCTCGAAACCTAGTGATAAGATCGATTGGGTTTTGATAGGAACACGAAAAATGATCCTATCAAACCAAGAGTTTTTGTTAAAGCCACTAAGACTATGGAAAAGACAGAACTTAGTCCAAAGAAATCTAAGGAGCAAATCACCTCATCAAATATATCTAAAAAGAAAATACAGATGAGGAGAAATGTTTCCAAAAGAAATCTAAAGACTAAATCAAAGTCATTTCCAAAGTATAATGGTTTTGATGGAAGAAGCAAGTCGTATCCATTCTTTCCAAGATATAAGACAATCACTAGAGATCAATTAAATAAAATTGATCTAGATAGTCTAATATTAGTAGATAGACATGGTTGCAAAATTCAATCATTGGTTCTCAAAACTTGGATGTGTTTATCCTGATACCTAAGTATCAACTTGACGAGAAAGGACCCAATACACAAAGGGTACCTAAGAATTAATTTTTGATTGCAGGAAATAAGGAGATAGTTGAACGAGAAGATGTTCTTGAAGTCATCCGGTATATAGGCAGTGGATGTTCTAAGCATATGACTTATGAGAAAAGACTTCTTTCCAACTATCAGACGATAGATGGACCTCGGATAATGTTCGGTGACAACAATTTTGGTCTAACCAAAGGAGTTGGAACTCTAATGATTGGAGATGTCCAGGTTAATGAAGTTTATTTCGTTGAAGGATTGAAACATAATCTATTATCTGTCTCACGGTTTTGTGACAAAGGATATTGTGTAAAATTCACTCATGATGCATGTTATATTTTGAATGGTTTAAACGAAAATATTTTACTTCTGAGTCGACAAGGTAATATCTATGTTGCAAATTTCAAGAGTTGCCCTAAGGATACTTGTCTTATTGCTAAGAGTTCGAGAGGATTTAAGTTGGCTATGACATAAACGTCTTAGTCATTTAAATTTCAAAACTCTTAACAAAATAGCAAGAAAATCTTTAGTCAAAGGACTTCCAGATAAAATATTTTCGAAAAATCATATTTGTGATGCTTGTCAAAAGGAAAACAGACCAAAACTTCTTTCAAAACAATAAATGGTCACATTTACAAAGGATTTTGGAACTTTTGCACATGGATCTTTTTGGTCCAGCTTACACCTCTGAGTTTTAGTGGAAGAAAGTATACTTTAGTGATTGTATATGATTTTTCTAGATTCACTTGGGCTATTTTCTTGTACAAAAAGAATGAGGCTGTAACAAAAATTCAGAATTCCTTAAAAGAATTCAAAATGAAAAAGGACTAAATATTGTCAAGATTAGAAGTGATAAAGGTACTTGAGTTTCTAAACTCGTTTGTTACTAACTATTGTCCGAGAATGGTATAGCACATGAAACATCATCTGCAAGAACACCCCAAAGAAATGGAGTGGTAGAAAGGAGAAAGCAGAACCACGAAAGAAGGCTGCAAGGACTATGTTATCGAGTATGACACTCCACGAGGTTTTGGGCGAAGCCATTAATACTGCATGTTTTGTTCAAAATAGGTGTTTAATTGTGAAAGATAAATGCAAAACTCCTTATGAAATATGGAAGGGTAGAATACCAAAAATTTCATATTTTCATATTTTTAGTTGTAAGTGTTTCATCCATAATAATGGAAAATCTAAATTAAGAACTTTTGATGCTAAGATTGCAGAAGGGATATTCTTAGGATACTCATCTCGTATCCAAAGCATATAGAGTTTTTAATAAGATTACATTATGTGTGGAAGAAACACCACATGTTGTTTTTGACGAAATTTCTAAGTCGAAAGCACAGATGATGTCACCAAGATAGTGAAGATCTTAATGCAGTTAAACATCAAGAAATCAGTCAAGTTCTACTTACCAGTCGAGAATCGGATGAGGAAGACACATCGAGACAGAATAAAGATAAGGAAGCCGAGAGTTCTTCCATATCATCCGATCAGACGACTACAATACCGTATGGACTAGAAGATACTCCCGAAGGTAATACGAGAATCAATTGATGAAAATATCTCGAGATAAGACTTCATATCCAGTAAAAGATAAAGGTAAACGAGTATTGACTTATCATCCAGTGAGCAGATAATCGGAAGTTTAGATTCGAGTCCAGACAAGGACACGAGATAAACCAAGACCGTCTGCTTAGTTGTTATGTATCTTTACTTGAACCTAAAACTATTCTTTGAAGCTCTAACCGACTCCAATTGGATAAATGCAATGCAAGATGAATTAAATCAATTTCAAAGACAAGATGTATGGGAGCTTGTTGAAAGACCTCATCATCAAAAAGTTATTGGAACAAAATGGGTTTTCAAAAATAAGAAAGATGAGAACAACATTGTGGTAAGAAATAAGGCGAGATTGGTTGCACAAGGTTATTCACAATCTGAGGGAATTGATTATGATGAAACCTTTGCACCGGTTGCTCGTCTTGAAGCCATAAGATTGTTCTTAGCTTATGCCGCTTATAAAAGATTTCTTGTGTTCCAAATGGATGTGAAATCTGCGTTTCTAAACGGAGTCATAGCCGAAGAAGTCTATGTAGAACAACCTCCGTGCTTTGTCAAAGGAGACAAGGTCTATAGGCTAAGGAAAGCTCTATATGGACTTAAACAGGCCCCTAGAGCATGGTATGATACATTATCCTGAGTATTTAATTCAAAATGGTTTTGTAAAAGGTAAAATAGATAGAACTTTATTTAGGAAAGAATCGATAAAGGTCTTCTCGTTAGTTCAAATATATGTTGATGATATTATTTTTGGATCAACTAATCTAATCTCGTGTGAAGAATTTAGTCATCTTATGAAGAACATATTCGAAATGTCCATGATGGGAGAGATGACATACTTTCTTGGACTTCAAATTAAGCAGACAAAGAAAGGAATTTTCATAAGTCAAGCAAAATACACCAAAGATCTTATTGAGAAATTTGGAATAGGTACCGATCGAGAAGCCAAAATACCTATGATGACAAATTTTTCAATGGATCTAGATGAGAAAGGAGAAGACACCGATCGACGCAGATAGAGGTTTAATTGGCTCTCTTTTATACTTAATCGCTAGTAGACTGACATTTCTTTTGCGGTGGGTGTATGTGCACGTTTTCAAGCTAAACCTAAAAAGAGTCATCTTGAAGCCGCAAAGAAGATTCTAAAATATTTGAAAGGTACAATCTATGTAGGACTGTGGTATCCGGTGACGATAACTTTGAGTTGTCGGGATACTCGTATTCAGATTTTGGTGGGTGTAAGATAGATAGGAAATCTACATCCGGAACTTGCCAATTTTGGGAAGTAAGCTGATTTCATGGTTGTCTAAGAAACAAACCTCTGTAGCTACTTCTACTCTGAAGCCGAGTACATGGCACTGGGAGTTGTTGTTCACGGCTAATCTGGATCGATCAGCGGTAAGGGACTATAACATTATCACCAAAGATGTACCAATCTTCGTGATAGTAATAGTGCCATAGCTATTACCTGAAACCGATATTACATACCGTATGCAAACATGTTGACATTCGTCATCATTTCATTCGAGATCATGTGGAGAAAGGCAATATCGGACTAGAGAAAATTCTTACCGATTTTCAAAAAGTAGACATATTGACAAAGCCTCTTGCGAAACAAGGTTTAAAGAACTTTCGGTAGAATTAGGATTATTAGATGCTTCCTTAGTCGTCTTTTGATCAAAATTCTTGAATTAACCTTGTTTTTCTCATCTTGGTATATTATGTCTAGAAAGAATTATCGGACAAGATTGAGTCAAAGGACAATCGGGTAGTGATATCATTGATCTCCTTTCATTGGAATCAAGAATCAAGGATTAGTCATATTGACCATATCGACTTGATAATTACTTATGCGACATAAATAAATCGAGATAAGGATGTAATAGTCAACTTTCTTCTACAAAATCAGATGACTATTGAACCTTATCTGATTTACTCTTGTTACTAACAATTTGTCTAAGTGTCTCGTGATATCAGCGAGAACAAAGTTAACATGATTCGAAATGCAAGACAATGTCAATTTGTCAAGGGTTTCAAGTAACATAAATGATGCTATCAAACCGCACAAGGAGAAAAATCAGGAAGTTTTCTTAAATACTTTCAATTATGAATATTGGGTTCATATAATTAATATATGAATTTAATATCATAATTCACTCTATCATTCATTAATTTATTGAAGTTACTCAGAAAATAAAATAGTTTGTTTTACAAAATAAAAGGATAAGGGTTCAAATTTGTTTTCTAAAACCAATAATATTTTATTTTATCTCTCCAATTAACTGAAAAGTATTTTCTCAAATAAGTAACTATGTCGGGGAGAAGTTACTACGGACCCGAAATTTTATCAAATTCATTTTTGAAATACACCGAGTATACTTCACGCGCTGAAGTGGAGGCGGTTTCGAAATATGAACCGTCTCAACCTCACGCGCGACATATTAAATATTATTCTGTGCACTTTTCAAAATAAATGCCATAATTGCATTAATGGCGATTCGAAAGGCTATATTTACACTTTTGCGGGTAATTATTATTCTAATAATTGTTTATTATTATATTTTTCCATATAAATAGACATTCGTGTGCATTATTTTTATTTACGCACACATAAATTCCTTCATATTCTCAAAACTTCTCTTTTCCCTCCTAAAACCTTCAATATTCATCAATGGCGGAATCCAAAAAGAATATCAAGTTCGAATACGATTTGACTTCCATCGAGAGATAAAACAAAGTCCGAAATGTATGTTGATTGGGATACTACCACCGATGCTTTGAAACCAGAGAGATTCTCAATCTACTAGAATCTAGGGGTTTAAAAAGATATCTTGCACGATGAAACCGACGAAGAACTTGACGGTGGATGATCTCTGTCTGAAGTTTCACTAGAGCAAAATCAACGAAGCTGGATTAGAATCTAGAGTCGAACTTTGGGGAAGAAACGAAGGATAGTTTTATCTATTTCGGAGATTGGTGCAATTTTCAATTTAAGCACTACGGCGACAATCCGTTTACGTATAAATCATCGTAATATTTGGAGAGTTTCCGGTTGATGGCGTGAGGACCTACCAAAATACAACGGCAAATTTGAAAAGGCCAATGTCAAGAGGAAATATAGACTATTGATGCTGATCGACCAAGTGTATCTTGGGGAACAACAAAGTCATGATGGACTAACCAAGCCGAGGATATGCTTTGTCGAGGCTATCCTAGACGGGCTGAAATCAATGGGCCGACTGGTGTATTCAAGAATAATGGAGGAGAAAAAGAAGTTCACTAAGACTCCGAGTCACGAGACGGGCGATGAGATGGTCTCGACCAAGATTGCAAGTATGATGGCAAGGATCACCATCATACTTGAACACAAGGTGGAGCAGAGACAACCTTGGTGGAGTGTTGAGTCAAAAATACACCAGACGTAAGGGTCTATTGATAAAAGATGAGAAGCTCTATGGACCAGCGACTCGAAGGAGATGGAGACATTCCGGCTCTACCACCAGCTTTCTAAGAAAAAGGCTTGAAAGCCAAGAAGAAGGAGACAAAGATCTGTATTGATGGATGAATCCTCGTCTCTGGCCGAGACGGAGGAGGATGTAGAGGAGAGGACAGCTTCCCAAGGGGGAAGTGTCCCGGTGAGAGGTTGGTGTATCGAGGCCGAAGGAGACGGAGACAGTAGAAGTCTCGTCGAGAAGATGAATCGAGAAAGAGAAGAAGAAATTAGATCACCTTCATCATCTTCATCCTCATCTCCGAGGATGGAGTACCTAAATCTCTCTCTTCCCAACTTGGCGATGAAGAGGCGGACAAGGCCGCCGCCTCGAGCCTCCAAAACGGTCTACTCCCATAAGTCCAAAACAAACACAATCCTCATACGACCCATTCTCATTCCTACCCTCAACCTCATCTCGAACTCCGATCTCTACCTTAACACACCCAATCCATCCTGGGGAGATGGGACCTCGAGACCTCTCTTCGAATTCTTGGGAAGAAGTTTCTTCGAGACAAGAATCTACTCTCAAAGACGAGCACGAGCTTTTGAAGGAGCTTATCGATGTCTATCTCGCTAAGAAGACTCGAGGCTAGGATCTTTTGAAGAGACAGTATTCTAATAGGCGAGGCGGAGAGGCAACAATCTTGCCATCCGGGAGAAGGAGGTTCTCAAGAAGGCAAAAGCGAAGTCGTTCCAAGATATACTCACTGAAAATACCTTTGTTGATTACATTCTACAACGAGTATATCTTGGAGATGAGACTCCAGAGGAGGTGAAAGCAGGTTGAGAAGGGGAAGAGCAAAGGAAAGGAGAAAGCTGTTATTGAGGAGGAAAAGGTGGAAGAAATAATTGGTGGAGTGCCGATGAGCTAGTGGGATGGATCTGGTGAGGAGGCACAAACAGAGCGGGTTGAGGTGCAAAGGCTGAAATCGAAGAAGTAGATCTAACACTTTCGATGAACAGACCTTGCCCTCCACATCTGCGTCGTATCCGAAGTGGAAGCTCTCAAAGCGTAAGTTCAAAATCTAAAGATCGCTTGTCTAAATGCTTTCCGATCGTTCCAAATGTCATCACATCATCAATCAAGGAGAATGTAGAAGCTGCAGTTCTTGAAAAAACTAAGATTGATCTATACTTCTCTGGATTAAGACATGAGGAACAGATGACCAAGTCAAGAAGAAAGTTGCCTCGAGAGATGAACTCTCAAGATGAATGGGTAAAAAGCAGATGTTCGCTCTGCTTATACCGAAATAAGAGACTCGTTGAGGATCGGGTGAAAGAAGCACGGAAAGCAAAAGAAGCCTCATTTCATCAAGTCTTTGAAGATGCGGCTTGCTCTGGAAAAGATAGACAGACAACTATCTTGAAAAATTCGTAGATGATGAATTCGCATTTAGCCGAGGTCGGTCAAAAGAAGAGATATGATCGGCTTGATCAAAAGACGGGACTTGTCCGAGAAGAACTCATGGGATACATAGATCAAGTAGCCACTATCTCGCAATACCCGATTTCTTTGATGTCAAAAAGGGGAAGATAGTGAGCTCAAGAAAAGAGTTGAGTTGCAAGATGATCGGCTTATGGCACTTAATCGAGGATAGATGAGCTTTACGAAGAGTTGTTGAAAGGCGAGGAGGAGAAGAAGAAAGCGGTGAGGAAAAATCTCGTGAGGGCGTTGAGAAGGTTGAAAAGGAGAACCACGGCTGAATCCACCGAAGTCCGAGCCTGAACCCGAACTTCCTTCTATGGCTGATCCCTGCTCCTACCCGACTATCAAATCTCCTTCATCGTCTTCTAAATCTACTGGGAAAGCTAAGGCCTCAAGCCAAGTTCGGAAGACCCGATCTGAGATAGAAGAAGAGGCAAGGGTACTTAAAAGGAGAAGGGAGGAAAAAGAAAAATATAAGAGAAGAGAAGCCGAGAGGAGGAGGGAGCAAGAAAAGGCGGTGGGAAGACGTACGACGGAAGACGAGGAAGTGGTGCAGAAATCAAAGAACACGAAGGAGAAGAAGTCTTTCGCCCATTTCATAGAAACAGAAGCCGTGTGCCCAAGGAAATCCTTCCCATGGACCAACAAGTTAAATGGAGAGCTTATGAAGGGAATGGATCTTCTGTTCCACGTCTCGCAAGAAGATATCTTGGGGCACGAGGAGAATATTGCTTTTCATGAATGGTGGAGGCGAAAGACCCAAACTTCTATCAAGATTCGATTGACCTTGGAGACGCAGAATTCAATGTAGACATAGTCGCACCACCTTATGCAACCATGTCTCGCTCCACTAAAGCAAGACGGCCAGCTAGACAGAGAAAAGGTGAAGCAGATCTTTGATCCAGTGAGACTGTGGCTGATCTAGGCGAAGGTGGGGAGACACTCGAGCTGAAGAATCGTGTCTTCGATCGGATGACTATTCCGAGAAGAAGATAGGTGGTATGATTAAGTCTTACTTTTATTCCTCCGATTATTTGCTTTGAGAAAGATGAATATATATGTGAAAATTCTGTGAATAAGTTGTGAATACATCTTTTTGAACTACTCTCACGAAAATTTGAAGTGTTTAACTAACTTGTTACTTATTAACTAACTCTTGATCTAAGTAATGCTGTTTTATAAACATATAACTCTAAATCATCCGAAAACCTCGAATTGTCTATGTTTTCTTCAAAGTATTTGAACTTGACTTTGGCGACTACATTGTTACGATCATCTGTTCATTAACTACATTACTGATCATGTCTATTGAACTATTGCTCTAATCATCTGTTTATGGAACTATTGCTCCGATTATCGACTATGTGACTTAGTTGTATACTTTGTGTCATTCTTATTTTTTAAAAAAATATACTAACAGCTTTTTTTTCTTGGTGAGTTTTAACATCATCAAAAAGGGGGAAATTTTTTAGGAAAAGGAAAAGTGTATTTAGTTTTGATGTGTTAAAAATGTAAAATAGGATGACTTTTGAACATTTTGTATAGGCATTTGAAGTATTTCTTTATAAATAAAACTAAGTATAGAATATCGAGACTAGGACAATATGTCGGACAAGGATGATTTCCGAGATAATGAGAGAATATCGATGAGGTCAAGATATCGATAAGGACCGCACAAAAGATTGTTGAAGTACAAGACTAAACACCTAGGCAGAAAAGAAGATGAGGACGAGGTGTAGTAAACATCGACGATGAGGTGTTAGAGAAATATTATACAAAGATTCAAGAAGCGGTTTCAACAATTCAAGAGGAGATTCTGATTTCGATTATATTGTTATAAGCGATCAAAAGCTAATTCAAGGAAGTTACAATCGTCAAGTGGAAATCTCTATAAATAGGGATAGAAATTAGTTTAGAATTAATTTTTGACACTTAGCATTCATCATTATACTTTGTATTCACAAGCAACAAAGATCATACACATTCAAGAACGTTTTATACGTTTTCCAGCTTATTAGTGTTTATAGAACACTTTTTCATTAGATCTTCAAGCCATAGATATTCGAAATTAGGAAGATTCATTGTAAGGTCAAGATTCATCATTGTAAGTAAGTCACAAGAAAGAAGAAAGTAAGTAAGTGAAGGCCCTTCTTCGAGTTTGAAGAAGGAGAGTGGACGTAGGATCGTTTGATCCGAACCACTATAAATCGGGTGTTATTTCTTCTTATTGCTTATTACTTGTTTTCATTGGTTATTTCTTGATCGCAAATTCGATATCGACAAAGCTTTAGATCCTATTTGAATTGAGTATAAACAAAAAGCTGTTTCATTGTAAAACTGATTTTGGAGTTGATAGATCATCTAAGCTTGCAAAAGTTTTTGATAATCTATTCATCCCCCTTCTAGATTATCACTAGAGGGTATCTTGATTTTGTGTGTAAACTCGTTCTAAAGGGACCCAACACAAGTGTCTCCGCCATATCTCCTTAGGTGATTTACATCTTTTGACTTTTTCAATCCAGTCTTTACTCGGAAGTTTCAATGATTTCACCTGGCTACCCGATCTAGGTTGTGGATTTTCCCTCACCACTTGTTAGTTACGAGCTCTTTTTCTCTTGTCGACTCTTGATTCAGTGATTCATTGCCATTCTTTGGTGCCTCCATGATAAAATTTAATAGGTCCTTCAAGAACCTCCTCCATCCTATCATGGATTGCCTTGAGATGATTTTCCATCCTAATTTCCAATAGTCATATTCTTCAATTGAAAATTCGGGTAGACTCTGGATTTCTTGTTCTTGCTGAAGACATGATGAGATAGAAAAAAAAAACAAAACACTCCACAATCTTGTTAGTAGCACGATTAGTAACAATAAAGGAGATGAAGAAAATCAAGAATAAATTTCGAATCTTAGTTAAGACCTAAAATCAATATCGTAACGACTTAACACCGCTCGATACCACTTGTTGGTCCCGATTAGTTGAGTAAATAAGAAGAAACTTGAGTCGACCTTCTAGGATAAAATCTAGAAGAGGGGGAGGGTTGAATAGATTTTATAGATTTTTAACAAATCCTTTGAAACTTATTCAAAACTTCAAAGTAACACAATGGAATTCAATTTAATCTCAACTTTAATAAGATCAAAAGTAAATCGGTATTTTAGTTTTAACTTCGATTTTGAAATTAATCTTTGATTAATGAACTGAAATCGAAAAGAAACAGTAAGTAAATCAAAAGCAATAAAGAACACTGGTTTATAGTGGTTCGGATTATGAACAATCCTACATCCACTCTCCTCCTTCAACTTGAAGAAAGGACTCGCTTACCACTTACTTACTTGCTTTCAACTTACAACTTACAATTCGTAAAGATCTTCAAATCTTCAATCTCCTAAATCCTTCTCTAAAATCTAACTATTACGGTGGATATTGGACTTTGAAGATTACAAGTAAAGTGTTCTATAAACACTTAGAACTTTTGAAAACTCTTTTGAAAAACTTGTGAATTGATTGTGATAGAAATCGAGTAGTGAATAATGTGTAAATCAAATTTGCATAAGTGTATAAAAATAAGAACTAGACCTATTTATAAGTCTGAAAAAGACAGTTAGTTTGTTAGTTAGTTCTA
Organism: Paraleonurus japonicus; assembly: GCA_030762865.1. Taxonomy (NCBI): domain Eukaryota; kingdom Viridiplantae; phylum Streptophyta; class Magnoliopsida; order Lamiales; family Lamiaceae; genus Paraleonurus; species Paraleonurus japonicus. The sequence continues at coordinate 44,798,423 of CM061054.1, forward strand.
ACAAAGTAAAAGCTACTCAACAAACTTAATCTTGAAAACCGCTTGCTCCTCGGTGATTTTAACCTACTCAAATGCTGCGGTGACTTGGTGAAGACTTGCTTTTCTTATTCTACTCAGCTTGTCTTGACCTCGTCGAGCTCTTCATAATTGTCTCCTCTGCACGACTAGATTTGAGCTTAGTCTTGACTAACTAGTTCGGTCCTTGACCTCGTCGATCGGCCTAGTACCGGACTACGATCTTAGCTATTCTTCATAGTCATCTGCTCATCCGGGTTGATCTTTTAACTCATCAAAACCTTCCTTGATCTAACAATAATCTTCTCTGGATATAGGTTTAGTCAAACTTCGGAAGTTTAACATCGGCATTTTCGGAACTTTTCATAGTCCAGATCTTTGGCACCCTCTCTAAGTGCTTATCTAGCTAATCCCTTTTGATAGACTTGCAGCTATATCCTATATTTCTCACTTAGCCAACTAAGCTCTAATGTAGAGTCAAGCTGGATTTAGGAAACTTTCTATTAGTTCCTGTCTTCACCAATATCCGTGGGTTCGACGGGCTGAATCCCCTCTTCATGTTCAATTTAGGCGGCAGGAAGCCGGTCATCGATTTTCCCTCTTTGCCACTCCTTCTAAGGAGTAAGTAAGTTATACACACTCCATGGGCTTAGCTTTCCTTAATCCTTCATGAATTTCAAGTTAGTCAAGCCCTTTCTATGGGCTTAGCTTTTCTTTTCTAAAAACCATTCCTTAGGTTTAGCTTGATGTTTCAAACTATTTCTTAGTTTCTTTTCTTAGATTTCACCCGAGGCTTAATTTGGTTAAACCTTTGTCGTGGATTCGATTTTACACGTAGCCAAGTACGCCTTAGTTTTCTGTCTCGTAATCCCTTCCTTGGGACTAACCTAGTTAGACACTTATACGTCCAACTTGATAGCTCTAAGACTTTCATAGCCTTACGTCTAATAGTCTTCTCTGGACCCGGATTTGGCTAAACTTTATAAGTTTAACTTAATAACTTCGAAACTTTGGCAGTTTCAAATCCGAAACCCCTCCTAGAGTGCGGGTTTAGTTGCGCCCTTCTCGCAGCCTGATCAAGGCTTTTCTAAAAGCCCTATCTCACGTTTTACGCTTAGTCGAGTTAAATCCTTACCTGTAGGTTTAACTAGGTTCTTCAAAGCCATCTTTCAGCTTTAACTCTTACACCCTTCCTTAGGTCTAGATAAGTTATACCCCTCCGTGGGTTTGAATTCGGTTTTTAGAAGTTACTTCTTAACTTCTTTCATAGGGTTAACTTTTGGTATTTTGAAGCTATCTCTTAGCTTCGTTTCTTTGCAACCCTTCTCTCGAGTTTAGGTGGGTTAAACCCTCTCTGTAGGTTTAACTTAGTGTTTTGAAGCTATCTCTTGGCTTCGTTTCTCATAACCCTTCTGCGGGATTAGATGGGTTAAACCCTCTCTGTAGGTTTAACTTTGGTGTTTTGAAGCTATCTCTTAGTTTCGTTTCTCATAACCCCTCTCTGGGTTTAGGTGGGTTAAACCCTCTCTGTAGGTTTAACTTTGGTGTTTTGAAGATATCTCTTAGCTTCGTTTCTCGTAACCCCTCTCGGTTTAGGTGAGTTAAACCCTCTCAGTAGGTTTAACTTTAGTGTTTTGAAGCTATCTCTTAGCTTCATTTCTCGTAACCCCTCTCTGGGTTTAGGTGGGTTAAACCCTCTCGTAGGTTTAACTTTGGTGTTTTGAAGCTATCTCTTAGCTTCGTTTCTCGTAACCCTCTCGAGATTAGGTGGGTTAAACCCTCTCTATAGGTTTACCTTTAGTGTTTTGAAGCTATCTCTTAGCTTCGTTTCTCGTAACCCCTCTCGGGTTTAGGTGGGTTAAACCCTCTCTGTAGTTTTAACTTTAGTATTTTGAAGCTATCTCTTAGCTCGTTTCTCGTAACCCCTCTCTCGGGATTAGGCGGGTTAAACCCTCTCTATAGGTTTAACTTTGGTGTTTTGAAGCTATCTCTTAGCTTCATTTAGTTTGATGCGAATTCATTTCGTGAATGCTCATCGTATTTCTCATTGAATGCTTCTCGTGCATTTTATTAGTTCATTTAACTTTTTTGCAAGTTATTAATTCTTATGTAATCAATCGTGTGTTGTGATGCAATTGTATCGAATAGCATGCAATCATATTGTTTCAATCGTAATCAACGAAAGAATGAACTCATAAACTCATAGATAATGAAAAATCACTTTCATTAATTGATAAACAAATTTGCCCCATTGACCATAATCGATCATAACATGGCCGGCCTCTTTAAAAAACCTCCATGCGGTAAAAGCGGTGGAAAACCCGCAGGAGGGGAAAAAAGAGTACCAAAGTGGAACGAAATTACAATTTATTCGGAATTCAAATAACATGAATAAAACAACTCTTGCATAAAAAGAACCACCTACTTGCAGCGGCGGGTACTTTCTTCAGTATAAAACCTCTTCAAATGGCGAGACATTCCAAGGTCTTACCGGTTGATTTCCTTCCATGTCTTGCAATTCATATGCTCCTCCTCGGAGGACTTTGGTCACCTTATGCGGCCCCTCCCACTTGGGATCGAGCTTTCCAATGTTTTTCAATGCATCATCTTGCCTCAAGACTAGATCTCCTTCTTCAAATCTCCGGCTTATGACTTTACGGTCATAAGCGGCCTTTATGCGGCTTTTATACTTCTCATTTTTAGGTGGGCGATCTCGCGCTCCTCTTCTAGCATGTCAAGGTTCTCCCTCATCAGCTCCTCATTTCTCCCTCCAGGAAGTGGGCTAAACGATGTGTCTCCATCCCCACTTCAAGGTATGACCGTTGCCCCATACACCAGGTGAAAGGTGGACTCCTCGGTTGGCTCCACGGGGTGGTCCGATAAGCCCACAAAATCGACTCGGCTCATCGACCCACCTCCTCCCGGCTTTGTCTAGCCGGGCACGTATTCCGTTCACAATAGTTCTGTTGGTGACTTCCACCTGGCCGTTGGCTTGGGGGTGTGCCACCGACGTGAATCTCTGGACAATCTTCGAGGTTATCACACCATTCATGTACCATGTTTTCCATGAATCGGATCCCATTATCTCGATACTAGGATTCTAGGTATGTCAAACTGCAGCAAATATACCTCCATAAAAATTTGATTATGTTACCTTCTTCTATCCTCGCTAGAGGTACAACTTCGACCCACTTGCTAAAGTAGTCCACTTTGCCACCAATAGAAACTTCCGCCCGGCCCACCGCAATCGGGAATGGGCCCACCGAGTCTATCCCCCACTTTGCGAAGGGACATGGAGAGTGCAAGGTCACCATCTCCTCTGCATGGAGGTGGATGAGGCAGCCATGCTTTTGGCATTTCTCACACTTCTTCACCCGGTCTTTGGCGTCGTGGGTCATGGTAGGCCGGTAGTATCCGGCCCTCAAGGCTTTCAGGACTATTGCCCAGAGCCCTGCATGGTCGGCGCAACAACCTTCATGTATATCTTTGATTACGTACCTCCCTTCTTGAGGGGATAAACACCTCAAGTAAGGCTGTGTGAAGGACCGCCAATACATTTTGTCTCCGATCATCGTGTATCGGATTCTCCAGTCCGAGCTTTCCTCTTATCTGGCGGCTCTCCGGGTTACGCAACACTCGATATATGCTTTGGTTCTCCAATCATCTTCACTCAGATGACTCCTATTGAGGGAACCGTTGCTTCGACTCTGCAATCACCGTGGTGATCTTCCCCCTCCCTGCGGTGTTGTGGAACTCGCTTGATTTTGAAAGGCTATCCGCTGCGGAGTTTTCCTCTCGAGGTATTTGTCTAACTCAAAGGAACTGAACCTTCCACTGCAGCCTCGGCTACTCGGCGAAGGTAGGCTACCATCTTCTCATATTTGGCCTCGTACCCACGTAACTTTCTTTGGGTTACAAGTTGGGAATACGAAAATATGACCACCCGACCTGCTCCGGCTCTGCGGCCATCTCCATTCCTCGAATCGGGTCCTCGTACTCGGCTCCGTTGTTAGAGGTGATAAACTCGAACCTTCTTGCAACTTGCGTTTCTGGCCCACTTGGATCGATAATTACAATCCCCGCTCCACAACCCTACATAGATACAGAGGCCGTCAACATATACCTTCCATTCTCCTTCCTCCGGCGCACGTGTGCCCTCACGGATGAAGTCGAGAGAGGGCTTGTGCTTTAATGGTCCTCCGTGGCTCGAAATCGGACGTCGTATTCTCCCGGTTCGGCGGCCCACTTGACCATCCTCCCGTAAAGATCAGCTCTCCCTATCACCTGTTTGAGAAGGTAGTTAGTCCGAACAATGACCTTATGCGACAAAAATAAGGTCGTAACCTCCGTGCCGTGACCATTATAGTTAGGGCTGCCTTCTCTATCTCCGAGTATCTCACTTCACTCCTTGTATGAGCTTATTGATGTAGTAAATAGGTTTACGGGTCGACTAAGTGAGACCCCACCTACAGAGAGGAAAAGGTAGAGTGTCTCCCCTGGAATTGGCTTCGTTAACGTAGGTAAGCTGGGCCAGTCTTGTTAAGCTCCTCGAACGCCTCGCCGACATTGCTCGTCCCACTCAAACTTGGATCCCTTCCTCGGGATTTTGAAGAAGGGATGGCTCCTCTCTGCAGACACAGGCTATGAATCTCGCTCAACGCCGTAATTCTTCCATTCGATCTCTGCAGCTCCTTGACATTGGTGGGAGGCTGCATATCAAGCACCGCTTTCACCTTAGCGAGGTTAACCTCGATTCCCATTTGGGTCACCATATATCCGAGGAATTTTCCGGACCTCACTCCAAAAGAACACTTGGCTGGATTCAGCTTTATGCCATTCCTCCCGAGCACCGAAAAAGCTTTCTCGAGATCCGCCGTGTGCTTTTCAGCTTTCACGCTTTTCACAAGCATATCATCAACGTAGACTTCCATGTTCCTCCTAACTGGTCTCGGAACATTTTATCAACCATTCTACTCGATAGGTTGCTCTGTATTCTTTAATCCAAAGGGCATTCTAATATAGCAAAAAGTTCCACTAGCAATAATGAAACTTACCTTTGGAACATCCAAGGGAAAATTTGTATTTGATGGTAGCCTTGATAGGCATCCATCATACTTAGCGATTCAAATCCGGATGTAGAGTCGACCATCTAGTCGATCCTAGGCAAGGGATAATGATCTTTAGGGCAAGCCTTGTTCGGATCTCGAAAATCAATGCACATTCTCCATTTCCCCTGGTTTTGCCACCAACACCGCATTGGACAGCCAAGTGGGAAACTTGATTCGCTTGACATGTCCTGCCTCCAGCAATTTCTCCGCTTCAACCTTCGTAATGGCATCTTTTTCTGGTCCAAAGACCCTTAGTTTACTTCCTTTGGTTTAGCCTTAGGGTCTACTTTCGTGTGATGCATCGCCACCTCCTCGGGAATACCTATCATGTCGGAGGAAGAAAAAAACATCTGCATTTTTTCGCAAAGTTGTTACCAGGTTTCTCTCTAACTCGGCTCCAGTGGCTCCGATCCTTGTTGTGTATCCTTTCTTCTCTGGATACAACTCGACCATCATCGGCTCTTCGTCGGCTTTCATTTTTGGGGATCGGTTTCCTCCGTAATCTTACATCTTTTGGATTCTCGGTCCACCTCCTTGTCTCTTTTCAAGCTACGATGCAGCTCTTTGTCGACCATCTTTACTGCCTCCACGTAGCATTTTACGGATTATAGCTAATCACCGGCTACTTCACCCACCTCATCGTTCACCGGAAACTTGAGTTTCATGTGATAGGTTGATATGACCACGAAATAAGTTCAATATTAGCCTACCAAAGATCATGTTGTAGGATGAGGGTACATCAACAATTAAAAAATTTGCCATGACTACCCTCCTCCGTGGAGCTTCACCTGACCCACTTGGAGGGTTACTCACCAAGAGGGTGGACCGCCTCTCACAGTGAATCCATACAACGCCGTATCCCCGGTTGCATTTCTATGTTTAAATTCATCTTCTTGAAGCACTCCAAGAATGTGATGTCTGCCGAGCTCCCGTATCTACGAAGATCCTCGTTACCGTATATCCGGCCACATCCATTGTGATGACTAGTGCATCATTGTGGTCCTCCTTCCTCGTGCCTCCATCCTCTGGACCGAAATGAATCCGAGGTATGGATAATCTCCTTCGATCCACGTCTCTGGACATCTCTCCTACCTCTTTCCGAGGGTCCTCTCTCCGGCTTTTCTAGCGCGGAAGGAGTCTCCCTCTGCTGGAGCTCCGACTATCATCTGGATAAGTCCTCTCTTACGGGAGGGTCTCTCCTCCTGCCTCCCTTCGATCATCCTCCCTTTTTCCTCGGCTTTGTCATCAGCCTTCCTTTCTTTTTGCCCCACAGAGCTAACTCGATCTCTGTAAACAAACTCTTTATGACGTCTGCTTGGATCATCCTCTCAATTTCATCACGTTTAAGTGAAAACAGATTGTTAGTGTCATGCCCATATTCCTTATGGAAACGACAAAACTTATCGACTTGGGCTTCGAGGCCCTCTCGGATCGTGTCCATGGAAACTTCATTTCGTAATGGTCGGATGCTACCTCCAGTAGTTCTCCGGCTCGAGCTTCGAGGGTGTACTTGTCAAACACGGAGCAGTGGTCCAGACTTTGCACTTTCTCCGGATCCACCGTTGAGCTTTTCTTTGATGATTCTTTCTTCTTCTCGAGTCCACTAGGTTTGACCTCGGCTCTCTTCGCCTTCCTCACTTCCTCCAAGTGTGACATACTTTTCTCGCTCTCCTTAGTAGTTCATCGAGCGTCTGGATTAGCTTCTTGGCCGTGGAGAAAAATAGGTCTCCATCTCGGAGATTGCTAGTAAAAGCATTAATTTTTACCTGCAGGGTGGCGGTTGGGACTTCCAGTGCCGCTGATTGAATCTCTTCCACGAAGGCCCGTAGGCTCTCATTTTCACCTTGCTTCATGTTGAACAATGTCGGCCAGTAGCTTTAGGTTGTCTCCTTGCACTAGCGAATCGATGCAAGAAGAGTTCTCCAAACCGCTCAAAGGAGTTGATGGAATTGGGCTCCAATCAAGCTAAACCACCGCTGGGCTGCCTTGGATAGAGTATTAAGAAAGACCTCGCACTTCACACCCTCCCCATATCGATGGAGGAGGACCGAATTTTCAAATCTCACCAAATGGTCATAGGGGTCAGAAGTACCATCATATTCATAATTAAGAGGTTTAAAATTGCTAGGCAACTCATCTTGTAAGATATTCTCGAGTAAATTGGCAACTGTAGCGGGTTGAGGCATACCGACCCGATTTCCATCCGACGCTTCATGTTGTCCATTTGTTTCCTCAAAGACCTAATCTGGTCTTTATTGGCCTCAATTGGGTGTCTCCTGTACCCTCTTCTTGATCCTCAATCTTACTTCCCGCCGCCGAGGGGCTGTCTCTCCCCGTGCAACTTCCTCTGACCAGCCTCCCTCGGTCGAGGAACTGACGACCTCCTTTCTTGGAATCCTTCAGCTCCTAGGGTTTTCTCCTGGTTCCTGGACTCCACCTCTCTCCTTCGTTCTTCTTGATGCTCGTCCCGCCTACTCCCCAAAGTTGGGATTGAGCAGCGGGTTTCTGGTCCTGGTTCTCCAACTCTCCCCGCGGTGGGGTCCTTCCCCCTCCGCGATTGCTCGCTACAGCTCGAGCTATCATATCATCCAGCAGCTCCTTGGTGAGGCGATGGAGGCGGCTGGTTCTCGCATTCTTTGAGGTATCCCCTGGCTGGAGCATTGACGGCTCGGGGACCCCCGCTATAGGGATTCCTTACGGAATCGCGAGAGGAAGAGGTAGGTGGGTTCACCCGCCTCTCTAGCAACAGCTCCCACTCCCGAATGACGCGTTGGCGAGTCGAGCTTTCGTCTCGTACCACCGTAACAAGGGTGGTCTCTTGATTGGGCACAGCCATAGGTGGCACGGGGTTGGATGTGGACTCGCCTTGCATTGGGTTTGCGGGGTTGTCCTTTCCCGAGCCGGTACTAGTGCAATCGGTCTCATGGGTGTACGTTCACCGGTCATGATGTCCTTCTTTCAAATAATCGAAAAGAAAAGAAGTTAAAACTCACGTCTCGGCTCTTCTTTCCCACAGACGGCGCCAATTGATGCGTAAAAGCGGCACTGGGCCCGCTTTTCCCACCGGCTTCACGTGGGTAAAGCCTTTACACAATAAGATCCTTAGCTTCCCTCTAACAAACGTGCACACCAAAAACACGCCGGAGGGGTTCTCCGGCGTAGGCACTCCGGCGCTCAAGTCGGATCAGGAAAACACTCGAGAGTACGTATAGAGTAGCTAAGTTAGAGTGATAGTGATTCGATACGTTACCTCCCTTCGGGTGTGTCATTTATACGTAAGTTAAGAGTAATAACCGCCATCATCATTTGAGGGCATTATCCCGCACATTTCCTCATGATATCGTGCGTGGATATCTTTTCTCTCAAGAAATACGATTATGCCTACGAATTTCCCCACGGACGGAGGTTGGACCCGATCGATGAAGGAATATAGGAGATATTCCTTGACTTGGGCCTCAATTATCTCAACTACTCGTTGCTTCTCATACTTCTCAATCTTATCGGGTAAATAACCGCTACGGGCTCGGTCAAATACCTGCATGTTCTCCCAGATCTCGCCAGGCCTCTCTCGGCCCACTGCGCAGCTAGGTTTGGGCCTCGCGGCCCACCTGTAGTCGGGTTTGGGCCTCGTGGCCTAATCAGAGCTGGGTTTGGGCCTCGTGGCCCACCCGTAGGTAGGTTTAGGGCTTCGTAGCCTTATTGCGGTCGATCTGGGCTTGGGCCCATCTCGAGTTTTCCTCCCTCTATCAAGGGTATTCGATCACGTTATCGGGCCCTATTGGTCAGGCGTACTTGGGCCCTACGTATAGTTGGGCCTGACATTTTTATCCGCATCACTAGTTATATTTGGATAAATGACTTGGTTTATTTAAAATAATGTCATAAAATTAACTCTTTCTTAAAAATTCTTTGTTTTCAAATAATCGAGACTTGGAGAAATTTTCAAAATCTAAGACAAGGTCATTTTTACCAAGTCTGTTAAAACCCGATCTGAAATAGGAAACCTTTATGCAAAGAAAGGTATATTTCGCTTACGTCAGGTATACTTACTATCTCTGCATAAAGTAACCCTATTAGCCGTCTAATCAGTAGCACAGGCGGTTACTTTTACGATTTCAAAAGCGAGTTAATGCCACGCGCCGAAGGTGAAGCGACTATTTTATATAGTCGTTGATATACTCCACGCGCTACGGTCAATCAACGGTAAAAATTAATCCTAATCTTGCCACGTATCCATCTTCTTCGGGTTTCCCTCTCTCTCTCATTCGTTTAAAAACTTACCCTTCTTAATTTTGAATTCACTTTTACAAATTCATTCCCTAAAAATTATGCCAAATTTCTTACCCTTACAGGTTTTCAAATGGCTTCTTCTTCTTCAAAATCTCCCAAACCCACTTTCATATCTACCCCAAAGTCAAATTTCAAAATGAACACATAGACTTTCAAAAACAAATTAAAAATTTGAGATGTATGTCGATTTCGACACCACCGAGGATCGAGAATCGGGAGATTCTCAGATTGTTAGAGGCGTCAAAACATAGGGGTTTCTCGTTCTTTAAAATCAAAAGCGAGAACAAGACCATGGATTTAATCGGAGCAGAGTTCCTCGCCAACCGTAAGTTCACCGACGATGGCTTTGACACCGAGGTTGATGGGACTCGGTTGTCATTTACTAAGGAAGCGGTGGCTAGGATTTTTGATACTTCTATAGAGGGTGTGAATCCGATGGTTTATAAAGAGGATGAATAGGAGCTGTCGTTTGAAATGGTGGCGAGGGTAACTTACGAGAGGAGTTCGAAGGGATTTAAAAGAAGAACCTTCTTCGTAGAAAGTATCGGTTATTGATGACCATCGTCACCAATTCAATTTTGGGTGACCAAAGCTCGCACGATGGATTATCGAAAGTGAGACTTTGCTGCATGAGGGCGATTATAGATGGTGTTAGGGTGGATTGGGTGGATGTTCGATTAGAAGATTGAAAAAGAAAAATAGAGGTTGAACTACAACCTGTTTCCGGTGATCGGACGACCACGACGATCGTGAGCTTATTCAACAAGATCACAGTCCTCATAGAAGGATGAACAAGGTTGTGGATTTGAAGGAAGGGTGTAAGAAGTATTCGAAGCGAAGGGGCTGCTTACGAAGAATGAAAAAATCGGTGGCTTGCTCGACTCGGATGACGAGTCAGATGAAGCTAGGGACCAAAGAGTTCGGGCAAAGAAGAGGCGAAGAGGCCAGCCGCGGTTCAAGAAGTAGTCCTGAAGGTAATGAGTGGCTTCGCGAAACCAGCAGCTCGAGGAGATCGGGCAGAGGCACCTCTGCAGAGGAGACCCAAGAGAAGGCTTATAAAAGCCTCACAAGAAGGTGGTTGGGGAGTCATCTGCTGGTCCTTCAAGTTTGCCGAGAGGAGGTAATCTCCTTGGAGGTAGCGGCACTGCGGTGGCCAAGGTAAGCACTAGAGGAGCCCGGCTCTGAGAGAACCGCGTCTGCCGAGAAGCCCATCGCGATAGGTACATCCTCTAGCCTTTCTTAATTTGTTAATACCCCAACCCACTCAGCGATGAAGAGGTATGCATGGCTGGTACCTCGGAGCCTCATGATAGCCTACTCCTACTATTGTCCAAATCCAAACCTCTCTACCGTAAATAACTCCCACCCAACCAACCTCATCTTCACAAACAATTCTGATCAACCCACCCCGAAATCATCCCTCAACCTTCTCCACAAACCTATGACTTCCTAGACTACATCTCCACAAAATACCCCACTCCCTCTCCCCAAATTAGTCAAATTCATACCCCCATGCGTATGGCTCGATGGGCGCTTTGAGGTTTCCCCGAGAGCGAGATGGGAAGAGAAGGTCTGGCCGAGCTCATTCTGAACTTCAAGATAATACTCTAAGTGATGAAGGAATCTATAGAGATTTGGCTAATTCATCACTGAGGGCCAATGACCTAGAAGAGCTAAATTTGTTGTCGGAGGAAGTTGGCTGGGACAATCTTACGAACTAGGAGAAATAGTCTTGGAGTCTGCTGGAATTGCAACCATCTCATATATCCTTTCAGAGGAGCAGCTTCTTGACCACATCGAAGCCGACTCGGTGCCAAAGTGGCTCCAAATGATATCCGTCCCAGCGGCCCGAGTGCGCTTCTCAGCCTATTCTCACCAGATGGAAACGAGGATAGAGGAGAGATTTACCCAGATGCTCCAATCTAAAACAGCCAATATCGTGGACTCCGTGAGTGTCACAATGGAGGACATGCTTAAGGCATTCGAGGTAAATTCCTTGACTAAGATTTCTGAATCAGAAACTTTCTGTCAAGGAGGAGGTAGCCGAGGTGAAGAGGGAGGTTGATGAACTGAAAGTTCAAGTAAGAGCCGATAATCGAATCTTGATCGATGAGATCTTGAGGAACCTGACCTCGGCTTCCACCTACTTTACCGTCGTCAAGGAGCAACTCCGAATCCGCTTGATGATGTTAAAAGGGGAAAGATTTGGTCGGGGTCCAAGCCGATCTGAATCTCATCAAACTCTCAGCTAGTAATCAATCGGATGAGCTTGCCGCCCGAGAATGCGCGTAGAGCAGATCGAGGAAAGGGTCCAAACCGATCACGAATCTCATCATACTATCAGCCGTAATCAATCGGATGAGCTTGCTGCCCTAAGGATGCGCGTAGAGCGAGATCGAGGAAGCAATCGGGGCGAGATGAGTGGCAAAGAAAAGGGAAGCAATTCTCAAGTCGGAGAAGCTTATGGCCAAGATAAGGGAAAGAAAGGAGGAAGCAAAGGCCAAAGCTCAAGGCTGAAAAGGAGAAAGAAAAAGGAAAGGGTCTCGAGCTAGTCTCATCTCCCCGCTGTGCAAAGCTTAATGTCAAAAGTCACAGCAAGAGACCCTTAGAGAAATCAGCCGAGCAGATCCGTGTAGAGGAAGAAAGGGACAGGAAGGATAAAGGCTGAAAAGGTCTTCTATGGCCGCAGGGAGGCAAGAAGGAAAATCAAGTCGGCCAAGGAGGCGGGAAGGATTTTTGATCGAGCTTCTAAAAGATAGGTTATTCCAAAGCGGTGGGCCCTCTTGGAGAAGCCGATAAAGCCTGGATATGGCCTCGGACAGATCGATGCTCCACCAAAGATGATTACACACCCTTCCCGGGCGGGAGAGTACACGAAGTATGAAGCGAAGTGGACATTCTTCTCGTATATTTGCAAAGGAGTCGGTGCCTCGCAAGATAAGATAATTGCTTGGCATGGTGGATGGAGAAAGAAAACCCGAGCTTTAGCGTGCTTATCACGGAGGGAGATGAATGGTACAATGTAGACCTAGTAGCTGCGACCTTCTCAACCATTCCGATCAAGGTCACCGACGATGGCTCAATCGACAAGGAGGGATCAGATCAACAATTAATTACGGTCGAGAATCGGATGAAGTTGGTGATCCGAAGGACATTGCGGAGGCGAGGAACCGAATCTTCGGACGGATGCGGCTCCCAGAGAAGGATAGGTGGGCCAGATTAGATAAGCTTCATTCTCTTTTCTTTTACATCTTATCGATCCATCTGTAAATTGTAAATCGTGCTTCATCCGAATGAGAGATCTGAAACTTATACGAAATATACCTTGTCTTATGTTTTAAGTTTCTTTCTTGCTTTCTAAGAAAGCTTAAAAATTTTCTAAGTGTTAATCATCTGAGGAAATTTCTATCTCGAATTAAAATTTTTCTAAAATTTTTCTAAGTCCCCCTTAGACTTAAATTTTTTTAGTATTAATAATCGATAAAGTCTTTAAGACTTAAATTTTTTTATTCTTTATGAAATTGTTCAAGTATAAATAAGTGCTCTTATGTGAACTTATACGAAATAAAATGCTTATGTGCTTAAATATGCTTATCGATTATCTTGAATAATCTTGACTAACACCACTATGAGCTTGCTTCTTTCTTGTAGTTTTAACATCATCAAAAAGGGGGAAATTGTTAGATCGGGTTTGGTTTTGATGAGTTAAAGAAGTATAGACTAGAGTCATTTCATGTAAATAAGATGACTAGGCTGAGTATGTATAGAGCAGAAATTGATGTAATGAACACTAGTACTAGGTGATCGGACTAGGTAGAGCTAGTGTAGTCATTGAAGTCTAGAAAGAGAAGGTCATCCGAAGACGATCTTGAAGAAGTCATCTGTTGGCGAATAATGAAGAGCTCAAGACAAGGTCGAGATCACCTCGAGTAGAATAAGAAAGGCAAGTCTTCACCAAGTCAGCAGTGAGACAACTAGCTCAAGATCACCAAGTCAAGACGATTTTCAAGATAAGTTTGTTAAACGGTTTTAGTTTGTTACAACAAACTAACCGTCTCACAAAGCTTATAAATAGAAGTAAGCACAATTAAAAAAACTCTTAGCATTCACGATTCTAATATTCACGATTTCAAAAGCACTCACAAGTTTTCCAAAAAGTTTTCATAAGTTTCTAAGTGTTTATAGAATACTCTCTTGTATATCTTCAAACATCTTGCCTTTGTAACTTTCAAGTTTCTAGATAGTTTGATAGATTGAAGATAGGTTGAAGAAGAAGATCTTCACATCGTTGCAATTGTAATCTCGGTAAGTAAGTAAGCAAGTAAGTTAGTCGAGGCCTTTCTTGTGTCTTTGCTTTTGTTTTTACTTTTACATTTGATAATCAATTGTTCAAAACAAGTTAATTTGATTAATTTGATTGCTTTTGATCCTAAAAGATTGAGTCTAAAATTGTTTCATTTGTTCTACTTTGGTGTCTTGAGTTGATAATCTATATTACAAAAACATTTAGATAATATATTTAACCCCCTCCTTCTAGATTATCTCTGGAAGGTGTACTTAGCTGCTACTAAATACTCAATCTCGGGACCAACAACTCAAAAGCTTTTCAATAATATTTTCTAAGTGTTTGAAGAAGCGTAATAACCCAAAACCAATTATAGGATTTTATATTTAATTTCCTAAGTTTAGGGATTATTTTATTTTATTCCAATTTCGTATGTGGTTTTCTTAATTTTTCTCCAATCGACGAACGGTTTTTCAACCCAAAAATCTACCGATACTTTTCGAACTCACATCCGTAATCCGGATTTGTTTAATAATGATTAATTACCAATAGTCCTTTAAAGGTGAGAAACACTCAAGAAAACCCTAAGAAAAATGTTTGTTCACCCATCGCGCGTTTTAATAAATTTTCGGAGCTGAAACTCGGACCGAAAAATACCGAAAACTCAACAACGAAGTCACACCATCTTGTATTAGAAATTGGACTACCAAATGGCAGCCCAAATCTTCCAAAGTTTTGTGCACATGGGAGCCTTAAATGAGAGAATATGGTAGTACATGAAATCTTGCCAAAATCTTAGGTTTTAGCCCCTAAACTAACCTTTTAGCCTCATGCCTATGTAACCACTCTAGTTGCTCCCTTTTTCCCACCCCTCTTGGCCGGCCATGTGAAGCAAGTAGGAGTAGTGAGTCTAGCATGTGCCTATTAACCCAAAATCTTCCAAAAATCCTAGAATAGGAGTACCCCCTAAGCCTATTTTTCCTTATTTTCCTCCCCACCACCCAAATCAGCCGTCCCTCTCCCCCTTCTCCTCTATAAATAGAATTTGCTGCCTCTTCATTTCCCACACCAAAAGAAAAGCTTGGGGCTCTCAAGAGGAAGAAGAAAATCTCCAAGGGTAAGTCCCAAACCCCTCTTAAGTCTTACTCTTCTTCTTAAGCTTAGAAATTCAGGAAAAATATTATATGAGGCCCTAAGAACTCCTTTTTACATAATATGATCTTATATGGAGTGCTTGAGTTGGAATTTTGGTGTTTGGAGTCAAAATGGTGAAGTTATACTTGAAACATGAAACTGCCGAAATCAAGCCCTACCCACTGACCCGTTTTTGTAAAATCTATTCGGACCCTTTCCACCCGTTTAAAAATCATGAAAACATTCCTAGATGTAGTATTTGAAGTGTAGAATAACATAATAAAATTTCGTGGCCACTGGAGTGTTGTAGACTGAGAATAAAATCATGAAAGATTATATGTCGGAAGTGATCTGAAACTGGGAGCAGTGACTCATTTCTTTTATTTCTTCCCTTTCTGATGGTTATAAAATTCTAGGAAAAATCTGGGATGTTCCCCTTTATGTGTTGTAAATCATATTCAAAAATCATAACTTTTCGTTTTGTACTTTATGAGATAAAATTCGTTTTCTGAGTACATGGTCGATGTTCGACGCATAGGGTTATTCTGTGTTGCACGAATTTATTTTTCCAGTTAGATTATTGTATAAATCATGTAAAAATTTATGAATGACCTACAATCTATTTATAACAAGTGTCTTAAATTTGGCGATTTTTAAACAATTATCCAATGAGTTATGAATTTTCTCGTAAGACATGTCCAGTAACCGAGCCAAACGATGGCTTGAATGTTCACGATTTTTCTGGACAGAATCCGTAAGTCAAATGGCTTGAGTCCCTGAATGAAAGTTGTTTATACTTGAGTGATGCATCACATGTTTTAATTTCATAATTTTTGGATGTTCCTTCAGAGAGTTAGGGATTTTATAAGTTAAGGTCACTGTTTTTGCCGAAACAGAAATTTAGAACACTTATTACAAAATCTGCTATAATTCCGTAACTCAAATGAACTTGGACCCTTAATAAACTTTGTTCTACACTGAAAGATGTACAACATATTCAAATTTCATAATTTTCCAACGAGTCTAAGTATTTTATTTCATTTATGCATGTATAGGTATCGTTTCTTCTTTTGACTAGTACTTGACAAATTAAATGGCCAAAACTTTTAATGAAATGCATGTTTGAATATCAAATGTTATATGTGATACTTTATGAATGCATATACTTGAGTGTCTTACGTGTTTTCTTGAAAATGAACGGAACCGAAAGTCCCAAATTCGGAATCCACAAACCGTAGTACACTAACAAAGCCGTTAGACATAGGATTTAACCCATAGAAGCTTTTGATAAAATAAAGTACCCCTTCTTCGTTCAAAGCCTTGCGCAATAAGATCAAGAACCTAAGTTTCTAATGGACAAAAGAGTTGTCGAACTAAACATACGAATTGTGGTAGGTAGAGTACGGTCGGAACCAGAGACCGAGACTTGCGTCTGAGAGGCCTAAACAATCAAGAAGTTAAACTTTCCCTTAAAAGTTTCCAGGTGGGTGACACTATCTGTATAGCTAGTTAATGTTATATGGTGTTGTCAATTTTCTGAATCAAACATAAGCAGCTTTCTCGAAAGACGTGAACAACTCAAAAGCATGCAAATGCACAACTCCTAACTATAAGAATATACGAGAACGAATTTCTTTTACTTTGTTTTATTTATTTTTATATGTTACATACGAGAGTTATTATCTCTATTGATCAATAGATCTGCAGAGGCGAAGCCCTATATAAACGGGAGCAATAAGGTTGGAAGAGGGTTTGGATTGTGTGCGAAATGCCACTAGTGCCACCTCACGGGAGCAATAAGGATGGTAGAGGGTTTGGATTGTATGCAGTAAATGCCACTAGTGCCACCTCATTTGGGACGGAGAATTACGGGTCTCGGACGTTTTAAACGTGCCATTCCACAATGTGATTACGAGATCGGACGCACTAGCGTGCCATCTCAAATGTGCTATATATATATATACTAAATGTCGCAAAGAAGATGAATTTCTTAATCAAACGGAAGTTAAAGAATGAAAATCTTATAATCAAGATTACCTCGTACAAATGGGCTAAATGCCGCAACGCATAACTAAAGATAAGAGAAGAGTAAAAGATTCAATTATATTCGGGATTTCTGTCAATACGTGTAACAGACATACGGAGTTACCCATCTGAGATTCCTATCTCACTCTCCCAAACTTAATATTTTCGGGTTGCGAGAATGAGGCCGGGAGGCTGCGGTAGGCGACCGCTTCCCACTCTCTCTTAATTAATTAATAAATCGTCTTAGTAACTTTCAACCTTTTGTAACGAATACTTTAATAATTTTTTTAGCTATTATCTCCCCCGGGAGTTGTACTTTCGCCGGATGGTTTTGATCAAAGTAGATATTGATCTTTTATTTTAAAAGAGTTCCTCTTCACTAAGTAAAGCGTTTGAAATTTTTCATTGCAACTTAATTGGTTGTTATTCAAAAGAAATTTTAAGCTCAATTTTTATATTCAACTAAGTGACGACTCGGGTTTAGGACGTCGGACCCGAGGGTCAACTTTACTGAATTCGGGCGTTACAAGAACACTTTTTGTAATTCCTTCAAATCACAATCTGCACTATAAAACGTAGATTTGTTAGATAAATTATTAGTTAGAAGGAGATTCAAAGACGAAGATCGTCGAAGTTGTAATTTATAATCGGCGGTAAGAAAGTCGGTAAGTGAGAAGGAAGAGACCCTTCTTCGAGGTTGAAGAAGGAGAGTGGATGTAGGATCTTTTGATCCAACCACTTTAAATCCCGTGTTCTTTACTTTCTGCATTTAATTTCTATCGAATATTGTTTTATTTGTTAAGATTACATCAGATTGCTCTTAGATCCAGTTAATAGATTGAGTATAAACTTGTTTCCGCTGTCTACTTTATTTTTTATTTGAAAAGTTAAGTTTTAATTGATAATCTGAATTTTTGAAAATTTTTTAGATAATCTATTCAACCCCCCTTCTAGATTATCTCTAGGAGGTGCAGCTTAATCTCTTTTAATTCACTCAATCTAGGGACCAACAATGTGCATGTACATCAAATATATTGATGAACGTGCATGGAGGAGTATTCGATTTGGATGGACTGCACCATTAATACCAGCAGATGATGACAATGAAGCCCAAGTAAAAGAGAACTTGATTGGACAAATGATGAAGTAACTACGGCCAGTTTCAACTCAAAGGCACTCAATCCCATATTCAAATCTATCTGATGTTTCCATGTTCAAAATAATCTCTATTTGTGTTTCGCAAAAGAAGCATGAGAGAGATTACAAGAACATTGTGAAGGATCTGAGAGTGTTAAAAGGACAAAGTTGCGGATGCTTGGAACCAAGTTTGAATATTTAAGAATGAGGGAAGATAAGACTATATCCTCCTACAATGAAAGAATTACTGAGATTTCGAATGAATCTCAAACACTTGGTGATCGTATATCCAATACGAGGTTAGTACATAAAATTTTGAGAAGCTTGTTCCTAAACTTTTTGATGCTAAAATATATGCTATTAAGGAAGCAAAAAAATACTGATGCTATTACATAAAATGAGTTGGAAAGTATTTTGAAAATGTATGAAATGAATTTTTCTCAAAGAGATTGTTGGTCCCGGACGAGATGTGCAAGGAGGTGTAAAGTCTAGAAGGGGGTTGAATAGACTTTACCACACTCAAAACTTTATGCAACTTTTCGTGAGCTGAGAGTGAGGTTAGAAGACTTTGCAAGTCTTCTTGAGATAAGTACTCGAGTGTGCTAAGTGTAATCGGCAAACTTGAAAGCTTGAAGTCTTACGATGGTGCGGAAGCTAATCTCGTGAGTGTATTTGAAAAACCTTTTAAACAAAAAACCTTCTTGATAAATATTTAGCAAGTTTAGTGCATGTTTATTAAAATGACGATGAATAAGCGATTAAGAATCTAAATACAAAAGGCTGTAAAGACACAAATATTTTTATAGTGGTTTGGATATAACGATCCTACGTCCACTCTCCCTGAACCACATGGGTCTTACTATCTACCAAATCTTTTGGTCTTGTTACCTCTATCACCTTGAGGTTTCGAGCATAGGAGGTTTTATAAGTTCCTGCCCTTGATACAAATGGTGATCCTTGAGTTTATTTTAACTCTTAGATCTATAAAGTGATCGGCCTTCTCTCGTACTCGAGATCAAGGTGATTTACGATTCCTTAAACCAGAATCAAATTCTTGATTCAATGTGTGCTTGATTTGTGGTTTGAATGAATATGCGTGAATTTGCAGTGAATGATAGGATTTCTCGTGGTTTCTCACGTGTAAGTTCGTGACAATTCTAAAACCCTTCATTCCGATTTATAGTTTCCGAAATCAACTAGCCATTAGGTGATTGATAATCGAGGTCTTCATAAAAATGGTAAGTAGCCGTTGAGAAGATTTGTTTGACTTAGATAATTGATTGTTCTCTTGATAGATTGACTCTTGTAGATTCGATCTTCTCATCGAGAGATCTGATTGATACTTGACTTCTTAAATGATATACTTGATGGATCATGAACTGATTAAGTCTTCTATGTTCACTTTAGCACGCTTCCCGGCCTTGCTATCTTCTTATCAAGTCTTCTTGACTACTTAATCTTTGTTGATTGCTTCTATCTCTTTTCTCGAGTAATCTTCAAGTCTTCTAGCCTTCCAAAAGTAACTTATTTAGGTATAAGAAATCTTTCGAGTTTTCTTGATAGCAACCTTTATAATCTTCTATGTTGATGTCGCATGTGATGTTATCACATATTTTGCTACATTAGAATTTGACCTTTTCTTTCTTCATATAACTAACTTTTATTCTCTAAGAGTTCAATATTGTAGTAGATGTTGTGACATTGCGAGGTTGAAGATCTAGAACATTCTACAAGGATCTGGAATGAAGACTCGGTCAAATGATGCCGAGGATGATCTTTGTAACATTGAGTGCAATATTAAGGACGGATTCTAGAATCTTCTACAATGATCCAGATTCAAGACTAATTCCAGAGAGATTTAGAAGGACCTAGATCATGCGGTTGCGGGAGTAAAGACACGAAATCAACTATCTACATGGACGGTTAAGAGAGAGAATTAAGGGGAAGTTATTTTGGAGTCTTTCTAGATCCATCTACAAGGATCTATGGTTGAAGCCGAGGACATCTATAAATAGAAGACCGAGGACTTGATGATTGCAAGGAATATCCAAATATCAATTGTTGAGTGCGTTAGTGCATCCAAGCGATAGGGCCGTTATTCCCCCTTTACGTTGCTACTTGCGCATGTTACCTCGTTTAACAACAAAGGTATCTTAAAGTGTCATTAGCGTAGATGTACGTATGTTACTTTGATTTACTTTTGACAGTGTAATATTTTGTAATACTACACTTAGCCGTTTAAGAGTCAATAGGTGATATTGAGTCTTTATTTCCGTTGTAAAGGTTACGTCTTGGATACTCTTTACACAAACTTTTGTATTCACTCTCGAATTAGTGAAGCGTTTCGCGACAGGCATCATAGACTTTAATTAACAAGTCTATGAAAAATTTACTCCTTTGCATTGTAGTGTTAGTCTTCCCATTTGTTTACATTCTGATATTTAGATGTTGTAGTGTATGCCATGACATTCAGTACAACATCATTCTGCTTTTACACTACACGCACACTTTCATTCTAGTCATGCATTCCCTGAACCTTCTAGTATCAAGTCTTCTGTCTTTAGTCTTGATTCTCAAGCTTCCTCAAGTCTTCTCGGGATGATCCTAGCAAGGTTACCTTAACAAAGAATTTAACCTATCTAGATCATCGGTGACTAACGAGGTTCACTTTGGTCCTATTACACTTAGGTTTTAGAAACATCATCAAAACATCAAGAACCAACAAATTCCCCCTTTTGGATGATGTTAAAACCTTTTGAGAAGCGAAAACAAGCAAACAAACATAAAAACACACAAAATAAGATCCCACAGAGAACAATAGACAACGAGAAGTTGTCTTAGACAAAAAAATAAGCACTTCCATTGATATAAGCATGATAGTACATATTACATAGAGTGCCTATAGACTAGATAGATAAAAACAAAGACCGAAGAAAAAGATAAACTAAAGCAACCTTCCTACATCGCAACTCCGCTTCACCAACCCTTCTTCATCAACAACTTTCCCCTTAGTCATACCTTCGGTAACCTTCTAGCATAGAAAGCCACTCATATATTCTCAAAGAGAAATCGATTATCCATTCCAAACGGAGGTCTGACCTCGGCAAGACATATCTTGATGGTCCTCCGGATGCTTAGCCGATTGCATTTCCATCAAGAATCAAGGGAGTAGGAATCTTCTCGAACTCGGGAGCGTGAAGATTTAGGTGGTACTCCACCGAAGCTTTCAAAATATCCGCCGCAGACTTCCATGCCTTTCTTCTATCCAGAAAAGAAGGTTTCATCTGCGGTTGCTCCAATGTCAATTGTCTGGCAAACATAAAATGAGCAAATGAAATCCCTCATGGCAGCCCTCCATTCATCCATCCTTTCCATTAGACAACAATCGTCTACGAATTCTTACGTAGTATGAGGGAGGATAAAATCAAGGTCAGCCTCTGCTCCAACAGACTTCTTCTTCCTTTTCCCAAAGCAGATTTTTCTTTGATCTAGAAGGTTTGGAAACAAACCTTCTCGAGACAAACACCTTCTTCCTTGTACCTTCTCTAGGTTCGGCACCTCGGCTTTCTTGTGCAAAGAATTTGAGACCTTGCTGAGTTACATCTTCGATCATCCCTCTTGGCCTCATGATCAACCAAATATGCCTCCCGGTGTAATGCCTTAATCTCTGCGGCAGCCTTTTCTTTTTCGGCAAGTGTCACCGGCCTCCTTCGCTTGCTTTCGGTTGGGACGATTCTCCTTCAAAGAACAACATCAGTTGGAATAGTAGCAATAACACCTCTTGAATCCCTAACAGCCGCTGATTCCCCGAGGGCTTTCTTCAAAATCCGCCTTTTCCCTCATTTCCAGTAGAAAATCCTCAATTGCTCCCAACCTTTCTTGTACCCGGCCAGCTCGACTCCTTTCCTTTGACTTGATTCTCAGCTCATCTTCCCTATTTAACATCCATCAAAAGAGGTGTCCACTTGGCATCCAATGCCCGAGTGCGACCAAAGATGTCTTTACAATATGAGTCAAACTTCTCCACAAACTTATTTAGTTCAGCCAACTCATAGTGTATTGGTTTAGCAATCTTGTCCTCAACATCAAGCTAATGTTTGGCAGCAACAACAACTTCTGCGGTTGTTGCAGAGGTGGCCTCCAAAATATTTTTGTTCTCCTGCATGACAAGAGAGAAGCGCTTGCCCATCTCCCCGTAAACGACAAGCGAATTTACTCATTCCGATCAATGTTGTCCCGTAAAGCTTGTTGCATGCCTTGTATTTCTTTGCATCTGCATCTCCATCTGTTAGGAAAAGAAATTTGTATTTAGTTTTGATGTGTTAAAAGTGTAAAATAGGATGGCGGTGAGCATCTTGTATAGACAATTTGAAGTATTTCTTTGTAAATAAAACTAAGTATAGAAGATCGAGACAAGGTCAAGATATCGACGAGGAAGATTTCCGAGATAGAAGAGATATCGAGACAAGGTCAAGATATCGAGACAAGGTCAAGATATCGAACAAGGATAGCACAGATTGTTGAAGAGCAAGACAAAGCGTCTAGACGAAAAAGAAGATGGAGACGAGGTGAAGTAAACATCGAGATGAAGAGGTGTTAGAAAAATATTATGCAAAGATTCAAGAAGCGGTTTCAACAACTCGGGAAGAAGTTACAAAATTCAGTTATATTGTTATAAGCGATCAAAGAAGTTACAAGCTGCCAAGAGGAGTTCTCTATAAATAGGAATAGAAATCAATTTAGAATTAACTTTGACACTCTGCACTCTTCATTATATTTTGTATACGCAAGCAACAAAGAATCATACACATTCAAGAACATTTTATACGTTCTTGAGTTCTTAGTGTTTATAGAACACTTTTTCATTATATCTTCAAGCCATAGATATTCGGAAGTTAGGAAGATTCATTGTAAAGGTGAAGATTCATCATTGTAAGTAAGATAGCAAGAAAGAAGGAAGAAAGTAAGTGAAGGCCCTTCTTCAAGTTCGAAGAAGGAGAGTGGACGTAGGATCGTTTGATCAGAACCACTATAAATCTGGTGTTATTTCTTCTTCTTGCTTATTACTTGTTTTCATTAGTTGTTTCTTATTGCAAAATTTGATATCCGACAAAGCTTTAGATCCTATTAGAATTGAGTATAAACAAAAATTTGTTTCCATTTGTAAATCTATTTTGGAGTTGATTGATCATCTAAACTTGCAAAAATTTTTGATAATCTATTCATCCCCCTTCTAGATTATCACTAGAGGGTATCTTGTTTTTGCATTTAAAACTCGTTCTAAAGGGACCCAACAAGTGGTATCGTGAGCGGTGTTAAGGTACATTGATAGAGATTTGTGGTCTTGAAATATCTGAGTTTTCATTGAAATCGATTTCTTATCACTGAGTCACTAACATTTACGATAAGTTATTTTTTAGCATCTTGAATTACAATGTCTTCTCAAAAGTAAGAAATCCAGGAGTTTACCATTTTTCTATCGAAGAATATGATTCTTGGAAGTTCGAATGGAGAATCATTTAAAGGCCATTCATGACCGTATGGAAGAGGTTCTTGAGGAAGGTCCGATAAAATTCTACCATGGAGTTGTTAGTCTTGAAAAGCTGAATCTTCTACTACAAGAAGTCAACAAGAAAAGAAAAGTCTTGATTTGACAAATGACGAAAGGAAGATTCACAATTTGGATCGGTAGCAAGGACAGAAATTATAGAAACGTTGAGCAAAGAAATTTGGATAGAAAAGGTAAAAAGATGTAAAAGCTGCTAAGGATATGTGGAAGACTCTTGCAAATGTTTGTGAAGGGTCGGAAGCAAAGTTAAAGAAAACAAGTTGCAATCGATTTTACATGCATTTGATACATTCAAGATGAAAGATGGAGAAAGCGTGGATCAATTGGATGTAAGATTAACCAATTTGGTGAACAAAGGCTTGATTTGGGTAAAACCTATTACGAGAAAGAAATTAATAATAAGGTACTCGAGATCATTAAGCAAAGATGGAGAGAAAAAGCAAATATCCTCAAAGCTACACAGAACTGTCATCTATTTCACATCATACTTTATTTTCTCATCAAAGCCTTGGAATATGATATACAAATTGAAGATGAAGAAGATGAGGCAGAGTCATCTACTTACGGAAAGGCTGTGGCATTTCTTCATCAAGAAGATTCGACAAGATTTCTAAGGCATCGATTTGTCGATAAAGGAGGAAATGGCTTTATTGATCGAGACGATATGAGAGACTCAAGATGAAGTATAAAAGGAATAAAAGAGATAGGTTTAATCGTCAAAATTATAAATCGACAAGGAAGAGAAGTATTCAGACAATGACAAAAAGAAGGATCCAGGTGAAAAGATTCAAATCACCAATCGACGAGGTGAGAATAGTCCAAAGTCGAAAGAGGAGATATCTGTTATACTGCAATAAACCTGGTCATTTTAGCTATGATTGTCCTCAACTCACTCCTAGAGAAAGAGAAAGAAAAGAGGAAGAAAGCGGGATAGGAGGTATGCGAGATCAACGAGCTCTTTTGGCCGAAAAGGAGGAAACACAAGAGACATCATCATCTTCATCCTCATCTAGTTTCGGTCGACAATGACATTTGCCTAATGGCTAAGGAGGTAAATTACTACTCATCCTCGACATAATGATAATGATAACTTGTCGAATCGATTCATGTCTTATTAACAAACTTCTAAAAGATCGAAGACTGGCTTTATCTCGCTTATAAACGAGATAGAGGCTGAAAATTTAAGTTTAAAGGATCAAATTCTTAGTCTAACAAAGGAACATCGAGACGGGGACAAGGAAGAATCTAGATTGTACATTCAAGGGGAATGTCGGTCAAAGACTTCTACTAGTTCCTCGTCCGAGAAAACCGATGAGTTGAAAAAGAATTAAGTTCTTTAAAAATTAAATTTTCAAATATCAATATGGAGAATGAGAATTTTAAAAAGACTAACAGAGATTTAAATCTCAAGTTAGGACATATTAATAACTCTCGGTCTACAATTGATAACATCTTGATACTTCTCGAAGCCTAGTGATAAAGGCTGGATTGGGTTTTGATAGGAATATGAAAAATGATCCTATCAAACCAAGAGTCTTTGTCAAAGCCACTAAGACTATGGAAAAGACAGAACTTAGTCCAAAGAAATCAAAGGAGCAAATCACCCCATCGATATTTCAAAAGAGAAAATACGGATGAGGAGAAATGTTTCAAAAGAAATCTAAAGACTAAATCAAAGTCATTTCCAAAGTATAATGGTTTTGATGGAAGAAGTAAGTCGTATCCATTCTTTCCAAGATATAAGACAATCACTAGAGATCAATTAAATAAAATTGATCTAGATAGTCTAATATTAGTGGATAGATATGGTTGCAAAATTCAATCATTGGTTCTGAAAAACTTGGATGTTTTTATTTGGATACCTAAGTATCAACTTGACGAAAAAGGACCCAATACACAAAGGGTACCTAAGAATTAATTTGTGATTGCAGAAGGATAAGGAGATAGTTGAACAAGATGTTCTTGAAGTCATTTGGTATATAGACGGTGGATGTTCTAAGCATATGACTTATGAGAAAAGACTTCTTTTTAACTATCGAGACAATAGATGGACCTCGAGTAATGTTTGGTGACAACAATTTTGGTCTAACCAAAGGAGTTGGAACTTTGATGATTGGAGATATTCGGGTTAATGAAGTATATTTTGTGGAAGGTTTGAAACATAATTTCTTATGCGTATCTCAATTTTTGTGACAAAGGATATTGTGTAAAATTCACTCATGAGGCATGTTTTATTTTGGATGGTTTAAATGAAAATATTTTACTTAATGAGTCGACAAGGTAATATATATATTGCAAATTTCAAGAGTTGCTCTAAGGATACTTGTCTTATTGCTAAGAGTTCAGAAGATTTAAGTTGGCTATGGCATAAACGTCTTAGTCATTTAAATTTCAAAACTCTTAACAAAATAGCAAGAAAATCTTTAGTCAAAGGACTTCCAGTATAAAATATTTTCGAAAAATCATGTTTGTGATGCTTGTCAAAAGGAAAAGCAGAGACCAAAACTTCTTTCAAAACAATAAATGGTCCTATTTACAGAAAGGATTACGGAACTTTTGCACATGGATCTTTTTGGTCCGATTACACCTCTAAGTTTTAGTGGAAGAAAGTATACTTTAGTGATTGTAGATGATTTTTCTAGATTCACTTGGGTTATTTTCTTGTACAAAAAGAATGAGGCGTAACAAAAATTCCCGAGAATTCCTCAAAAGAATTCAAAATGAAAAAGGACTAAATATTGTCAAGATTAGAAGTGATAAAGGTCTTGAGTTTACGAACTCGTTTGTTACTAACTATTGTGCTTGAGAATGGTATAGCACATGAAACATCATCTGCAAGAACACCCAGCAAAATGGAGTGGTAGAAAGGAGAAACAGAACCTTGAAAGAAGGCTGCAAGGACTATGTTATCTGAGTATGACACTCCACACGAGTTTTGGGCGAAGCCATTAATACTTTGCATGTTTTGTTCAAAATAGGTGTTTAATTGTGAAAGATAAATGCAAAACTCCTTATGAAATATGGAAAGGCGAGAATACCAAAAATTTCATATTTTCATATATTTGGTTGTAAGTGTTTTATTCATAATAATGGAAAATCAAAGTTAAGAACCTTTGATGCTAAGATTGCGAAGGGATATTCTTAGGATACTCATCGTATCTAAAGCATATAGAGTTTTTAACAAGATTACATTATGTGTGGAAGAAACACCACATGTTGTTTTTGATGAAATTTCTAAGTGCGAAAGTACGAGATGATGTCACCAAGATAGTGAAGATCTTAACAGATTAAACATCAAGAAATCAGTCAAGTTCTATTTACCGAGTCGAGAATCGAGATGAGGAAGACACACCAGACGAGGAATAAAGATAAGGAAGGCTGAGAGTTCTTCCATGTCATCCGATCAGACGACTACACTACCGATGGACTAGAAGATATTCCTGAAGGTAATCTGAGAACTAATTGATGAAAATATCTCGAGATAAGACTTCATATCCAGTAAAAGATAAAGGTAAGCGAGTATCGACTTATCATCCAAATTGAGCAGAGATAATTGGAAGTTTAGATTAGGAGTCCGACAAGGACACGAATAAACCAAGACTGCATGTTTAGTTGTTATGTATCTTTACTTGAACCTAAAACTATTCTTGAAGCTCTAAGCGGCTCCAATTGGATAAATGCAATGCAAGAAGAATTAAATCAATTTCAAAGACAACATGTATGGGAGCTTGTTGAAAGACCTCATCATCAAAAAGTTATTGGAACAAAATGGGTTTTCAAAAATAAGAAAGATGAGAACAATATTGTGGTAAGAAATAAGGCTAGATTGGTTGCACAAGGTTATTCACAATCGAGGGAATTGATTATGATGAAACCTTTGCACCGATTGCTCGTCTTGAAGCCATAAGATTGTTCTTAGCTTATCTTTGCTTATAAAAGATTTCTTGTGTTCCAAATGGATGTGAAATCTGCATTTCTAAACGGAGTCATAGCCGAAGAAGTCTATGTAGAGACAACCTCCGAGGTTTTGTCAAAGGAGACAAGGTCTATAGGCTAAGGAAAGCTCTATATGGACTTAAACAGGCTCCTAGAGCATGGTATGATACATTATCTCGAGTATTTAATTCAAAATGGTTTTGTAAAAGGTAAGATAGATAGAACTTTATTTAAGAAAGAATCTGATAAAGGTTTTTGTTAGTTCAAATATATGTTGATGATATTATTTTTGGATCAACTAACCTACTCTTGTGTGAAGAATTTAGTCATCTTATGAAGAAGCAGATTCGAAATGTCCATGATGGGAGAGATGACATACTTTCTTGGACTTCAAATTAAGCAGACAAAGAAAGGAATTTTCATAAATCAAGCAAAATATACCAAAGATCTTATTGAGAAATTTGGAATAGGTACCAGCCGAGAAGCCAAAATACCTATGATGACAAATTTTTCAATGGATCCAGAATGAGAAAGGAGAAGACACCGATCGGACGCAGATAGAGGTTTAATTGGATCTCTTTTATACTTAAGCGCTAGTAGACACGACATTTCTTTTGCGGTAGGAGTATGTGCACGTTTTCAAGCTAAACCTAAAAGAGTCATCTTGAAGGCTGCAAAGAAGATTCTAAAATATTTGAAAGGTACAATCTATGTAGGATTTGTGGTATCCGGTGATGATAATTTTGAGTTGTCGAGGATACTCGATTGATTTTGGTGGGTGTAAGATAGATAGGAAATCTACATCTGGAACTTGCCAATTTCTGGGAAGTAAGCTGATTTCATGGTTGTCTAAGAAACAAACCTCTGTAGCTACTTCTACTCGAAAGTGAGTACATGGCGGTGGAAGTTGTTGTTCACTGGCTTATCTGGATCGATCAACGGCTAAGGGACTATAACATTATCACCAAAGATGTACCAATTTTTGTGATAGTAATAGTGCCATAGCTATTACCGAAACCAGATCTTACATACGAGATGCAAACATGTTGACATTCGTCATCATTTTATTCGAGATCATGTGGAGAAAGGCAATATTAGACTAGAGAAAATTCTTACTAATTTTCAAAAAGCGGACATATTGACAAAGCCTCTTGCAGAAACAAGGTTTAAAGAACTTTCAATCGAATTAGGATTATTAGATGATTCCTTAATCATCTCTTGATCAAAACTTCTTGAATTAACCTTGTTTTCCTTATCTTAGTATAGTATGACTAGAAAGAATTATCAGACAAGATTGTGTCAAAGGACAATCAGGTAGCTGATATCATTGATCTCCTTTTATAGGAATCAAGAATCAAGGATTAGTCATATTGACCATATCTGTCTTGATAATTACTTATCGACATAAGTAAATCGAGATAAGGATGTAATAGTCAACTTTCTCCTACGAATCGAGATGACTATCGAACCTTATCGACTTACTCTGGTTACTAAAATTTTCTAAGTATCTGTGATTTCAGCAAGAACAAAGTTGACAAGATTCGAAATACAAGTCAAGGTCTATTTGTTCAAAGGATACAAGAAGCAGACGGTGATGCTATCAAACCGAGACAAGGAGAAAAATCGGGAAGTTTTCTTACATATTTTTAATTATGAATATTGGGTTCATATAATTAATATATGAATTTAATATCATAATTCACTCTATCATTCATTAAAAATGAAGTTACTCGGTAAAATAAAATATTTTGTTTTACAAAATTAAAGAATAAGGGTTCAAATTTTGTTTTCTAAAAATAATAATATTTTATTGCATCTCTCCAATTAATCAAAAGTAATTTCTTAAATTAGTAAGCGTATGGGGAGAAGTTACTATGGACCGAAATTTTATCAAATTCAATTTTGAAATACACCGAGTATACTTCACGCGCCGTAAGTGGAGGCGGTTTACGAAATATGAACCGTCTCAACCTCACGCGACATATTAAATATTATTACATGCACTTTTCAAAATAAATGCCATAATTGCATTAATGGTGATTCGAAAGGCTATATTTACACTTTTACAAGCAATTATTATTCTAATAATTGTTTATTATTAAATCTTTCCATATAAATAGGAGATCGTGTGCATAATAACTTACGCACATAATTACCTATACGATTTTCACTCAAAAATCTTTTTCCCTCTCAAAAACCTTCAAAAGCTGTTTCAATGGCGGATTCCTCAAAAACCAGAATCAAGTATAAGTATGATCTTGCTTCTATCGGGGATCGAACAAAATCGAGAGATGTATGTAGAATGGGAAGTTTCTACGGACCACGAAGCAGAGAGATTTTGGAGTTACTAGAAGCGAGAGGCTTAAGGCGATCTTGTTCTCTGAAACCATCAAAATCCAAAACACTTGATGATCTTGCTGCAGAATTCTTGACGAGCCAAAGCCATGAGACCTTTGGTTTAGAAACCAGATGTCGAACTTTGGGAAAGAAGCGGTAAAATTCATGTGTCCATCGGCTGATATCGGAGAAATTTTGGTCTAAGTATCACCGGTGGAAATCCATTTGTATATAAAGCAGAGGAGTATTTAGAAAGTTTTAGGATGATGGCAAGGAAATCCCGGAAAAATAAAACCGCGAATTTGAAAAAGGGGATGTTGAGAAGAAAATATCGACTTCGATGCTCATTTTGGCAGAAGTGTATCTTGGGAGAGCAGCGAGTCACGGCGGATTGACTAAGCCAAGGATATATCTTTATCGAGAGCCATCATAGACGGAGGTGATATCAATTGGGCTCGAGGCAGTGTACTCTCGAATGATGGAGGAAAGGAAGAAATTTGTAAAGAAAGAGGTGTCGAAGGAGCTAATAAGGTGGTGGCCGACCAAGATAACAAGTATGATGGCAAGAATCACCATCATACTTGAACACAAAATTGGGACAGACAAGCTAGGCGCGAGACGGGGGTGAAAAAGTTCACAAAGCAAAGTGCACTCATCAAGGATGAGAAACCTTTTGGCAATCTGAACTCGTAAGGAGACACCACACCTCCATCACCTAAAAAGAAGGTTTCTAAGGCCAAGGGAAAGAAAAAAATGGAGACGGTGTTAGGCGATGATCCCTCATCGGAGGAGGAAGAAACCGAGGCTGAGGTTGAGGAGGAAGAAGAGGAGGAGATGACAGCTTCCCAAGAGGAAGTGTCGCGGCTGAGAAGTCGGGCGGGAGGAGGCAGTTGAAGTCTCATCAGGAGACAGGCCCGAAGAAGGCTGAGCAATCCCAATCCTCCACATCATCATCTTCCTCATCCGAGGTGATGACACCCAACCCACATCATCTCACCACAGCAATGAAGGGCGAGACAAGGCCGCTGCCTCGAGCCTCTAAATCGGTCTACTTCCAAAAGTCCAACCCAATCCCAACCCTCATCGACCCATTTTCTTTTCTTTCCTCATCCCAAGCAGAACCTCATCTCTACTCCTTACTCCCAAATCCGTGCAGAGTCATGGGACCAACAAGAGTCCTTGAGAATTATAGGGAAGAAGTTCATACTCCACAAAGAACATAACCTTCAAAATGAACCCAAGCTTTTGGAAGAGCTAGTGGATGTATGGCTTCTATGGAGGTTAAGGGACGAGGAGGATTTGAGGAGGCAGCTATCCTCATAGCTGAGGTTGGTGGAAACAACTTTGTCGATATGGGAGAAAGAAGTCTTTGAAAAGAGCTAAGCTCAAATCCTTTATGGATATTTTAAGCGAGAGCATGTTCTTCGATTATATCCTTCACGGGGTATATTTCATAGACATACCGGCTGCGAGGAAGCTCGAGAAAAAGCGAGAGGAAGAGAGGCAAGTTGAGCGAGTTGGGTGGAGAAGGAATTGGCCCAGGCAAGTTTTGGCCGGAGATGGCATTGAAAATGAGCTGAGATGGCAAGCTGGTGGAGCTGCCGATGAGCCAGTGGGATGGATACGGTGAGGAGGCACAAAGCGGAGCAGATTGTTGAGGTGCAAGCAGGCGACATCGAAGAAATAGATCTATACGAGGAAACGAGATCTTGCCCTCCACATATGCGTCTGTATCCGGCGTCGAAGCCACTGGCGAGAAGTTCAAATTCTAAAAGCTTGCATGTCTAAATGCTTTTCAACTGGTTCCAAATGTCATCTCATCATCAATCAAGGAGAATGTAGAAGGCTGCAATTCACGAAAAAACCAAGATTGATCTATACTTCTCGGATTAAGACATGAGAGCAGGATGGCTCTTTATTAAGGCGGCGATTGCTAAGGAGATGAACTCTCGGGATGAATGGGTGAAAGCTTGATGCGTTCGTTACGCCTATATTGAAATCAAAGATTCGATTGAGGAGCAAGTAAGAGAAGCATGGAAAGCCAAGGAAGCATCATTTCATCAAGTCTGAAGATGCGGCTTGCTGCGGAGAAAGATAGGCGGGCAGCGAGCATTAAGCGGTTCATGGATGATGAGTTTAGGCGAGTGAGGTCGGACAAAGAAGAGATATGACCAGCTTGATCATAAGGCGGGGCATGTACGAGAAGAGCTTGTAAGTCAAATTGAACAAGTAGCCACTATACGCAATACCCGATTTCTTGATGCTAAAAAGGGGAAGATAGTGTGCTCAAGAAAAGAGTAGGCGAGCAAGAAGATAAGATCATGGCTTTGAGCATGAAAATTGAAGAATTATCTGAAGAATTGCTAAAAGCGAGAGGAGAAGAAATCGAGGAGAAGACGAGAGAAAGTTGTAAGCAAGACAAGATCTGAACCCACAAAGAAGCCCCTGTGCGAGAACACACTCAAATTACATCTCCTTACGGATCATCTAGAACAGCTCAAGTTCCAAAGAAATCACAAGCTGAGATAGATGCGAGAAGAAAAGATCGAAAAAGAAAAAGAGATGAGAAGGAGAAGTATAAGAGAAGGGAGGCTAAGAGGAGAAGAGAGCGAGGAGAAGCGGCGGGAAAATATTATGATCGATCTCTTAGAAGATGGGTTCGAGAAGATAACGAGATGAGCAAGGGGAAGAAGTCCTTAGGCCATATCATAGAAGCGAAGTAGTCCCCAAAGAAGTGTTATTAATGGCGGATCGAGGCAAGGTGGAGGCCATTCGAAGTGGGCTGGATTTTCCGGTTTCATGTGCAAAGTGATTAAGTGGGGACTCGATGAAGACGAAGCTTTCCATAATTGGCTGGAAGAGAAGGACCCCAGATGTATCAATATCTTGTCAACCTTGCAAATGAAGAATTCAACTCGGATGTAGTCGCACCGGCTTATTCTCGAGATGGAACCCCCTCTAACGGTGATGGTCATCTGGACCTTGAGAAGATTAAGCGGTGATAATCAAAGCGAAGCCACGGTGATCTTGCGAGAGGAGGTGAAACTATTTCACTTAAGAAGCGGGTCTTTGGCAGCTCAATGTTCCGAGAAGAAAATAGGTGGTATGACTAGTCTTCTACTTCTCTCATCTTATCTGTTTTGTGTGACTTGCATGATTCTTGATGTAAGCTGTGAATAAATTTTTTTGAACTACTCTCAATCTTTGTTGTTTCTCTTAAAAACTAATCGATTAACCTCTTGATTTCTAAAATATATTGTTTCATTTTCTAACTCTTAAATATCTGATTATGTAATCAAATTGTTCGATTATCGATTCATGATTTTCGATCATCATTAATAACACTAATTGTTCTAGTTATACGATTATGTGATTTAATTGCTTATTTTACATTTTTAAGATTACTAACATTTCTTTTCTTGAGCTGAGTTTTAACATCATCAAAAAGGGAAATTGTTAGGAAAAGAAATTTGTATTTAGTTTTGATGTGTTAAAAGTGTAAAATAGGATGGCCAGTGAGCATCTTGTATAGGCAATTTGAAGTATTTCTTTGTAAATAAAACTAAGTATAGAAGATCGAGACAAGGTCAAGATATCGGAGCGAGGAAGATTTCCGAGATAGAAGAGATATCGGACAAGGTCAAGATATCGAGACAAGGTCAAGATATCAGCACAAGGATAGCACGAGGATTGTTGAAGAGCAAGACAAACGTCTAGGCAGAAAAGAAGATGGAGACGAGGTGAAGTAAACATCGAGATGAAGAGGTGTTAGAAAAATATTATGCAAAGATTCAAGAAGCGGTTTCAACAACTCGGGAAGAAGTTACAAAATTCAGTTATATTGTTATAAGCGATCAAAGAAATTACAAGCGCCAAGAGGAGTTCTCTATAAATAGGAATAGAAATCAATTTAGAATTAACTTTGACACTCTGCACTCTTCATTATATTTTGTATACGCAAGCAACAAAGAATCATACACATTCAAGAACATTTTATACGTTCTTCGATTCTTAGTGTTTATAGAACACTTTTTCATTAGATCTTCAAGCCATAGATATTCGAAGTTAGGAAGATTCATTGTAAGGCTGAAGATTCATCATTGTAAGTAAGATAGCAAGAAAGAAGGAAGAAAGTAAGTGAAGGCCCTTCTTCAAGTTCGAAGAAGGAGAGTGGACGTAGGATCGTTTGATCCGAACCACTATAAATACGGTGTTATTTCTTCTTACTGCTTATTACTTGTTTTCATTAGTTGTTTCTTGGCAAAATTTGATATCGACAAAGCTTTAGATCCTATTAGAATTGAGTATAAACAAAAATTTGTTTCATTTGTAAATCTATTTTGGAGTTGATTGATCATCTAAACTTGCAAAAGTTTTGATAATCTATTCATCCCCCTTCTAGATTATCACTAGAGGGTATCTTGTTTTTGCATTTAAAACTCGTTTTAAAGGGACCCAACACCATCAACCTTTTCGCCTTGGCCTCATTTCTCTGCATCCGAGTTTCCCATTCAATAGCTATCTTCTTCCACCTTTCCTCACCTTTCTCACCTGTAAGTCCTTCATGGCCTCAACACCTTTCGACCTCGTTCACATTATTTAACATCATGCCCTGAATGTGTCAATGATATTCTCTTGTTGGTCGAAGAACATATCTGCATATGTCCTTCGAATTAGCTCGGGAGCCATCCGAATGGCGGCATCAATGTCACGCCTTGGAAGATTTAATACTCGAGGCCGATGAAGCATACTTTGCATCAAGAATAGCAAACATAGTGGCATATTGATTCATCAAGAATAGCAAACATAGTGGCATATTGACATAATGGTTTATTGTGTTTGAGTAAGTTAACTTTGAGTTACTTATTCTGTTTTTACTAGTTTGACTAGTTTGCTCTGACAGAGTTTTGGCTTCTTTGAGTGTATGCTTGCGAGATGAGATTCTGTCATACATACATTCTTGACTTATATATACTTTGACATATATACATCGGGTGTGTTGTAGCAGAAAGGTCAAATTGGGGAGATTGTTGATGTCGCATGTGATGTTATCACATATTTTGCTACATCGAGAATTTGACCCTTTCTTTCTTCATATAACTAACTTTTATTCTCTAACGGTTCAATGTTGTAGTAGATGTTGTGACATTGCGAGGTTGAAGATCTAGAGCGTTCTACAAGGATCTGGAATGAAGACTTAGTCAAATATTGCCGAGGATCTTGTAACATTGAGAGCAACATTGAGGACGGATTCAGAATCTTCCACAAGGATACGAGAATTCAAGACTAATTCCACGAGAGATTTAGAAGGACCTAGATCATGCGGTTGCAAGAGTAAAAGCCACGAAATCAACTACCTACATGGACGGTTATGTGAGAGAATTAAGGGAGTTATTTTGGAGTCTTTCTAGATCCATCTACAAGGATCTATGGTTGAAGACCGAGGACATCTATAAATAGAAGACCGAGGACTTGGCAATGGCAAGGAATATCCAAATATCAATTGTTGAGTGCGTTAGTGCATCCAAGAGATAGGGTCGTTATTCCCCCTTTACGTTGGTACTTGTGCATGTTATCGTTTACCAACATAAGTTTATTGAAGTGTCATTAAGCATAGATGTCTTTGATACTTTGATTTACTTTGACGGTGTAATATTTTGTAATACTACACTTAGCCATTTAAGAGTTAGTAGGTGATATTGAGTCTTTATTTACATTGTAAAGATTCTATCTTGGAAACTCTTTACACACACTTTTGTATTCACTCTCGAATTAGTGAAACGTTTCGCCGACAAGCATCATAGACTTTAATTAACAAGTCTATGAAAAATTTACTCCTTTGCATTGTAGTGTTAGTCTTCATTTGTGTTTCACATTCGATATTTAGATGTTGTAGGGCATGCCATAACATTCAGTACAACATCACTTTGTTTTACACTACACGCACACTTTCAAATGGTAAAAGAGGTAAATTACTACTCTTCGTCGATAATGAGTCTTAAAATTCGGATTGTCGAGAAAATGATCAAAGCTGTTATCAAGGGACTTTTAAAAGATCTAAAAATGTCTCTAAGTGCTTATAAACAACTAGAGACTGAAAATTTAACTTTAAAAGGTCAAATTTAGACTCTAATCAAAGGAAAGCAAGTTGTGAACTACTCGAGTCTATGGAAACATTCAAGGGAATGTTTACCTCAGTGAGCTAGTACATCGGCTAGTCTTTCTGAAAGATTAGAAGAAGAATTAAAATCTTTAAAAGATGTATTTATAATGGTATGTAATGAAAATGAGTCAATTAAGAAGACTAATGAGAAGCTTGTCTTTAAATTAAGTCAACTTAATAACTCACAATCTGTTATAGACCGGATTTAGAACTTCACAAAAGTCTCATGATAAGACAGGTCTTGGCTATAATAGAAATAATAAGCCAAAAATATTGAAACCAAGGAAGTTTATAAAAGCTGGAGAAACATCAAGAGGAATTAAAATTGGACCTTGGAAACCACAAAGTCAAATGAGGATCACTTCTCTGATACGAATAGTAAGAATCAGATGAGGTATCTGATGCGATAAAAAGGGTTCCAAGAACCAAGATTAAAAAGAATCTTTCTTATAGTTCTTTTGATGGTAAAAGCAGATGCTATCCTTTGTTTCAAAAGATCAAGAAGGTCACCAAATCTAATTTCAACAATTGCATACAAGTCGATATATTTGTTGGCAGATTTAAGGCAGACAACTTGAATTTGACCTATTATTAAATGATAATATGTTTGTTTGGATACCCAACGTGATTATTGACCATAAAGGACCCAAGATCACTAGGGTACCTATTACCTAATTTATTTTATAGGAATCTCAAGGGCCATCTTCAAAGGAGGAAATCCTATCAACCATTTGGTGCATTGACGGTGGTTGCTCTCGGCCACATGACTTGTGAAAGGAAGCTACTCTCAAATTCCCAAAACATAGATGGTCCAAGAGTTTTGTTTGGTGACAACAAGCTGGACAAACCAAAGGAGTTGACACCTTAATTATAGGTGACGTCCGGGTATCTGAAGTCTATTATGTAGAAGGTTTGAAACACAATTTATTAGCTGTCTCTCAACTCTGTGATAGAGGTTTTAATGTTAAATTTTCTAAGGATATGTGTGATATTTTAGACAGTTCCTTAGATAAGGTACTCTTAAGCGGTTTTGGACATGGTAATGTCTATGTGGCTAACTTTAATAGTTGTCCCAAAGATACATGTCTAGTTGCTAAAGGTGGAGATGACCTCGATTAGCTTTGGCATAAAAGGCTTAGTCATCTGAATTTCAAAACCCTTAACAAAATAACTAAGAGCAATCTGTCAAAGGGTAGGTGAAAGACTTTGCTCAATTGATCTAAAATATGATGCATGCCAAAAAGGTAAAAAACCTAGGAACTCCTTCAAAAGGAATAACACAACTTCATCACGAGCGAGTTTTACAACTCCTTCATTTGGATTTGTTTGGACCGATTTCACCCATCGGCTTTAGTGGGAGGATATACACCCTAGTAGTTGTGGATGACTATTCAAGATACGCTTGGGTATTATTTCTTTTCAAGAAAAATGAGATGGTGAACAAGATCCCGTATCTGTTCAAACAAATACAAAATGAAAAGGGTGTTAATATTATTAAAATAAGGAGTGACAAGAGTGCGAGTTCTTAAATTCTTGTCTATCTAACTATCTTCTTGAGAATGGAATAGTACATGAGACATCATCGGCGAGAACTCCACAATAAAATGGAGTCGTGGAAAGAAGAAATAGAACACTTAAAGAAGCGGCTAGAAACATGTTAGCTGAATATGGAACACCAAAGGTTACGGCGAGACAACTAATACGGACTACTATACCCGAGAATAGATGCTTGCCTATAAAAGATAAGGGTAAGACTCCTTATGAACTTTGGAAAGGTAAGGTTCCAAGAATTTCTTATTTTCGGGCTTTTGGGTGTAAATGTTTCATTCACAACAATGAAAAGTCTAAATTAAAGACATTTGATGCCAAGGCGGTGATGGAATATTCTTTGGATATTCCGGCACCTCCAAGGCTTTAGAGTCTTTAATAAGACAATTCTTTGTGTGGAAGAAACTCCTCATGTGGTGTTTGATAAATTCATACTTTTTGGATAAGGTAAACCAAATTACTAATGATCTAGATAGAATTGAACTTAACTAAACTAAATAGAGGAAAACTTATCTACCTAGTTTTGATTGATTAAGATAATGAAGAATCCTCATCCGAGAATCGAAGGGAACTCTAGTATCTGCTCCATCTCGAGGAGACTCCTCTAACATCTTACGATCGGCCAAGGTCGGTAGATAAGGGGAATATCTACTCAGGCTGAACAAGATGAGTTATCTCTTGAGACAAGTGATGAGGGTACTTCAAATTAAATAGGCAAAAGGATGAGGAGTTATCATCCGGTGATTAGATTATTGGGGATCCTTCAAGTAGTGTTCGAGACACGAACAATGTTGGATTCTCGGAGTATGTTCAGTGTTATGTTTCACTCTTTGAGCCTAAGTCTATTGAGGAGGCTTTATCGGCCCAAGTGGGTAATGACCATCAGGAAGAAGCTGCATCAATTTGAAAGACAAAATGTTTGGGAGCTAGTGGGTAGACCCATTCATAGAAAAATTATAGGCACCAAATGGGTGTTTAAAAATAAAATAGATAAAAATAACATTATTGTTCGTAATAAGTCCAGGACTAGTAGCACGGGGTTATTCACGGTCTAAAGGAATAGACTATGATGAGACATATGCTCCGATCGCGAGATTAGAAGCAATAAGGTTGTTTTTAACCTTTCTTTACTATAAATGTTTCAAGGTCTTTCGAGATGGATGTCAAGTCTGCCTTCTGAATAGAGTGTTGCTCGAAGACGTCTATGTAGAAACGGTTTCTGGGTTTAGGACAAATAACAAAGTCTATAAACTTAACAAGGCACTATACGGGCTGAAACAAGCACCCGAGCTTGGTATGATACTCTATCTAAATTTACGATATCAAGTGGATTTTATAAAGGTAAGATATATAGTACCTTTGTTTAGAAAGGAAGTAAATGGTGATATCTTATTAGTTCAAATCTATGTAGATGATATTATTTTTGGTTCACCAAATCTAACACTATGTGAAGAATTTAGTGATCTCATGAAAAGCAGATTTGAAATGTCTATAATAGGAGAACTAACATATTTTCTAGGCTTACTGATTAAACGGATAAGCGAGAGGAATTTTTATACACCGGACTAAGTATGCGAAGGACCTCATAGATAAGTTTGGGATGATTACTAGTAGAGAGGTTAAAATATCTATGGCAACTAACTTCTCTATGGACTCGAGATGAGAATGGGATACCCACTAATGCAACGGAGTATCGTGGATTGATCGGATCCTTGTTGTATTTCAACGCAAGTAGGCCGGATATAGCCTTTGCAATTGGGGTATGTGCAAGGTTTCAATCAAATCCTAAGAAATCTCATCCGAAAGCTTGACTAAGAAAATCCTAAAGTATCTTAAAGGAACTCTGCAGGTTGGGTTGTGGTACCCGTCGATGACAACTTCGAGCTATCTAGTTATTCAAATTTGATTTTGGAGGTTGTAAAATTGATAGGAAGTCCACGTCTGGAACTTGTCAATTTTTAGACAATAAGTTAATTACTTGGTTATCTAAGAAACAAACTTGATTGCCACCTCCACAACCGAGGTTGAATACATGGCGGCTGGTAGTTGTTGCTCTCGGCTTCATTGGATTAATCGGCAACTCGGGGACTATAATATTCTCACATCATCATGCATATTTTCTGTGATAGTAGTAGTGCCATAGCCATGACATCTAATCCTATTTTGCATTCCAGTGTAAGCATGTAGATATTAGGCATCATTTTATTAGGGATCATGTTGAGAAAAATGATATTAGACTAGAAAAGATAGTAACCGAATTACGAGACACGATATACTTACTAAACCTTTAGTGAATCGATTTAAAGAATTGTGTTTAGAATTTAGTTTACTTGATGCATCTTTAGTTTATTTATGACTTCTATTGTTTGTATCTTGTATTTTCTTTCTATTTCACTTGCTTTAAAACATGTCTAGAAAGGATTATCGGACTTGATATGTGTCAAGAGGGCAATCACGGTGATATCATTGATCTCCTTTCAAAGGAATCAAGAATCAAAGATTAGTCATATTGACCTTATCTAACTTGATAATTTCTTATACGGCGTTAAGTAAAATCAGACAAGGACATCTTAATCAACTGATTTTGTTAGAATCGGATGAGTATGTGTAGCTTGTCCGACTTACTCTAGCTACTAATAGTTTCCCAAGTTTGTGTATCTGCGAGGAACGAGGTTAAGACAACATTGTTAGATCGAGTATAAACCTTCTCATCGAAAGTCTTCTTCATCCCAGGAACAAAACCTATCCTTGTTTTTACTGTTAGGATTTGAATTTGTATGTTTTGATGATGTTCCTAAAACCTAAGTGTAATAGGACCATTTGAACTGTTAGTCGGTGATGATCTAGATAAGGTTTATGTCTTAGTATAGTTAATCTTGCTAGGCTTGACACGAAGATCTGTATTGATTGAGAAGCAAGGCTGGCGATAAGAAGACTTAAGGATCTAAGAAAGATCTCATTCGAAGTCATTTAGAAGGGCGTCGTGAAGATCAGAAGAGATGATAAGAGTTATGCAAAAAGAAGTATTGTCAAGAAAGGTTCAAGTGAAGATAGCAAGGTTGGAATCCATGCTACGGCGAGCTTTAAGATGTCTTTGGAGCAAGGTGAAAGGTTGCTAGAGTTGACTTCAAGAAATTCATCGGGGTTAACAAAGACGAGAAAGATATTTCAAAGATATCCGAAGTCAGTCAAGTGAAGATTTGATTATCAATCAAGATCAATCACGGCATAATTGATTGGTATCGGACAATCAATTATCAAAAAGTCAAATAAATCTTCCAACGATCACTTACCATTTCTTTGAAGACCTGATTGACAAATTAGCCTAACGGCTAGTAATTAGAATCATAAAAACTGAAGTGAAGGTTTTTTTGAATACACACGCGAGAAACATCAAGAACAATTCCTTCACTCATTGCAAAACATGCTTAATTCTTCATACGAGAAATCAATCTAACACGTTGAATTTCCTAAGAGATTTATTTTTGGTCAAGGAAGTGTAAATCACCTTTCATTATCTCTCGTACGAGAAAAGGTTGATTGTTTTGATCTAAGAGTTAACTCTCGAGGATCATCTTGATTGTACCAAGGGCAGGAACTTGTTAAACTTCTGTGAGTCGAATCCTCAAGGAGATTAGAGGAGACAAGACCAGTTTCGGTGGATAGTAAGGCCCCTGTGGGATCGGGGAGAGTGGACGTAGGATCGTTATATCCTAACCACTATAAAATCTCTGTGTCTTTTCATGCTTTCTGCATTCATACATATAAGCTGTTCATTCATCATCGTTTCAATAAACTGCATGAAACTTGTTTTGTATTCATCACCAAGGTTTTCATTAAAAAAGGGTTTTCAAATACACACGAGATTAGCTTCCGCACCATCGAGAAGACTTGAGTTTAGAAGTCTGCTGATTTCACTTAGCACACTCTGAGTACCTTGCTGAGAAGACTTCAAAGTCTTTTAACCTCACACTCGGCTCACGAAAAGTTGTAAAGGTTTTGAGTGTGGTAAAAGTCTATTCAACCCCCTTCTAGACTTTCCACCTCCTTGCACATCTCGTCCAGGACCAACATTTTCTTTTCAAAAATTGTTTTCAAAAAAATTACTCTCACAATTTATCAATTTCAAAATTTTCGAGATGAGTTGTTCTTTTGAAAACCTTGACTAAGTTGAATATTCTTATATACTAGTTATATTTGGATATAAGACTTAGTTTATTTAAATAAATGGCATAAAATTAACTCGAGTCTTAAAAATCTTTGTTTTCAAAATGTTGGTCCCGATTAGTTGAGTTGATTAAAGAAAACTTAAGTTAGCCTTCTAGGATAAAATCTAGAAGGGGGGTTGAATAGATTTTATAGATTCTTACAAATCTTTTAAAACTTATTCAAAACACCAAAGTAACACAGTGAAATTCAATTTAATCTCAACTTTACTAAGATCAAAAGCACAGCGATATTTTAGTTCTAACTTGAATTAAATTAATCTTTGATTAATATCTTTGAAATTGAAAAAAAAACAAGTAAGTAAATGAAAGCAATAAAGAACACGGTTATAGTGGTTCGGATTATAAAAATCCTACATCCACTCTCCTTCTTCAAACTTTGAAGAAGGGTCTCTTCCACTAGCTTACTTTCTCACATTCCAACGTACAACTTACAATTTACAAAGATCTTCAAATCTTCAAACTCCTAAACAATTATGATAAATCTAACTCTATAGTGATAGAAGTGTATTTGAAGAAGTATAAGATAGTGTTCTATAAACACTTAGAATGATCTATGAAGAAATCCTTGAAAATGATTTTGTGCTTATTGAAAACTTGTGATTTGTGAGAATATATTGCTGAATTAATAATTCATGTATTTTAATGAAGTGCCTAGACCTATTTATAAGTCTGAAAGAATGTTAGTTTGTTAATTAGTTTTAACAAACTAGAAGCTGCTTAACAAACTTATTCTTGAAAATGCTCTTAATCCTCAAATTTGATTTTACTCTACTCATCTACAGTGACTTGGTGAAGACTCGTCTTTCTTATTCTACTCAGCTTGTCTTGACCTCGTTTGAACTCTTCATAATTGTCTCCTACGGATGACTAGATTTGAGCTTATCTCCGGATGACTTGCAACTTCTAGTCTCCGGTGACTTGATCGATCCTCGACCTAATACGATCGGCTTAGTACCTACATTGATCGTAGGCTGTTCTTCATAGTCATCTGCTCATCACGAGTTGACCTTTTAACTCATCAAAACCTTTCTTGATCTAACAATTTCTCCCTTTTTGATGAAGTTAAAACCTACAAGAAAGAGACACACTCACTTGCTGAAGTTAGTTAAAGTTTATCAAAATTTATCGAGATAGGCATATTTGAACATATTCACACTTCAAATCAGATTTATTCAAATTAAAGCACTTTCAATTCACACTAAGAAAATACTCTTAAGATTTTTAAGTTTTCTTCATAATAGACTAAAAAAATTTTAAGTCTTCGGACTTAGAAAATTTTAAACTTAGAAAAATTTTTAGAAAATTTTAAGTCACGAGATGATAATTTTCTCGGATGAATAATACTAAAAAAATTTTTTAGTTTTTCTTAAAAGCAGAAAGAAAGCTTTAAGAAAAATGACAAAGTATAACAAATCAATCAAGGTATATTCATATCAGATTTACAAAGATTACAAAAGAAGACTAATAGAAAAGTAAAGTAAGGAGAAGTAAAATCCTGTTTCTATTAGACTCTCCATTAGTCTTAAATGCCGGAATCATCGGCCCGATTGAATACCCTCCTTCTAAGCTGCTTGATTTCTTCCTCTTGAGCAAGTCCAGAGACTCGGCCTCTGCCTTCTTTATAATTCCCTTGACTCGAGTCTAGGTCCAGGTACCATCGAGGTTTATTGGCGAGGATGGCATATTCGAAAGGCTGGAGAGATCGGAGTTGACGTTGAATTCCACATCGGCTTCTTCCAGGCCGAGCATAGAAGTCCGTATCTACCTTTTCAATCCATTCGTGCCAAGCCAAGTGGACTCTTCTTGAGTTGCTCAGGGGCCTTTGAGAATATACCAAGTATATCCACATTCCCTCCAGTTCTTCTTTTTATATTCATCTGCGTATTTCCCTGAAACCGGCTTAGGAGGAGCAGAGCGTTGTATGAAATGGTCACGAATTTTCGATGCCTTGATCTTTGATAAGCCATTTACGCTCGAGTGCTCCGTAAGACGTTTGCATCCTTCCTTTTCTTACGCCTTTTCTTTTCTTTCTTTCCATAAAAATTCCATCTCTCTCTTTATTCTCTTGATACTGTTCTTACGAGAGATTAGAATAATCGGCCTCCCTCTTTCCTTTTACCTTAGCAGCTGACTACTGGAATGAATATCGGCGATCTCGGCTCACTTGCTGCTACTTCTTTGCCCTTCCCTTGGCTTCTCCAGTTCGAGACTCTTTAAGTTTGGCCAAGAGACTTTTCGAGT
Organism: Paraleonurus japonicus; assembly: GCA_030762865.1. Lineage (NCBI taxonomy): Eukaryota > Viridiplantae > Streptophyta > Magnoliopsida > Lamiales > Lamiaceae > Paraleonurus > Paraleonurus japonicus. The sequence continues at coordinate 44,842,440 of CM061054.1, forward strand.
TCTCTCCTCCTCCTCTTTCTTTCATTTCTCCTCATCCTCCTTCGGCGCCTCCTCTAATTGACTTACCCTCACTGGAGAAGCGGCTAGCTCATCGGACTTGAGTTTCAAGTCTTCCTTAGCTACCTCCCGGATCAGTGTGTTGGCCTTTGTGCCTACTTCTTTCTGGTCTCCTCAACCACATTGTGAGGGCCTGTCTCTTTTCTTGCTCGAATTTTTCTCCCTTTTTAACTTGAGCAGCCAAATTTGTCGGTCTTACATCAAGATCATTGTACTTGACTGCGAAGTCCGACTGGTCTCTACAGCCATTTCATTCACCACCATCCGATTGTAACCCTTTACTTCTTCTTTCGAGTGCCCTCGGCTCCTCCTCCCATTGCTTTCACTTTGTCGGCCCGGCCACGAGTTAGTAGCCAGATATGATTTTATCGAATAAGGTTACCTACTACTTCTCTTATCTTTGGCGGCATCGTGTCGATTCTTGCTTGACCATCCTCCTTGTCCTCCCTCTTCATTTTTTCTTACGAGATGTTGAATTTTATCTTTTTCTCCACAAGGGTGAGGATTGAGGAGATGGCGGAGAGTGGGGGCTTAGGTCACTTGTCGTCTTCCTTAGATGAGGAATCGGCAGAAGAAGGAATTGGTTCTTTTTGAGTAGGTGGGAGAGGGGTAGGATGTGTCCGGATAGCTGGGAGAGAGGAGTAAGATATAATGGGAATAGGTGAGGCTTGGAGTGTTGGGGAGAGGGGTGGTTCGATTGATGGGGGTGATGGTTGAGTTTGTATAGTAGGGTGGGAATGGGAGATGAGGTTTGTATGAGTGGTGTTGGTGGTTGAGGTGATGTGTGTTACATTTGCGTGGGTGGGGTTTGAGTTTGGGTGACCTTGTTGAGGAGTAAAGTTTTATTGAGAGGCTGCGAGGTACCGGCTGGATACCTCTTCATTATACTGTTTGGACGAGATGGGATTACGAGGTGGTGAGGCTCGGGAAGTGCGGCTGGGGCACTTCTTCATTGCGAGTGAAGTGAAGGTGATAAAGAAGGAGATGAAGATAGGCTTGTACTGATTCGGGGATTGGGGGAAGCAGCGGCTTCCTTGGTTGGAGAGGAGGGAACTTCGAGGCGACCAACCTCACTGCTATATTCAGCCACGGGGAACCTCCTCACAGTAGCAAGGTTCTTTGTGTCCATCTCATTCGGACCCTCACAGTTTGGTGTAACCTTGAGCTTTGAGTTGCTCGTCTGGGGCCTCCTTACCAATGGGATATCAACTTCCTCTACCTCCTCTTCTTAGAGGCTTCTTTGGTAGGAGCAATGAGATAGAACCTTCCCCTTTCCTTTTCTCTGTGGCTTTCACCTCGTCTCTTCCTTCTCCTCTGCGGGAGACCCTTGGGAGGCTGCTGGCGGTGTCTCTGGATTGGAAGCTGTTGCTTCCTCTTGTGTAGCGACCCAGTGCTGCCTCCTCGGGTTCCTCTGTCTCTGTCTCATTTGAAGGAGGCGCCTCGAGTTCATTGCTAGTCTTGAGCTGCCAATTCTGCCTCCGGCCTTTGATTTCTAGCGGCATCAGACTCAAATGCGAAAGTGCAGGTTTCCTCAAGCCTATCATCCTTAGTGAGGATCCCCTTACCTTGGAGTACTTCTTTGTACCCACTCTCGATCCAAACCTCTCTCTATTCATCCCTTCGATCAAAAGCATTATTTTGTTGAATAGGCTGACTATCGAGTTAGAGTATCCGGCCCTCACAGACGACTTGAAAGTAAGCCGTTTCTTCTCCTCCTTGAGCTTGTGAATCGGCATATCCAACCCGATTTATTTGTACCCCATCCAAAATGGCTTGCATCACACACAGTCTGCAGGTTTGGTTAACCCATCATGTGAGCTACTGCTCACCCAACCCAACTTTTGTCACCATGTCATCAATAACCGAAACCTCCTTCTAAGAAGATTCTTCTTCAAATCTCTGCAGGTTCCTCTGTATGTAACCCTTGCCATCAAGTCGAGCGATTCCTCCCAATCATCCTCCTTGTATGTCGAAAGGATTGACTCCCTCCATTGATGTGTTGAAGATCTGGCAATATTTTCTGCGTGTAGCTCAAGCGTCGTTCCATCTCTTGAATTGTCGAACCCGTCACAGGTATCTCTCATTCGCCAAGTGCACTTTGACAAATCAGCCGTTACATTGCAGGGGAGATTTTATTGGCAAATCCCCTTAACCTCGGCGCTTCCAATAGACGGAGAATCTCTGCAGTTCTGGATCTCGAGTGGTTTCAAAATCCACATACATCTCTGCTTTTAAACGGGTTTTGAAAAACTCCTCATTCATTTAAAGAGAAATATTTGTGGAAATATATGTGGGTTTGTGGGTTTTGGTAATTTTAGAAGAGGATGCCATGGTAAGTTTGTGTATAAAATTGGGATTTTTACGAGGAAGTTTCAAGTTTTAAAGAAGTAAAAATGGTTAAGTGAAGAAGAAGATGTATTTATAGGAGGGAGAATTGGAAAGAGAAACCGTTTTAAAAGCGGGTATATTCTCGAGCCGTTCAATTTGAAAGATTTCTTGTCTTGAATCAACTTGGTTAAAAAATCGGATAAGCGATTGGGATTAGCGCGTGTAAAACACTTGTGTTTGGAATGCGTAAAAAGTAACTTTTTATAGACTTGACGAGAATAGGGTTACTTTATGCGAGAGAAGTTAATACCCTTGTCGTCGGCTAGGATTCTCTTGCATAAAGGTTTTCTAGAAAGCAGACAAAGGTTACAAAATCGTACGATAAATGACCTCGTCTGGTTTTAACACGGTCTAATTTTTGTTCTTATTTTGGCAAATTTTAAGACAAGTTAAAGAATGATTTTTATTTCAAATAAAGCAGGACTCAGTTAAAATTTTTTTAAGAATAGTTTCTCCAACTAGTTTCTCCAACCATTAAAAACACCACTTAAGTTTATTTTGAAGACACAATTTGTTCTATAAGATGAGGGTAAGCAGATGAGGAGTTTAATAGTAGAGTTGATGTTGTCTTATTTCCACAATCGATTGGTAATCTGTTCTGCCAAAAACACGAACTCGAAGAAACCATTAGTAGCTAGGAGTAAGTCGATAAGGTGCAATGATCATCGATTCTATAGAATTCGATTGACTATTGTGTCCTTGTCATTTACCAATGTCGAATAAGTAATCATCAAGTCGGATAAGGTCAATATGACTAATCCTTGATTCTTGATTCCAAGATAGGAGATCAATGATATCATTCTGATTATCCTTTGACTCATATATAAAGTCGATAATTCTTTCTAGACATTAATTTAAAGAAAAGAAAGAAAGAAATAAGGAAAACAATTAACAGATGCAAGCAATGATAATAAAAAATCAGCCAATGAAGCATCAAGTAATCCTAATTCTAAGCACGATTCTTTAAATCTAGACTCGACTAATGGTTTTATAAGAATATCTGCTCTTTGTGATTCGATGGCTATCTTTTCAATTCTAATATCATTCTTTTCCACATGATCTCTAATGAAATGATGTACGATGTCTATATGCTTACACCTAGAATGTAGAAACAGGATTGTAAGTCATGGCTATTTCACTATTACTATCACGGTAAATAGGAGCAGATGAAGTTTGAATATTATAATCTCTAAAAATTCCCATTGACTAATCCGGAGGAGTTGAGAGCAATAACTTCTAGCTGCCATGTATTCGACCTCGGTTGTGGAGGTGGCATACGAGATGTTTGTTTCTTAGATAACCAAGAAATTAATTTGTTGCCCAAGAATTGACAAGCTCACTGAAGTGGATTTCCCTATCAAATCTTGCAACCCCAAAGTCTCGAGTCTGAATAACCAGCCAGCAAAGTTGTCATCACCGGGTACCATAACCACTACTTGCAACGTTCCTTTGAGATATTTGAGGATTTTCTTAGCGAGACTCCGAGATGAGTTTTCTTGGGATTAGATTGGAATCTTGCACATACCCCAACTGCAAAGGCTATGTCTGGCCTACTTGCGGTGAGATAGAGAAGGGATCCAATCAGTCCACGATACTCCGATTTGCATCAAGTGGGTATCCCCTGCTCATCCGAGATCCATGGAAAAGTTAGTTGCCATTGGAATCTTAACTTCCCTACTAGTAGTCATCCCAAATTTCTCAATTAGGTCCTTAGCATATTTAGTCGATGTATAAAAATACCCTTACTCATCGCTTAACTGTAAGCCTAAAAAGTATGTTAATTCGCCCATCATTGACATTTCAAACCTATTTTTCATGAGAACACTAAAATCTTCACATAATTTCAGATTAGGTGAACCGAAGATAATGTCATCTACATAAAGTTGAACTAATAAGATGTTACCATCTACTTCCTTTCTAAACAGAGTCCTATACATCTTACCTTTTGAAAATTCATTTAATATCAAAAAATCGGATAAGGTATCATGCAAGCCACGAGAGCTTGTTTCAGTCCATATAGGGCCTTATTGAGTTTATAGACCTTGTTATTGATCTTAAACCCGGGGAGAATTTGCTCCACATAGACTTCCTCAAGTAACACACACCATTAAGGAAAGCAGACTTAACATCCATTTGAAAGACTTTGAAAGATTTATAAGCGGCAAATGCCAAGAACAACCTTATTGCTTCTAATCGGCAAGTTTGGAGCATAGAGTTTCATCATAGTCCATCCCTTGGTGTGAGTAACCTTGAGCTACCAATCTTGCCTTATTACGAACAATAATGTTGTTCTCATCTATTTATTTTTGAACACCCATTTGGTGTCTATAATCTTTCTATGTAAGGGTCTTTCCACTAATTCCCAAACATTTTGTCTTTCAAAGCGATGTAGTTCTTCTGCATGGCGATTATCCGATTTGGATACGATAGAACTTCCTCAGTAGACTTGGGAGTTTCAAGAAGTGATACATAACGGTGAGCAGGACTTTAGAGTCAGGCATCATTCGTGTACGCACACTGCTACTTGATGGGTCTCCGATAATGCAGTCGAGATGGATGATAACTTCTCATCCTCTTGCCTATATGAGTAGAAGGATCCTCGTCTTGAGACTCGGTGAGCAACTCCTCTGACCAACTCGGCTGGCGACGTTCCCCCTTCATCGGTGACCCCGATCGGTGATGTCAAGGGTGTCTCCTCGGATGGAGTCGATCGAAGTTGTCTTCGATTATCGGATGGGGATTCTTCTTCATCCGAGGAATCTGAATTAAGACTAGGTAGATAAGTGTTCTATGTTTAGTTTTGGTTAGTTCAATCTTATCTAGACCTTTAGAAATTTGATTCACTTTATGCGAGAAGGAATATAATTCATCAAAAACTACATGAGGAGTTTCCTCCACACAAAGAGTTGTCTTGTTGAAAACTCTAAATGCCTTGGAAGTGTTGGAATATCCCAAGAATATTCCATCATTGCCTTAGCGATAAAAGTTCTCGACTTAGATTTTCCATTGTTATGGATGAAACATTTACAACAAACTCTAAAATATGAGATTCTTGGAATCTTACCCTTCCCAAATCTCATGTAAGGAGTCTTACCACTGTCTTGGACAACTAAGCACTGTTCTGGGTATAACAAGAGTTTGTATTGATGGCTTCGGCCAGAACTGTTAGGGGTTTCTTACTCATTAACATACTCTTGTTTGCTTCCTTCAAGGTTCTATTCCTTCTTTTCAACCACTCCATTTTGTTGTGGAGTTCTTGCTTTGATGAGCGTCTATGAATAATTCCACACTCATTGAAAAAGTTAGATAAACAAGAATTTAAAAATTCGGTGCCCATATCACTTCTTATTTTAATAATATTAACACCCTTGTCATTTTGAATGCATGCAGACGAGATCGGGATCTTATTTATAGTCTCATTTTTCTTGAAAAGAAATACTAACTTAAGTGTATCTAGAAAAATCATCTACCACAACAAGAGTGTATTTCCTTCCACTAAAGGTGAGAGGTGAAACGAGGTCCAAATAGATCAAGATGAAGTAGTTGTAAAACTCTTTTGAGATGATGAGGTGTTAATACTTTTAAATGAGTGTCTAGGCTGTTTACCTTTTTGACAAGCATCACATTTCGAATCATTAGAATAAAGTTACTCGAGTAATCCCTTAACAAGATTAACTTTCTAGCCACTTACTAAGGGTCTTGAAGTTCGGATGACTAAGCCTCTTATGCCATAGCCAGTGAGGTCATCTCCATCCTTAGCTATCGACAAGTATCTTTAGGGCAACTATTAAGATTGGCCACATAGAGCATTACCATGTCTCAAGCCGATTAAGTACCTTGTCCGAGGAACTATCTAAGATATCACATTTATCTTTTGAAAATTTTACAAGAAAACCTTTATCACAAAGTTGGGAAAGCAGATAGCGATTATGTTTTAAACCTCTACAAAATATACCTCGAGATACTGAATATCCTTAATAATCAGTACCTACTCCTTTAATCTGTCCACAATTGTTGTCTCCAAATAATACTCTAGGACCATCAATATTCTGGAAATTTGATAGTAGCCTCTTGTTATAAGTCATGTGTTGTGAACAACCAGCGTCTATGTACCATATAGAAGCTAAGATCTCTTCCTTGAGTCATGATCCTGTGAATCCTGAAAAGCAGATTAGTTATAAGGTACCCTAGTGATCTTGGGTTCTTGAAGGTCAAGCATCACTTTAGGTAACAGACAAACATCCCATTTCCTAATAATAAATCGAGACATGATCTCTCTACCAAATCTGCCTTCTACAATTATATTATTTTTAAATGATAATTTATTGTATTCAGATTTAGTAATTTTCTGTGAACTTAGGAAAAGTGGGGATAGCATCTACTTCTAACCCATCAAAATGACTATAATAAGAATTTCTTCTTATCTTTGGTTCTTGAAGTTCTCTTAGTCATATATAAAGGACTCCTACGATTGAATTTCTTGTTTTTTCAAAATTTCAGAGATGCTGAGTCCTTATTTAACTAGAGAGTGGTTTCCAAGTGACCAATTCTAATCTCTTTTTGGGTTATCAAATTTGCCTTCCACAAATTTCCTAGGGTTTACGAACATCAAATTACTACTATTTTCTATCATGTGAACTTGAAGACGTGTTTTTATCAAATGGGATTTTTGAGAAGTATTAAAGATGCTGATCTATTCATTGATTATGTGAATTATTAAGTTGACTTATTTTGGAAGACAAGCCTTCTCATTGTCCTTCTTAATTAATTCATTTTTCAGCATATATTGTCTCAAATTTATCTTTTAAAGATTTCAATTCATTTTTCTAATCTTTCAGATAATATGAGTTAGGCGATGTACTAGCCTCGGCGCAGGGCAAACATTCCCCCGCGAATGTTTCCTCTCAGTCTGCAGGTAGTTCTCACCACCGCTTGCCTTTAATTAAAATCTGAATTT
>CM061054.1:44849941-44880465 GCA_030762865.1 Paraleonurus japonicus
ATTCGAGAAAGAAATTAATAATAAGGTACTCGCATCATTAAGCAAAAAGATGGAGAGAAAAGCAAATATCCTCAAAGCTACTGTAACCCGTCATCTATTTCACATCATACTTTATTTTCTCATCTCAAAGCCTTGGAATATGGATATACAAATTGAAGATGAAGAAGATGAGGCAGAGTCATCTACTTCTGAAAGACTGTGGCATTTCTTCATCAAGTTACAGATTCCTACAAGATTTCTAAGGCATCGCATTTGCTTCAAGAAGCGAGGAAATGGCTTTATTGATCATCGGGACGATATGAAAGAGACTCAAGATGAAGTATAAAAAGGAATAAAAGAGATAGGTTTAATCGTCAAAATTATAAATCGACAAGGAAGAGAAGTATTCAGACAATGACAAAAAGAAGGATCCAAGTTGAAAAGATTCAAATCACCAATCAGACGAGGTGAGAATAGTCCAAAGTCGAAAGAGGAGATATCTCGTTATACCCGCAATAAACCTCGGTCATTTTAGCTTTATGATTGTCCTCAACTCACTCCTAGAGGAAAGAGAAGAAAAGAGGAAGAAACGGATAAAGAGGTATGCAGATCACACGAGCTTCTTTGGCCGAAAAGGAGGAAACACAAGAGACATCATCATCTTCTATCCTCATCTAGTTTCGGGTCGCACAATGACATTTGCCTAATGGCTAAGGAGGTAAATTACTGACTCATCCTCGACAATGATAATGATAACTTGTCTCAATCCGATTCATGTCTTATTAACAAACTTCTAAAAGATCTCTAAGACAGCCTTTTTATCCTCGCTTCAGTAAACAGATAGAGGCTGAAAATTTAAGTTTAAAGCATCAAATTTTAGTCTAACAAAGGAACATCAGTACAGGACAAGTGAAGAATCTAGATTGTACATTCAAGGCGGGGAAATGTCAACCAAAGACTTCTACTAGTTCCTCGTCTCGAGAAAACCAAAGGAGTTGAAAAAGAATTAAGTTCTTTAAAAATTAAATTTTCAAATATCAATATGGAGAATGAGAATTTTAAAAAGACTAACAGAGATTTAAATCTCAAGTTAGGACATATTAATAACTCAGCCTTAGCCTACAATTGATAACATCTTCAAGACTTCAGGTTCGAAGCCTCCAGTGGGATAAGGATCGGGATTGGGTTTTGATAGGAATATGAAAAATGATCCTATCAAAACCAAGAGTCTTTGTCAAAGCCACTAAGACTATGGAAAAGATTGCGTAACTTAGTCCAAAGAAATCAAAGGGAAAGAAAATCACCCCATCTCGAGTATTTCAAAAGAGAAAATACATGCATGAGGAGAAATGTTTCAAAAAGAAATTCCAAAGACTTAAATCAAAGTCATTTCCCAAAGTATAAATGGCTTTGATGGAAGAAGTAAGTCGATCCATTCTTTCCAAGATAGTAAGATTAATCACTAGAGATCAATTTAAATAAAATTGATCTAGGATAGTCTAATATTAAAGGGGATAGGGATATGGTCATGCAAAATTCAATCATCATCGGGGTTCCGAAAAACTCTGGATGTTTTTATTTGGATACTCTAAGTATCAATCATTGACTCATTTGGAAAGGACCCAAATACACAAAGGGTACCTAAGAATTAATTTGTGATTGCAGATGAGGATAAAGGAGATAGTTGAACAAGATGTTCTTGAAGTCATTTGGTATATGTAGGACAAGGGATGTTCTGTAAGCTGATAATGACTTATGTAGAAAAGACTTCTTTTTAACTATCGACTAAATAGATGGATCTCGAGTAATGTTTAGTGACAACAATTTTGGGTCTAACCAAAGGAGTTGGAAACTTTGATGATTGGAGATATTCAGGTTAATGAAGCTATATTTTGTGGAAGGTTTGAAACATAATTTACTCTGTCTCGTATCTCAATTTTTGTGACAAAGCGATATTGTGGTAAAATTCACTCATGCAGGCATGTTTTATTTTGGGATGGTTTAAATGAAAATATTTTACTTAATGAGTCGACAAGGTAATATATATATATTGCAAATTTCAAGAGTTGCTCTAAGGATACTTGTTCTTAGTTGCTACGGCAGAGTTCCGCAAGATTTAAGTTGGCTATGTGCATAAACTGCCTTAGTCATTTGCGAATTTCAAAACTCTTATAATAAAATAAAGAAGAAAAAAATCTTTAGTCAAAGGACTTCCGTATAAAATATTTTCAAAAATCATGTTTCAGTGGGATGCTTGTCAAAAAGGAAAATCGCACACCAAAACTTCTTTCAAAACAATAAATGGTCCTATTTCCGAAAGGATTCTGGAACTTTTGCACATGGATCTTTTCTGGTCCAGCTTACACCTCTAAGTTTTAGTGGAAGAAAGTATACTTTAGTGATTGTAGATGATTTTTCTAGATTCACTTGGGTTATTTTCTTTGTACAAAAAGAATGAGATCAGAATAAAAATTCCAGAATTCCTCAAAAGAATTCAAAATGAAAAAGGACTAAATATTGTCAAGATTAGGAAGTGATAAAGGTACCGAAGTTTCGAACTCGCTTGTTACTAACTATTGTGACTCGAGAATGGTATAGCACATGAAACATCATCTGCAAGAACACCCCAAAGAAATGGAGTGGTAGAAAGGAGAAACAGTAACCTTGAAAGAAGCTGCAAGGACTATGTTATCTCGAGTATGACACTCCACACAGTTTTGGGCAAGCCATTAATACCGCATGTTTTGTTCAAAATAGGTGTTTAATTGTGGAAAGATAAATGCAAAACTCCTTATGAAATATGGAAAGGCGTAATCACCAAAAATTTCATATTTTCATATATTTGGTTGTAAGTGTTTTATTCATAATAATGGAAAATCAAAGTTAAGAACCTTTGATGCTAAGATTGCGTATGGGATATTCTTAGGATACTCATCCTGTATCTAAAGCATATAGAGTTTTTAACAAGATTACATTATGTGTGGAAGAAACACCACATGTTGTTTTTGATGAAATTTCTAAGTCCTAAAGTACAGATGATGTCACCAAGATAGTCAAGATCTTAACAGATTAAAAACATCAAGAAATCACCAAGTTCTATTTACCGCAGTCGAATCAGACGAGGAAGACACACCAGACAGAATAAAGATAAGGAAGTCGAGAGTTCTTCCATGTCATCCGATCGCACGACTACACTACCAGATGGACTAGAAGATATTCCCCGAAGGTAATACAGTAACTAATTGATGAAAATATCTCAGATAAGACTTCATATCCAAGAAAAGATAAAGGTAAACGAGTATCGACTTATCATCCAAATGCCTGAATGTATAATTGGAAGTTTAGATTCTGGAGTCCGCACAAGGACACGTATAAACCAAGACCTGCCTCTGTTTAGTTGTTATGTATCTTTACTTGAACTCTAAAACTATTATCAAGCTCTAACTGCTCCAATTGGATAAATGCAATGCAAGAAGAATTAAATCAATTTCAAAGACAACATGTAATGGGAGCTTGTTGGAAAGACCTCATCATCAAAAAGTTATTGGAACAAAATGGGTTTTCAAAAATAAGAAAGATGAGAACAATATTGTGGTAAGAAATAAGGCTAGATTGGTTGCACAAGGTTATTCACAATCCGAGGGAATTGATTATGATGAAACCTTTTGCACCACTTGCTCGCCTTGAAGCCATAAGATTGTTCTTAGCTTATGCCGCTTATAAAAGATTTACCGTGTTCCAAATGGATGTGAAATCGTGATTTCTAAACTGAGTCATAGCCGAAGAAGTCTATGTAGAACAACCTCCGTGTTTTGTCAAAGGAGACAAGGTCTATAGGCTAAGGAAAGCTCTATATGGACTTAAACAGCTCCTAGAGCATGGTATGATACATTATCTCGAAAGTATTTAATTCAAAATGGTTTTGTAAAAGGTAAGATAGATAGAACTTTATTTAAGAAAGAATCTGATAAAGGTTTTTTTGTTAGTTCAAATATATGTTGATGATATTATTTTTGGATCAACTAACCTACTCTTGTGTGAAGAATTTAGTCATCTTATGAAGAATGATTCGAAATGTCCATGATGGGAGAGATGACATACTTTCTTGGACTTCAAATTAAGCATAAAGAAAGGAATTTTCATAAATCAAGCAAAATATAATCAAAGATCTTATTGAGAAATTTGGAATAGTGTACCAAATGAGAAGCCAAAATACCTATGATGACAAATTTTTCAATGGATCCAGATGAGAAAGGAGAAGACACCGATCGACGCAAAGATAGAGGTTTAATTGATCTCTTTTTATACTTAATCGCTAGTAGACCTGACATTTCTTTGGCAGAGGAGTATGTGCACGTTTTCAAGCTAAACCTAAAAAGAGTCATCTTGAAGCCGCAAAGAAGATTCTAAAATATTTGGAAAGGTACAATCTATGTAGGGACTCGTGGTATCCAATGATGATAATTTTGAGTTGTCGATACTCGCATTCAGATTTTGGTGGGTGTAAGATAGATAGGAAATCTACATCCTGAACTTGCCAATTTCTCGGGAAGTAAGCCGATTTCATGGTCAGTTTCAAGAAACAAACCTCCGTAGCCTACTTCTACTAATCAAGCCGAGTACATGGGTAGCCGGAAGTTTGTTCATGCCTTATCTCGATCGGGCCAATGCTTGCAAGGGACTATAACATTATCACCAAAGATGTACCAATTTCTTTTGTGATAGTAATAGTGCTTACATAGCTATTACTCCGTAACCCAGCTCTTACATACTGTATGCAAAACATGTTGACATTCGTCATCATTTTATTCGAGATCATGTGGAGAAAGGCAATATTAGACTAGAGAAAATTCTTACTAATTTTCAAAAAGCATATATATTGACAAAGCCTCTTGCAAACAAGGTTTAAAAGAACTTTCACTAATTAGGATTATTAGGATGATTCCTTAATCATCTCGATCAAAACTTCGAATTAACCTTGTTTTCCTTATCTTAGTATAAGATGACTAGAAAGAATTATCGCACAAGATTGTGGTCAAAGGACAATCAGTAAATGATATCATTGATCTCCTTTTATAGGAATCAAGAATCAAGGATTAGTCATATTGACCATATCTCTGCCTTGGATAATTACTTATTCGACATAGTAAATCGTATAAGGATGTAATAGTCAACTTTCTCCTACGTAATCGCATGACTATCGAACCTTATCTCGACTTACTCGGTTACTAAAATTTTTCTAAGTATCTCGTGATTTCAAAGAAGAACAAAGTTGACAAGATTCGAAATACAAGTCAAGGTCTATTTGTTCAAAGGATACAAGAAATGCATATGATGCTATCAAACCGCATAAGGAGAAAAATCAGAAGTTTTCTTACATATTTTTAATTATGAATATTGGGTTCATATAATTAATATATGAATTTAATATCATAATTCACTCTATCATTCATTAAAAATGAAGTTACTCAAGAAAATAAAATATTTTGTTTTACAAAAATTAAAGAATAAGGGTTCAAATTTTGTTTTCTAAAAATAATAATATTTTATTGCATCTCTCCAATTAATCGAAAAGTAATTTCTTAAATTAGTAAATCGTGTCGGGGGAGAAGTTACTATGGACCCGAAATTTTATCAAATTCAATTTTGAAATACACTCGAGTATACTTCACGCGCCGTAAGTGGAGGCGGTTTCGAAATATGAACCGCCTCAACCTCACGCGCGACATATTAAATATTATTCTGGCACTTTTCAAAATAAAATGCCATAATTGCATTAATGGTGATTCGAAAAGGCTATATTTACACTTTTACAAGCAATTATTATTCTAATAATTGTTTATTATTAAATCTTTCCATATAAATAGGAGATCGTGGTGCATAATAACTTACGCACATAATTACCTATACGCTTTTCACTCAAAAATCTTTTTCCTCTCAAAACCTTCAAAATCAAGCTTTCAATGGCGGATTCCTCAAAACCGTAATCAAGTATAAGTATGATCTTGCTTCTATCAGTGGATCGAACAAAATCGAGAGATGTATGTAGAATGGGAAGTTTCTACTGACTCAAACAAGAGAGATTTTGGAGTTACTAGAAACGAGAGGCTTAAGGCGACATCGTTTCTCTCAAAACCATCAAAATCCAAAACACTTCGATGATCTTGCCGCAGTAATTCTTGACTGCAGCCAAAGTTACGTACATCGGTTTAGAAACCAAAGATTCAACTTTGGGAAAGAGCAAGAAAATTCATGTGTCCATCGCCGATATCGGAGAAATTTTTGGTCTAAGTATCACCGGTGGAAATCCATTTGTATATAAAGCAGAGGAGTATTTAGAAAGTTTTAGGATGATGGCAAGGAAATCCTTAAAAATAAAACCGCTAATTTGAAAAAGGGGATGTTGAGAAGAAAATATCGACTTCGATGCTCATTTTGACGAAGTGTATATCGGAGAGCAAGAGAGTCACGACGGATTGACTAAGCCAAGGATATGTTGCCTCGAGAGCCATCATAGACGAGAAATGATATCAATTGGGCTCGATAAAGGTACTTTCTAATGATGGAGGAAAGGAAGAAATTTGTAAAGAAAGAGGTGTCGAAGGAGTTAATAAGGTGGTCGCTGACCAAGATAACAAGTATGATGGCAAGAATCACCATCATACTTGAACACAAAATTGGGACAGCATAAGCTAGATCGGGCAGACAGGGGTGAAAAAGTTCACAAAGCAAAAGGGTCTCTGCTCATCAAGGATGAGAAACCTTTCGCAATACAGACTGTAAGGAGACACCACACCTCCATCACCTAAAAAGAAGGTTTCTAAGGCCAAGGGAAAGAAAAAATGGAGACAAGTGTTAGCCTGATGATCCCTCATCGAGGAGGAGGAAGAAACCGAGGCCGAGGTTGAGGAGGAAGAAGAGGAGGAGATGACGCCTTCCGGGGGAAGTGTCGCTGGCCGGGAAGTCGTGGGTGAGAGATAGCTTGAAGTCTCATCTCGAGACGAGATCAAGAAGCCGAGCAATCCCAATCCTCCACATCATCATCTTCCTCATCCGAGGCCGATGACACCCAACCCACATCATCTCACTGCAATGAAGGGGCAGACAAGGCCGCCGCTCCGAGCCTCTAAATCGGTCTACTTCCAAAAAGTCCAACCCAATCCCAACCCTCATCCGACTCCATTTTCTTTTCTTTCCTCATCCCAAACAGAACCTCATCTCTACTCCTTACTCCCAAATCCGTCTGGAGTCATGGGACCAATGTAAGAGTCCTTGAGAATTATAGGGAAGAAGTTCATACTCCACAAAGAACATAACCTTCAAAATGAACCCAAGCTTTTGGAAGAGCTAGTGGATGTATGGCTTCTATGGAGGTTAAGGACGAGGAGGATTTGAGGAGACAAATATCTCATAGCTGAGGTTGGTGGAAACAACCCGTCGATATGGGAGAAAGAAGTGTCCGAAAAGAGCTAAGCTCAAATCCTTTATGGATATTTTAACCGAGAGCATGTTCTTCGATTATATCCTTCACAGGTATATTTCATAGACATACCAAAGCCTACCGAGGAAGCTCGTAAAAGGCAGAGGAAGAGAGGCAAGTTGAGCCGAGTCGGGCCGGAGAAGGAATTGAAACTCGAGCAAGTTTTGGCCGGAGATGGCATTGAAAATGAGCCCGAGATGGCACCGGTGGAGCCGCTGGCGAGCCACCTGGGATGGATACAACTGAGGAGGCACAAACGGAGCAGATTGTTGAGGTGCAAACAGAGCCGACATCGAAGAAATAGATCTATCTCGAGGAACAGATCTTGCCCTCCACATATGCCTCGTATCCGACGCCGAAGCCCCGAAAGCGTAAGTTCAAATTCTAAAATCGCATGTCTAAATGCTTTTCAACCGTTCCAAATGTCATCTCATCATCAATCAAGGAGAATGTAGAAGCTGCAATTCACGAAAAACCAAGATTGATCTATACTTCTCCGGATTAAGACATGAGGAAATGATGGCCGCCGTTAAGACGATGGGCCAAGCTAAGGAGATGAACTCTCAGGATGAATGGGTGAAACAAAGACGCTCGTTTCTCGCCATATTGAAATCAAAGATTCAGCTTGAGGAGCAAGTAAGAGAAGCATGGAAAGCCAAGGAAGCATCATTTCATCAAGTCCTCAAGATGCACTTGCTCGAGAAAGATAGGCATACGACGAGCATTAAGCGGTTCATGGATGATGAGTTTAGACGAGCCGAGGTCGGACAAAAGAAGAGATATGACCAGCTTGATCATAAGACGGGGCATGTACGAGAAGAGCTTGTAAGTCAAATTGAACAAGTAGCCACTATCTCGCAATACCCGATTTGGTCGATGCTAAAAAGGGGGAAGATAGTGTGCTCAAGAAAAGAGTAGACGAGCAAGAAGATAAGATCATGGCTTTGAGCATGAAAAATTGAAGAATTATCTCAAGAATTGCTAAAAGCAGAGGAGAAGAAATCGAGGAGAAGACAGAGAAAGTTGTAAGCAAGACAAAGATCTCGAACCCACAAAAAGAAGCCCCTGCAAGAACCTCCGCTCAAATTACATCTCCTTCCTCGGATCATCTAGAACCTCAAGTTCCAAAGAAATCACAAGCCGAGATAGATGCGTAAGAAAAGATCAAAAAGAAAAAGAGATGAGAAGGGAGAAGTATAAGAGAAGGGAGGCTAAGAGGAGAAGAGAGCAAGTGAGAAGGCAACAGCAGAAAATATTATGATCGATCTCTTAGAAGATGGGTTCAAGATAACAGATGAGCAAGGGGAAGAAGTCCTTAGGCCATATCATAGAAGCAAGTAGTCCCCAAAGAAGTGTTATTAATGGCAGATCGTGCAAGGTGGAGGCCATTCAAGTGGACTGGATTTTCCAGCTTTCATGTCTCGCAAAGTGATTAAGTGGGGACTCGATGAAGACGAAGCTTTCCATAATTGGCTGGAAGAGAAGGACCCCTGATGTATCAATATCTTGTCAACCTTGCAAATGAAGAATTCAACTCAGTATGTAGTCGCACTGGGCCTTATTCTCGATGGAACCCTCTAACACCGATGGTCATCCTGACCTTGAGAAGATTAAGCACTATAATCAAAGCAGAGCCACATGATCTTGCAGAGGGAGGTGAAACTATTTCACTTAAGAAGCGGGTCTTTGATCCGGCTCAATGTTCCGTAAGAAAATAGGTGGTATGACTAGTCTTCTACTTCTCTCATCTTATCTCTGCTTTTGTGTGACTTGCATGATTACCTGATGTAAATCGTGAATAAATTTTTTTTTGAACTACTCTCAATCTTTGTTGTTTCTCTTAAAAACTAATCGATTAACCTCTTTGATTTCGAAATATATTGTTTCATTTTCTAACTCTTAAATATCCGATTATGTAATCAAATTGTTCGATTATCTCGATTCATGATTTTCTCGATCATCTCGTTAATAACACTAATTGTTCTAGTTATCTCGATTATGTGATTTAATTGCTTATTTTACATTTTTAAGATTACTAACATTTCTTTTCTTGAGCTGAGTTTTAACATCATCAAAAAGGGGGAAATTGTTAGGAAAAGAAATTTGTATTTAGTTTTGATGTGTTAAAAGTGTAAAATAGGATGGCCACCGAGCATCTTGTATAGACAACAAGTATTTCTTTGTAAATAAAACTAAGTATAGAAGATCGACAAGGTCAAGATATCGACGAGGAAGATTTCAGATAGAAGAGATATCGTGATAAGGTCAAGATATCGTACAAGGTCAAGATATCGCATAAGGATAGCACAGATTGTTGAAGAGCAAGACAAACGCCTAGACAAAAAAAAGAAGATGGAGACGAGGTGAAGTAAACATCGATGAAGAGGTGTTAGAAAAATATTATGCAAAGATTCAAGAAGCGCTTTCAACAACTCAGAAGAAGTTACAAAATTCAGCTTATATTGTTATAACTCGATCAAAGAAGTTACAAATCGCCAAGAGGAGTTCTCTATAAATAGGAATAGAAATCAATTTAGAATTAACTTTGACACTCGCACTCTTCATTATATTTTGTATACGCAAGCAACAAAGAATCATACACATTCAAGAACATTTTATACGTTCTTTCGCTTCTTAGTGTTTATAGAACACTTTTTCATTAGATCTTCAAGCCATAGATATTCGTAAGTTAGGAAGATTCATTGTAAGGTCAAGATTCATCATTGTAAGTAAGATAGCAAGAAAGAAGGAAGAAAGTAAGTGAAGGCCCTTCTTCAAGTTCAAGAAGGAGAGTGGACGTAGGATCGCTTGATCCGAACCACTATAACCGGTGTTATTTCTTCTTACCGCTTATTACTTGTTTTCATTAGTTGTTTCTGACCGCAAAATTTGATATCCGACAAAGCTTTAGATCCTATTAGAATTGAGTATAAACAAAAATTTGTTTCCGTCAGAATCTATTTTGGAGTTGATTGATCATCTAAACTTGCAAAAGTTTTTGATAATCTATTCATCCCCCTTCTAGATTATCACTAGAGGGTATCTTGTTTTTGCATTTAAAACTCGCTTTAAAGGGACCCAACACCATCAACCTTTTCGCCTTGGCCTCACTTATCCGCATCTCGAGTTTCCCATTCAATAGCTATCTTCTTCCACCTTTCCTCACCTTTCTCCCCGTAAGTCCTTCATGGCCTCAACCTCGCTTCGACCTCGCTCACATTATTTAACATCATGCCACCGAATGTGTCAATGATATTCTACCGTTGGTCAAAGAACATATCTCGCATATGTCCTTCGAATTAGCTCGTGAGCCATCCGAATGGCGGCATCAATGTACGCCTTGGAAGATTTAATACTGAGGCCGTTGAAGCATACTTTGCATCAAGAATAGCAAACATAGTGGCATATTGATTCATCAAGAATAGCAAACATAGTGGCATATTGACATAATGGTTTATTGTGGTTTCGAGTAAGTTAACTTTGAAAGTTACTTATTCTCGTTTTTACTAGTTTGACTAGTTTGCTACTTATTGTGTTTTGGCTTGCCGAGTGTATGCCGCAGATGAGATTCTCTGTCATACATACATTACCGACTTATATATACTTTGACATATATACATCGTGTGTGTTGTAGAAAGTAAAGGTCAAATTGGGGAGATTGTTGATGTCGCATGTGATGTTATCACATATTTTGCTACATCGTAATTTGACCCTTTCTTTCTTCATATAACTAACTTTTATTCTCTAACAGTTCAATGTTGTAGTAGATGTTGTGACATTGCAGTTGAAGATCTAGAACGCTTCTACAAGGATCTGGAATGAAGACTTAGTCAAATATTGCCGAGGATGCCGTAACATTGAGAGCAACATTGAGGACGGATTCCGTAATCTTCCACAAGGATACAGTAATTCAAGACTAATTCCACAGTAGGATTTAGAAGGACCTAGATCATGCGGTTGCAAGAGTAAAGCCACGAAATCAACTACCTACATGGACTATGTGAGAGAATTAAGGGGAGTTATTTTGGAGTCTTTCTAGATCCATCTACAAGGATCTATGGTCAAGACCGAGGACATCTATAAATAGAAGACCGAGGACTTCAAAGAATGGCAAGGAATATCCAAATATCAATTGTTGAGTGCGTTAGTGCATCCAAGAGATAGGGTCGTTATTCCCCTTTACGTTGGTACTTGTGCATGTTATCGCTTACCAACATAAGTTTATCAAGTGTCATTAAGCATAGATGTCTTTGATACTTTGATTTACTTTGACGGTGTAATATTTTGTAATACTACACTTAGCCATTTAAGAGTTAGTAGGTGATATTGAGTCTTTATTTCGTTGTAAAGATTCTATCTTGGAAACTCTTTACACACACTTTTGTATTCACTCGAATTAGTGAAACGTTTCGCCGACAAGCATCATAGACTTTAATTAACAAGTCTATGAAAAATTTACTCCTTTGCATTGTAGTGTTAGTCTTCCGCCGTGTTTCACATTCTCGATATTTAGATGTTGTAGGGCATGCCATAACATTCAAGTACAACATCACTTTGTTTTACACTACACGCACACTTTCAAATGGTAAAAGAGGTAAATTACTACTCTTCGTCTGATAATGAGTCTTAAAATTCAAAGGTTTAAAAATGATCAAATCGTTATCAAGGGACTTTTAAAAGATCTAAAAATGTCTCTAAGTGCTTATAAACAACTAGAGACTGAAAATTTAACTTTAAAAGGTCAAATTTAGACTCTAATCAAAGGAAAGCAAGTTGTGAACTACTCGAGTCTATGGAAACATTCAAGGGGGAATGTTTACCTCAGCCGAGGCTAGTACATCACTAGTCTTTCCAAAGATTAGAAGAAGAATTAAAATCTTTAAAAGATGTATTTATAATGGTATGTAATGAAAATGAGTCAATTAAGAAGACTAATGAGAAGCTTGTCTTTAAATTAAGTCAACTTAATAACTCACAACTGCTATAGACCGGATTTTAGAACTTCACAAAAGTCTCATGATAAGACAGTCTTATAATAGAAATAATAAGCCAAAAATATTGAAACCAAGGAAGTTTATAAAACCTGGAGAAACATCAAGAGGAATTAAAATTGGACCTTGGAAACCACAAAGTCAAAATGAGGATCACTTCTCCCGATTCGAATAGTAAGAATCGATGAGGTATCCCGGTCTCGATAAAAAGGGTTCCAAGAACCAAGATTAAAAAGAATCTTTCTTATAGTTCTTTTGATGGTAAAAGCAGATGCTATCCTTTGTTTCAAAAGATCAAGAAGGTCACCAAATCTAATTTCAACAATTGCATACAAGTCTGATATATTTGTTGACAGATTTGGCGCATAACTTGAATTTGACCTATTATTAAATGATAATATGTTTGTTTGGATACCCAACGTGATTATTGACCATAAAGGACCCAAGATCACTAGGTACCTATTACCTAATTTATTTTATAGGAATCTCAAGGGCCATCTTCAAAGGAGGAAATCCTATCAACCATTTGGTGCATTGATGTTGGTTGCTCTCAAAGACATGACTTGTGAAAGGAAGCTACTCTCAAATTCCCAAAACATAGATGGTCCAAGAGTTTTGTTTGGTGACAACAATCATGACAAACCAAAGGAGTTGACACCTTAATTATAGGTGACGCCTGTGCATCTCAAGTCTATTATGTAGAAGGTTTGAAACACAATTTATTAGCCGTCTCTCAACTCGTGATAGAGGTTTTAATGTTAAATTTTCTAAGGATATGTGTGATATTTTAGACAGCTTCCTTAGATAAGGTACTCTTAATCGGTTTCTGCATATGGTAATGTCTATGTGGCTAACTTTAATAGTTGTCCCAAAGATACATGTCTAGTTGCTAAAGGTGGAGATGACCTCGCTAGCTTTGGCATAAAAGGCTTAGTCATCCGAATTTCAAAACCCTTAACAAAATAACTAAGAGCAACCTCACAAAGGACTCGGCCGAAAGACTTTGCTCAACCGATCTAAAATATGATGCATGCCAAAAAGGTAAAAACCTAGGAACTCCTTCAAAAGGAATAACACAACTTCATCTCGAACGAAGTTTTACAACTCCTTCATTTGGATTTGTTTGGACCGCCACCCATCGCCTTTAGTGGGAGGATATACACCCTAGTAGTTGTGGATGACTATTCAAGATACGCTTTGGGTATTATTTCTTTTCAAGAAAATGAGATGGTGAACAAGATCCCAGATCTGCTCAAACAAATACAAAATGAAAAGGGTGTTAATATTATTAAAATAAGGAGTGACAAGGGTACCGAAGTTCTTAAATTCTTGTCTATCTAACTATCTTACCGAGAATGGAATAGTACATGAGACATCATCGGCCGTAACTCCACAATAAAATGGAGTCGTGGAAAGAAGAAATAGAACACTTAAAGAAGCAGCTAGAAACATGTTAGCGAATATGGAACACCAAAAAGGTTCTCGGGCAGACAACTAATACAAAATTTACTATACCCGTAATAGATGCTTGCCTATAAAAGATAAGGGTAAGACTCCTTATGAACTTTGGAAAGGTAAGGTTCCAAGAATTTCTTATTTTCGGCTTTTGGGTGTAAATGTTTCATTCACAACAATGAAAAGTCTAAATTAAAGACATTTGATGCCAAGGCAACCGATGGAATATTCTTTGGATATTCCAAAGACCTCCAAGGCTTTAGAGTCTTTAATAAGACAATTCTTTGTGTGGAAGAAACTCCTCATGTGGTGTTTGATAAATTCATACTTTTCGATAAGGTAAACCAAATTACTAATGATCTAGATAGAATTGAACTTAACTAAACTAAATAGAGGAAAACTTATCTACCTAGTTTTGATTCGTATTAAGATAATGAAGAATCCTCATCCGAGAATCAAGGGAACTCTAGTATCTCGCCTCCATCTCGAGGAGACTCCTCTAACATCTTCTCGATCACCCAAGGTCGGTAGATAAGGGGGAATATCTACTCAGCTGAACAAGATGAGTTATCTAATGAGACAACCGATGAGGGTACTTCAAAATTAAATAGGCAAAAGGATGAGGAGTTATCATCCAAATTGATTAGATTATTGGGGATCCTTCAAGTAGTGTTCGCATTACACGAACAATGTTGGATTCTCGTAGTATGTTCACCGTTATGTTTCACTCTTCGAGCCTAAGTCTATTGAGGAGGCTTTATCTCGCCCAAGCCGGGTAATGTACCATGCAGAAGAACCGCATCAATTTGAAAGACAAAATGTTTGGGAGCTAGTGGGTAGACTCCATTCATAGAAAAATTATAGGCACCAAATGGGTGTTTAAAAAATAAAATAGATAAAAATAACATTATTGTTCGTAATAAGTCCAGACTAGTAAAGCACAGGGTTATTCACGCGCCTAAAGGAATAGACTATGATGAGACATATGCTCCGCTCGCGATTAGAAGCAATAAGGTTGTTTTTAGCCTTTGCTGCCTATAAATGTTTCAAGGTCTTTCGAGATGGATGTCAAGTCTCGCCTTCCCGAATAGAGTGTTGCTCAAGACGTCTATGTAGAACAGCTTCTCGGGTTTAGGACAAATAACAAAGTCTATAAACTTAACAAGGCACTATACGGGCTGAAACAAGCACCCCGAGCTTGGTATGATACTCTATCTAAATTTCGATATCAAGTGGATTTTATAAAGGTAAGATATATAGTACACTCGCTTAGAAAGGAAGTAAATGGTGATATCTTATTAGTTCAAATCTATGTAGATGATATTATTTTTGGTTCACCAAATCTAACACTATGTGAAGAATTTAGTGATCTCATGAAAAACAGATTTGAAATGTCTATAATAGGAGAACTAACATATTTTCTAGGCTTACAGATTAAATGTATAAGCAGAGGAATTTTTATACACCACTAAGTATGCGAAGGACCTCATAGATAAGTTTGGGATGATTACTAGTAGAGAGGTTAAAATATCTATGGCAACTAACTTCTATGGACTCGATGAGAATGGGATACCCACTAATGCAACGGAGTATCGTGGGATTGATCGATCCTTGTTGTATTTCACCGCAAGTAGGCCGATATAGCCTTTGCAATTGGGGTATGTGCAAGGTTTCAATCAAATCCTAAGAAATCTCATCCTGGAAAACAAATGCTAAGAAAATCCTAAAGTATCTTAAAGGAACTCTGCAGGTTGGGTTGTGGTACCCGGCCTCGATGACAACTTCGAGCTATCTAGTTATTCAAATTCGTATTTTGGAGGTTGTAAAATTGATAGGAAGTCCACGTCCTGGAACTTGTCAATTTTTAGACAATAAGTTAATTACTTGGTTATCTAAGAAACAAACTTCGCTTGCCACCTCCACAACCGAGGTTGAATACATGGCACTGGTAGTTGTTGCTCTCACTTCATTGGATTAATCAAAGAACTCAGTGGACTATAATATTCTCACATCATCTCTGCGGCATATTTTCTCGTGATAGTAGTAGTGCCATAGCCATGACATCTAATCCTATTTTGCATTCCGTGTAAGCATGTAGATATTAGGCATCATTTTATTAGGGATCATGTTGAGAAAAATGATATTAGACTAGAAAAGATAGTAACCGAATTACAGAGACTGATATACTTACTAAACCTTTAGTCAATCCAGATTTAAAGAATTGTGTTTAGAATTTAGTTTACTTGATGCATCTTTAGTTTATTTATGACTTCTATTGTTTGTATCTTGTATTTTCTTTCTATTTCACTTGCTTTAAAACATGTCTAGAAAGGATTATCGACTTGATATGTGTCAAAGGGCAATCACAGAGCCGATATCATTGATCTCCTTTCAAAGGAATCAAGAATCAAAGATTAGTCATATTGACCTTATCTAACTTGGATAATTTCTTATTCGCATTAAGTAAATCGCATAAGGACATCTTAATCAACTGATTTTGTTAGAATCAGATGAGTATGTGTAGCTTGTCCGACTTACTCTAGCTACTAATAGTTTCCCCAAGTTTGTGTATCTCAGGAACAGTTAAGACAACATTGTTAGATCAAGATAAACCTTCTCATCTCGAAAGTCTTCTTCATCCGAACAAAACCTATCCTTGTTTTCTCGTTAGGATTTGAATTTGTATGTTTTGATGATGTTCCTAAAACCTAAGTGTAATAGACCACCGAACTCGTTAGTCACCGATGATCTAGATAAGGTTTATGTCTTAGTATAGTTAATCTTGCTAGGCTTGACTCAAGATCTCGTATTGATTGAGAATCAAGGCCGCTGATAAGAAGACTTAAGGATCTAAGAAAGATCTCATTCAAGTCATTTAGAAGGGCGTCGTGAAGATCAAGAAGAGATGATAAGAGTTATGCAAAAAGAAGTATTGTCAAGAAAGGTTCAAGTGAAGATAGCAAGGTTGGAATCCATGCTACAAATGAGCTTTAAGATGTGGCCGGAGCAAGGTGAAAGGTTGCTAGAGTTGACTTCAAGAAATTCATCAGGGTTAACAAAAAGACAGAAAGATATTTCAAAGATATCCGAAGTCACCAAGTGAAGATTTGATTATCAATCAAGATCAATCACGCATAATTGATTGGTATCGCATAATCAATTATCAAAAGTCAAATAAATCTTCCAACGATCACTTACCATTTCTTTGAAGACCTGATTGATAAATTAGCCTAACTGGCTAGTCAAATTCTTAATCATAAAATCAAGTGAAGGTTTTTTTTTTTGAATACACACGCCACAGAAACATCAAGAACAATTCCTTCACTCATTGCAAAACATGCTTAATTCTTCATACCAGAAATCAATCTAACACGTTGAATTTCCTAAGAGATTTATTTTTGGTCAAGGAAGTGTAAATCACCTTTCATTATCTCTCGCACGAGAAAAGGTTGATTGTTTTGATCTAAGAGTTAACTCTCGAGGATCATCTTGATTGTACCAAGGGCAGGAACTTGTTAAACTTCCCGTGGTCGAATCCTCAAGGAGATTAGAGGAGACAAGACCAGCTTTCGGTGGATAGTAAGGCCCCCGTGGGATCGTGGAGAGTGGACGAGGATCGTTATATCCTAACCACTATAAAATCTCTCGTGTCTTTTCATGCTTTCGCATTCATACATATAATCGCTCATTCATCATCGCTTTCAATAAACTCCGCACCGAAACTTGTTTTGTATTCATCACCAAGGTTTTCATTAAAAAGGGTTTTTCAAATACACACGAGATTAGCTTCCGCACCATCAAGACTTCGAAGTTTCCGAAGTCTCGCCGATTTCACTTAGCACACTGAGTACCTTGCCGCGTAAGACTTCAAAGTCTTTTAACCTCACACTCAAATTTCACGAAAAGTTGTAAAAGGTTTTGAGTGTGGTAAAGTCTATTCAACCCCCTTCTAGACTTTCCACCTCCTTGCACATCTCGTCCCGGGACCAACATTTTCTTTTCAAAAATTGTTTTCAAAAAAATTACTCTCACAATTTATCAATTTCAAAATTTTCGATGAGTTGTTCTTTTGAAAACCTTCACTAAGTTGAATATTCTTATATACTAGTTATATTTGGATATAAGACTTAGTTTATTTAAATAAATGGCATAAAATTAACTCACTCTTAAAAATCTTTGTTTTCAAAATGTTGGTCCCGATTAGTTGAGTTGATTAAAGAAAACTTAAGTTAGCCTTCTAGGATAAAATCTAGAAGGGTTTTGGGGTTGAATAGATTTTATAGATTCTTACAAATCTTTTAAAACTTATTCAAAACACCAAAGTAACACAAATGAAATTCAATTTAATCTCAACTTTACTAAGATCAAAAGCACACCGATATTTTAGTTCTAACTTGAATTCTCAAATTAATCTTTGATTAATATACTGAAATTGAAAAAACAAGTAAGTAAATGAAAGCAATAAAGAACACGCATTTATAGTGGTTCGGATTATAAAATCCTACATCCACTCTCCTTCTTCAAACTTTGAAGAAGGGTCTCTTCCACTAGCTTACTTTCTCACATTCCAACGTACAACTTACAATTTACAAAGATCTTCAAATCTTCAAACTCCTAAACAATTATGATAAATCTAACTCTATAGTGATAGAAGTGTATTTGAAGAAGTATAAGATAGTGTTCTATAAACACTTAGAATGATCTATGAAGAAATCCTTGAAAATGATTTTGTGCTTATTGAAAACTTGTGATTTGTGAGAATATATTGCTGAATTAATAATTCATGTATTTTAATGAAGTGCCTAGACCTATTTATAAGTCTGAAAAGAATGTTAGTTTGTTAATTAGTTTTAACAAACTAGAAACCGCTTAACAAACTTATTCTTGAAAACTCGCTCTTAATCCTCACCTGATTTTACTCTACTCATCTACAAATACCGACTTGGTGAAGACTCGTCTCTTCTTATTCTACTCAGCTTGTCTTGACCTCGCTTTGAACTCTTCATAATTGTCTCCTACAGATGACTAGATTTGAGCTTATCTCCAGATGACTTGCAACTTCTAGTCTCCACCGACTTGATCACCCTCGACCTAGTCCGATCACCTTAGTACCGCATATTGATCGTAGCTGCTTCTTCATAGTCATCTCCGCTCATCCGAGCCGACCTTTTAACTCATCAAAACCTTTCTTGATCTAACAATTTCTCCCTTTTGATGAAGTTAAAACCTACAAGAAAGAGACACACTCACCGCTGAAGTTAGTTAAAGTTTATCAAAATTTATCGATAGGCATATTTGAACATATTCACACTTCAAATCGATTTATTCAAATTAAAGCACTCAATTCACACTAAGAAAATACTCTTAAGATTTTTTAAGTTTTCTTCATAATAGACTAAAAATTTTAAGTCTTCTGACTTAGAAAATTTTAAACTTAGAAAAATTTTTAGAAAATTTTAAGTCCGAGATGATAATTTTCTCGCATGAATAATACTAAAAAAATTTTTAGTTTTCTTAAAACAAGAAAGAAAGCTTTAAGAAAATGACAAGTATAACAAATCAATCAAGGTATATTCATATCGTATTTACAAAGATTACAAAAGAAGACTAATAGAAAAGTAAAGTAAGGAGAAGTAAAATCCTCGCTTCTATTAGACTCTCCATCGTCTTCGCCTGAATCATCACCGCTTGAATACCCTCCTTCTAAGCCGCTTGATTTCTTCCTCGAGCAAGTCCGCATCACCTCCGCCTTTCTTTATAATTCCTTGACTCGCTTAGGTCCAGTGGTACCATCAGTTTATCGGCAGGATGGCATATTCGAAAGCCGGAGAGATCAAAGCCGACGTTGAATTCCACATCGCCTTCTTCCAAAGAATGCTGAGCATAGAAGTCCGTATCTACCTTTTCAATCCATTCGTGCCAAGCCAAGTCGACTTTGCCGAGTTGTTCGGCCTTTGAGAATATACCAAGTATATCCACATTCCCTCCAGATTCTTCTTTTATATTCATCTCGCGTATTTCCCACAAACCAGCTTAGGAGGAGCAGACGTTGTATGAAATGGTCTGAATTTTCCGATGCCTTGATCTTTGATAAGCCATTTACGCCAGCAGTTGCTCCGTAAGACGCTTGCATCCTTCCTTTTCTCGCCTTTTCTTTTCTTTCTTTCCATAAAATTCCATCTCTCTCTTTATTCTCTTGATCTGTTTCTTCCGAGAGATTAGAATAATCAGCCTCCCTCTTTCCTTTTACCTTAGCAAAGAGCCTGGGAATGAATATCACCGATCTCGGCTCACCGGCCGCTACTTCTTTGCCCTTCCTTGGCTTCTCCAGATTCGTGACTCTTTAAGTTTGGCCAAGAGACTTTCGCCTCTCCTCCTCCTCTTTCTTTCATTTCTCCTCATCCTCCTTCAGGGCCTCCTCTAATTGACTTACCCTCACTGAGAGCAATTTAGCTCATCGACTTGAGTTTCAAGTCTTCCTTAGCTACCTCCGTATCAGCCGTGTTGGCCTTTGTGCCTACTTCTTTTCTCGGTCTCCTCAACCACACTGTGAGGGCCTGCCTCTTTTCGCTCGAATTTTTCTCCCTTTTTAACTTCAAGAGCTAAATTTGTCGGGCCTTACATCAAGATCATTGTACTTGACTCAAGTCCGATCGGTCTACAGCCATTTCATTCACCACCATCCGATTGTAACCCTTTACTTCTTCTTTCAAGCTCTCGCCTCCTCCTCCTCCATTGCTTTCACTTTGTCACCAAAGACAGAGTTAGTGACAGATATGATTTTATCGTATAAGGTTACCTCTACTTCTCTTATGCTGGCCAAAGATCGTGTCGCTTATCGCTCGACCATCCTCCTTGTCCTCCTCTTCATTTTTCTTCTGAATGTTGAATTTATCTTTTTCTCCACAAGGGTGAGGATTGAGGAGATGGCGGAGACAGTGGCTTAGGTCACCGCTGCCTTCCTTAGATGAGGAATCGACGAAGAAGGAATTGGTTCTTTTTGAGTAGGTGGGAGAGGGGTAGGATGTGTCCGGATAGCCGGGAGAGAGGAGTAAGATATAATGGGAATAGGTGAGGCTTGGACCTGCTGGGAGAGGAATTGGTTCAGCTTGATGGGGGTGATGGTTGAGTTTGTATAGTAGGGGTGGGAATGGGAGATGAGGTTTGTATGAGTGGTGTTGGTGGTTGAGGTGATGTGTGTTCTGCTTTCTCGGGTGGGGTTTGAGTTTGACCGCTGAGGGAGTAGGTCGTTGGAGAGGCTTCGAGGTACCACTGATACCTCTTCATTGTCTGCTTTGGACAGATGGGATTACAGTGCTGAATTTGAGGCTCGAAGTGCCACTGGGCACTTCTTCATTGCTGTGAAGGTGATAAAGAAGGAGATGAAGATAGGCTTGTACCGATTCAGTGGATCGGGGGAAGAGCACTTCCTTGGTTGGAGAGGAGGGAACTTCGAGCCGACTCAACCTCACCTGCTATATTCAAAGACAGAACCTCCTCTCGGTAGCAAGGTTGCCGTGTCCATCCGCTGCCTGCACTCTCCAGATTTGGTGTAACCTTCAGAGCTTTGAGTTGCTCGTCTCGGGGCCTCCTTACCAATGGGATATCACCTTCCTCTACCTCCTCTTCTTCCGAGGCTTCTTTGGTGGGAACAAAGCAGATGAACCTTCCCCTTTCCTTTTCTCTCGTGGCTTTCACCACTGCCTCTTCCTTCTCCTCTCGGGAGACCTCGGGACTCGCAGCACTGCCTTCGGATTGAAGCACAATCGCTTCCTCTTGTGTAGCGACCCTGCCGCCTCCTGTGTGTTCCTCTCGTCTCTGCCTCACCAAGGAGCCGCCTCAGTTCGGGCCGCTAGCCTTCGAGCCGCTTCACCGGCCTCCACCTTTGATTTCTAGCAAGATCGACTACTCATCGCCCGAGTCCGGGTTTCTCCAAGCCTATCATCCTTAGTGAGGATCCCCTTCGCTTGGAGTACTTCTTGTACCCACTCTCCAGCCTCTCTCTATTCATCCCTTCGATCAAAATCAAGTTATTTTGTTGAATAGGCCGACTATCGAGTTAGGTATCCAAATTTCTCACAGACGACTTGAAAGTAAGCCGCTTTCTTCTCCTCCTTCGCCTTGTGAATCAAAGCATATCAACCCGCTTTATTTGTACCCCATCCAAAATGGCTTGCATCACACACACCGGGTTTGGTTAACTCCATCATGTGAGCTCGCTCACCCAACACGCCTTTTGTCACCACCGTCATCAATAACCGAAACCTCCTTCTAAGAAGATTCTTCTTCAAATCTCTCTCGGGTTCCTCTCGTATGTAACCCTTGCCATCAAGCTCGAACGATTCCTCCCAATCATCCTCCTTTTGTATGTCAAAGGATCGACTCTCCATTGATGTGTTGAAGATATCGGCAATATTTTCTCCGGTGTAGCTCAACGCTGCTCCATCTATCGAATTGTCGAACCCATCCTCGGGTATCTCTCATTCTCGCCAAGAATTCTCGCCCCAACAA
The DNA here is from genome assembly GCA_030762865.1 of Paraleonurus japonicus. Classification (NCBI taxonomy): domain Eukaryota; kingdom Viridiplantae; phylum Streptophyta; class Magnoliopsida; order Lamiales; family Lamiaceae; genus Paraleonurus; species Paraleonurus japonicus. The sequence continues at coordinate 44,872,358 of CM061054.1, forward strand.
ATCAGCCTGCCTGCTCGGGGGAGATTTTATTGACGTAAATCCTTAACCTCGACGCTCTAATAGACGGAGAATCTCTCGCAGATTCTGGATCTCGAGTGAGTTTCAAAATCCACATACATCTTCTCGCTTTAAACGGGTTTTGAAAAACTCCTCATTCATTTTAAAAAGAGAAATATTTGTGGAAATATATGTGGGTTTGTGGGTTTTGGTAATTTTAGAAGAGGATGCCATGGTAAGTTTGTGTATAAAATTGGGATTTTTACAGGAAGTTTCAAGTTTTCTCGAAAGTAAAAATGGTTAAGTGAAGAAGAAGATGTATTTATAGGAGGGAGAATTGGAAAGAGAAACCGCTTTAAAAAGCGTATATTCTCGAGCCGCTCAATTTGAAAGATTTACCGGCTGAATCAACAGCTTAAAAATCGGATAAACGATTGGGATTCAATAAGGTAAAACACTCTGTGTTTGGAATGCGTAAAAAGTAACTTTTATAGACTTGACTGTATCAGTGGTTACTTTATGCAGAGAAGTTAATACCCTTGTCGTCACCCTAGGATTCTCTTGCATAAAGGTTTTCTAGAAACAGCATAAGGTTACAAAATCGCCTTCGATAAATGACCTCGTCTGGGTTTTAACACGCCTAATTTTTGTTCTTATTTTGGCAAATTTTAAGACAAGTTAAAGAATGATTTTTATTTCAAATAAACAGTACTCGTATTAAAATTTTTTAAGAATAGTTTCTCCAACTAGTTTCTCCAACCATTAAAAACACCACTTAAGTTTATTTTGAAGACACAATTTGTTCTATAAGATGAGGGTAAACAGATGAGGAGTTTAATAGTAGAGTTGATGTTGTCTTATTTCACAATCTGATTGGTAATCTGCTCCTCGCAAAACACAGCTCGAAGAAACCATTAGTAGCTAGGGTAAGTCGATAAGGTGCAATGATCATCTCGATTCTATAGAATTCTGACTATTGTGTCCTTGTCTCGATTTACCAATGTCGTATAAGTAATCATCAAGTCGATAAGGTCAATATGACTAATCCTTGATTCTTGATTCCAAGATAGGAGATCAATGATATCACCTACCGATTATCCTTCGACTCATATATAGTCCGATAATTCTTTCTAGACATTAATTTAAAGAAAAGAAAGAAAGAAATAAGGAAAACAATTAATGATGCAAGCAATGATAATAAAAATCAGCCAATGAAGCATCAAGTAATCCTAATTCTAAGCACAATTCTTTAAATCTAGATCACTTAATGGTTTTATAAGAATGTCTGCTTTTGTGATTCAAAGGGCTATCTTTTTCAATTCTAATATCATTCTTTTCCACATGATCTCTAATGAAATGATGTCCGATGTCTATATGCTTACACCTAGAATGTAGAACAGATTGTAAGTCATGGCTATTTCACTATTACTATCACAAAGAATAGGAACAGATGAAGTTTGAATATTATAATCTCTAAGTCGCTGACTAATCCAGAGGAGTTGAGAGCAATAACTTCTAGCCGCCATGTATTCACCTCTACTGTGGAGGTGGCAATGTATGTTTGTTTCTTAGATAACCAAGAAATTAATTTGTTGCCCAAGAATTGACAAGCTCCTGAAGTGGATTTCCTATCAATCTTGCAACCCCAAAGTCTCGAGTCCAATAACCAGCCACCAAAGTTGTCATCACCGGGTACCATAACCCTACTTGCAACGCTCCTTTGAGATATTTGAGGATTTTTCTTAGCAGCACTCGTGATGAGTTTTCTTGGGATTAGATTGGAATCTTGCACATACCCCAACCGCAAAGGCTATGTCCGGCCTACTTGCAAAGTGAGATAGAGAAGGGATCCAATCACCCACGATACTCCGCTGCATCCGTGGGTATCCCCTCGCTCATCCGAATCCATGGAAAAGTTAGTTGCCATTGGAATCTTAACTTCCCTACTAGTAGTCATCCCAAATTTCTCAATTAGGTCCTTAGCATATTTAGTCCGATGTATAAAAATACCCTTACTCATCTCGCTTAACTGTAAGCCTAAAAGTATGTTAATTCGCCCATCATTGACATTTCAAACCTATTTTTCATGAGAACACTAAAATCTTCACATAATTTCAGCATTAGGTGAACCAAAGATAATGTCATCTACATAAAGTTGAACTAATAAGATGTTACCATCTACTTCCTTTCTAAACAGAGTCCTATCTATCTTACCTTTGAAAATTCATTTAATATCAAAAATCAGATAAGGTATCATACCAAGCCTCTCGAGAGCTTGTTTCAGTCCATATAGGGCCTTATTGAAGTTTATAGACCTTGTTATTGATCTTAAACCCGTGAGGCTGCTCCACATAGACTTCCTCAAGTAACACACCATTAAGGAAAGCAGATTTAACATCCATTTGAAAGACTTTGAAAGATTTATAAGAAAGAAATGCCAAGAACAACCTTATTGCTTTTAATCTCGCAACCGGAGCATAGGTTTCATCATAGTCTATCCCTTCGACCGGTGAGTAACCTTGAGCTACCAATCTTGCCTTTATTACGAACAATAATGTTGTTCTCATCTCAAGCTTTATTTTTGAACACCCATTTGGTGTCTATAATCTTTCTATGTAAGTGGTCTTTCCACTAATTCCCAAACATTTTGTCTTTCAAACCGATGTAGTTCTTCCCGCATGGCAGCTTATCCACTTTGATCGATAGAGCTTCCTCAATAGACTTCGGGGTTCAAGAAGTGATACATAACAGCCTGAACAGACTTTCGTGAGTCCAAAGATCATTCGTGTCCGCAGACACTACTTGGATGGGTCTCCGATAACTCCGTCGATGGGATGATAACTTCTCATCCTCTTGCCTATATGAGTAGAAGGATCCTCATCTTGAGACTCGCCAGTAACTCCTCCGACTTCAACCCGAGCCGACGCTCCCCTTCATCACCGACTCCCCGCCGATCACCGATGTCAAGGGTGTCTCCTCGATGGAGTCCGATCGTAAGTTGTCTTCGATTATCGATGGGGATTCTTCTTCATCCGAATCAATTAAGACTAGGTAGATAGACTGCTCTATGTTTAGTTTTGGTTAGTTCAATCTTATCTAGACCTTTAGAAATTTGATTCACTTTATCTCGAGAAGGAATATAATTCATCAAAACTACATGAGGAGTTTCCTCCACACAAAGAGTTGTCTTGTTGAAAACTCTAAATGCCTTGGGAAGTGTTGGAATATCCCAAGAATATTCCATCACCATTTTAGCAATAAAAGTTCTCACTTAGATTTTCCATCATGTTATGGATGAAACATTTACAACCACAAACTTCTAAAATATGAGATTCTTGGAATCTTACCCTTCCAAATCTCATATGGAGTCTTACCCTTGTCTTGGACAACTAAGCACTGCTCGGGTATAACAAGTCGTATTGATGGCTTCACCCGTAACCTCGTTAGGGGTTTCATACTCACCTAACATACTCTTGGCCGCTTCCTTCAAGGTTCTATTCCTTCTTTCAACCACTCCATTTTGTTGTGGAGTTCTTGGCCGATGACGCCTCATGAATAATTCCACACTCATTGAAAAAGTTAGATAAACAAGAATTTAAAAATTCAAAGGCCCATATCACTTCTTATTTTAATAATATTAACACCCTTGTCATTTTGAATCTGCCTCAACATGATCGTGATCTTGTTTATAGTCTCATTTTTCTTGAAAAGAAATATAACCCAAGTGTATCTAGAAAATCATCTACCACAACAAGAGTGTATTTCCTTCCACTAAAGCCGAGAGGTGAAACAGTCCAAATAGATCAAGATGAAGTAGTTGTAAAACTCTTTCGCATGATGAGGTGTTAATACTTTTAAACGAAAGTGTTCAGTCAAGCTTACCTTTTGACAAGCATCACATTTCGTATCGTAGAATAAAGTTACTCGTGTAATCCCTTAACAAGATTCTTTCTAGCCACTTTACTTAAGGGTCTTGAAGTTCGTATGACTAAGCCTCTTATGCCATAGCCACCGAGGTCATCTCCATCCTTAGCTATCGACAAGTATCTTTAGTGGCAACTATTAAGATTGGCCACATAGACATTACCATGTCTCTAAGCCGCTAGAAGTACCTTGTCTCGAGGAACTATCTAAGATATCACATTTATCTTTTGAAAATTTTACAAGAAAACCTTTATCACAAAGTTGGGAAACAGATAGCAGATTATGTTTTAAACCCTCTACAAAATATACCTTTATACCCGAATATCCTTAATAATCGCAGTACCTACTCCTTTAGTCTCTGGTCCACAATTGTTGTCTCCAAATAATACTCTAGACCATCAATATTCTCGAAATTTGATAGTAGCCTCTTGTTATAAGTCATGTGTTGTGAACAACCACCGTCTATGTACCATATAGAAGCTAAGATCTCTTCCTTGAGTCATGATCCCCGTGAATCCCGAAAATGTATTAGTTATAAGGTACCCTAGTGATCTTGGGTTCTCAAGGTCAAGCATCACTTTAGGTAAACTGCATAAACATCCCATTTCCTAATAATAAATCGACATGATCTTCTACCAAATCTGTCTACAATTATATTATTTTTAAATGATAATTTATTGTATTCGTATTTAGTAATTTTCTTGAACTTAGGAAAAGTGGGATAAAGCATCTACTTCTCCCATCAAAATGACTATAATAAGAATTTCTTCTTATCTTGGTTCTTGAAGTTCTCTTAGTCATATAAGGACTCCTCATTGAATTTTTGTTTTCAAGTTTGGGAGATGCAGCCTTATTTAACTAAGTGGGTTTCCAAGGACCAATTCTAATCTCTTTTGGGTTATCACCGCCTTCACAAATTTCCTAGGTTTCGAACATCAAATTTACTATTTCTATCATAACCAAGACGTGTTTTTGTCATGGGATTTTTGAGAAGTATTAAAGATGTGATCTATTGCCGATTGTGAATTATTAAGTTGACTTATTTTGAAGACAAGCTTCTCATCATGTCCTTCTTAATTAATTCATTTTCAGATATATTGTCTCAAATTTATTCTTTTAAAGATTTCAATTCATTTTCTAATCTTTCAGACAAGTTGGTCGATGTACTAGCTCACTGGGCAAACATTCCCCCTTGAATGTTTCCTCGCATTCTCGGGTAGTTCTACCACCGCTTGCCTTTAATTAAAATCTGAATTTGATCTTTTAAAGTCAAATTTTCTGCCTCTAGTTGTTTATAAGCAGTCAAGGATATCTTTTAGGTCTCTCAATAACCGTTGAATAACAGCTTTGATCATTTTCTCAAATGCATTTACAGAATCATTATCGTAAGAAGAATAATAGACTACCTCTTTACCATAAGACAAACTTCTTTATCATGCTCCGATCCAAATCGACGAGAGGATGATGATGATGATTTTCTTGTCTCTATTTTCTTCGTACCTGTAAGAGCCCTTTGATCTCGCAAATCTCATGTCTCTCTTTTTCTTTTCTCTTCCCTTTCTTTAGGAGTTAGCCGAGGACAATCATAATCGAAGTGTCCTCGGCTTGTTACGGTGTAACAAATGTCACTCCTATCTCGATTTAGGCTAGTAGATTTCTTTTAGCAGTGAGATCTCGAATCTCCTTGTCTCGGCTCTTACTCTTGTCATCATCTCGTAGAATCATCTTCCTTTCTTCTTGATTTGGATCTGGATCTGCCCTTTCATGCAAACCTCAATTTGTTACGCTTTATATTTCATTCTTAATCTGGCTATACCTTTGGTGAGTAAAGCCATCTCGCTCCTTCAGAGATAGATCAGCTCCTACAGATTCACTGTCATCTTGTCTTCTTCTTTGACAAAAGCAATGTATTTGGGATGAGGTGCTTGACTCCATCTCATCTTCCTCATCTTCTATCCGAATGTCATACTCTAAAGCTTTAAGATGAGAAAATAAGGTATGATGAGTAATAGAAGATAAATTTTGGGTTGCTTTTAAGGATATTAGACTTTTCTCTCCATCTCTTGGTCAAAGATCTCGTATCTTATTATTGATCTCCTTTTCTCGTATAGCTCTTCCCTAGATCACCGCTTTGTTGAGATGATTTGTTAATCTCTATATCTAGCCGATCCACTTATTTCATTCTCCTTCATCTTGAAGGTATCAAAGGCATGTAATACAGATCGCAGCTTATTCTCTTTTCACTTGGTCGTATCCTTCACAAACATTTGCAAGTGTCCGCTACATCTCCTTAGCTAATTTGCATCTTTTGACTTTTTCAATCCGCCTTTACTTAGAGTTTGATGATTTCAGTCCTAGCTACCCGATCTAGGTTGTGGATTTTTCTCTCATCACTTGTTAGTTCTCAACTCTTTTTCTCCTATCTCGACTCGGGTTTTAGCCGACTCGCCATTATCGGTGCCTCCATGATAAAATTTAACAGGTCCTTCTTCAAGAACCTCCTCCATCCTATCATGGATTGCCTTGAGATGATTTTCCATCCCGAATTTCCAATAGTCATATTCTTCAATTGAAAATTCAGGTAGACTCCTCGATTTCTTGTTCTTGCCTCGAAAACATGATGAGATAGGAAAACAAAACACTCCACCATCTTGTTAGTAAAGCACAATTAGTAAAAATAAAGAAGATGAAGAAAATCAAGAATAAATTTCGTATCTGGTTAAGACCTAAAATTAATATCGTAACAGCCTTAACACCGCTCCGATACCACTTGTTGGTCCCGATTAGTTGAGCGATTAAAGAAAACTTGAGTTAGCCTTCTTGGATAAAATCTATAGCGGGGGTTGAATAGATTTTATAGATTCTTACAAATCTTTTAAAACTTATTCAAAACACCAAAGTAACACAATGAAATTCAATTTAAATCTCAACTTTTACTAAGATCAAAAGCACACCGATATTCTTTTAGGTCTCTTAACTTGAATTTCGAAATTAATCTTGATTAATTATACTCGGAAATTGAAAAGAAACAAGTAAGTAAATGAAAGCAATAAAGAACACCGTAGATTTATAGTGGTTTGGGTTTTATAAAAATCCTACATCCACTTCTCCTTCTTCAAACTTTTTTGAAAATGGTCTCTTCCACTAGCTTTTACTTTTCTAACTTTCCAACGTATTGTACTTACAATTTACAGTAAAAGATCTTCAAATCTTCAAAACTCCTAAACAATTATGATAAATCTAACTCTCTAGTAGTGATAAGAAGTGTATTTGGAAGAAGTATATAAAGATAAAGTGTTCTGTATAAACACTTAGAAAAGATCTATGAAGAAATCCTTGAAAATGATTTGTGCTTATTGAAAACTTGTGATTCTGTGAGAATATATTGCTATGGAATTAATAATTCGTCAGGTATTTTAAATGGAAGTGCCTTAGACCTTATTTATAAGTTTCGAAAAGACAAATTTAGTTTTGTTAAATTAGGTTTTAACAAACTAGAAACTCCACAACAAATCTTATTCTTGAAAAATCAAGCTTCTTAATCCTCACTGATTTTACATTTTCCTTTTAACTTTCCATCTCAGAAACTAACAGTTTGGTGAAGACTCGCATTTCTTTTATTCTACTCACTTGTACCTCGACTCCTGCGCTCCAACTCTTCATAATTGTCTCCGCTACAGACGACTATCGATTCTGAAGCTTATCTCCAGATGACTTGCAACTTCTAGCCTCCACTCGACTTGATCGACTCCCCGACCTAGTCCTGATCAAATTTTTAAAATTTAATTCTCTTGATCGTAGCCGCTCTTCATAGTCATCCGGCTCATCCGAGCTGACCTTTTAACTCATCAAAACCTTTCTTGATCTAACACAAAAATAATCGCATTTTGGAGAAATTTTCTAAAATTTTAAGACAAGGTCATTTTTTATCAAGTCTCGATAAAATCCTAAATTGGAATAGGGAAACCTTTATGCTAAGAAAGGTATATTTCGCTTACATCGTGTATACTTACTACCTCTGCATAAAGTGACCCCTATTATCCGTCTAATTCGTAGCTTGGGCGGTTACTTTTTACGCTTTCAAAGCCGAGTTAATGCCACGCAGCCGGAGGTGAAACGCTCATCATATATAGCCGCGTTGGATAAATTCCACGCGTGACATACAAATCAATCGCCAAGATTAACTG